>CAJHNH020002080.1:17500-62500 GCA_905116865.2 Candidula unifasciata
ACAAGGCAGGCAGATTAGCTGGATCTGCACCACTGGGTGGTGAGTTGATACACGACAAGGCAGATGTGGTCAAGGCCCTTTAGAACAAGTAATGCAGTCAGAAGAGAAAATAGATTAGCATGGCCTGGAGAGAATTATACACCTGGGTGTGACCAGAGGGCCTGGCCGGCACATCAAACTCAGAGGAATGGCAAGATGGTCATATAATTAGATTATGTCCGGTACCATTAGTATTGCAACTCTGCGCTGGCTGATGAAGATGGGGACGGAGCAAATCTGGGAATGCCCCGAGTGTTGGGATGTCTTTCTTGACTCAGCTGAACTCAACTCAGTTGAACATAAAAAACAACAAATAAATTTACTTCACCTATCGATGCATTATGAAGATACACCTCTAACAAAAAAAAAAAAACTAGAAATTCACATGTTTATCGTAAAATCTAAAAGTTCACTCAACTTATTTACAATGGTTTGAAAAGATCAAAGGCAATGGCTCGTATTCAGCATTGCTAAGCATCTATGGACTCAAGAATACCATTATTTTTGAGTCACTGATATTATAAGGCTATCTAACAGGCAGTTTTCGAAAAAAATAGCTTCCAAGTCGGTAGATGTTGAACGTTCTGTAGTCCTCATTTTGCCTCATTTGCTGTAAATGCAAAAACAGACATCCATTCAAAACAAACATTCAGCACGCTTACAGTAACTGAAGTAGTCTGGTGTTCTGGTAGTCTTAGTTTCAGTTTCATATCAAACGGGTCACCCCTTCGTTGCTCCGCTACTGTGCCAACGAAAAACACACAGAATATTGAAGCAAAACTGAGCAAGGGGAACTTGTCAAAATATCAGACTACTGGAGTTTCATATGCGTTTCACTTTCGTCAGTTTCCCGTGAGCTGCGGAATTTGCATTCAGTGGGGAACAGGATATCACAATAATTACTAGGCATCGCTGCACACGTAAACATGTAATCTCCACCCGTGTGTCAAATACTGTATATTCTATTTTTTTTTCAGGGGTACATACATTATTAGTACAATACAGATCTAAGAAATTCACCGCTTCAAGAAAACAGCAGCACCTGTGCAATTGTAAATTATAGAATTATAATGACACGGAAAGTCGAAGGCCACATCGCCAGTTTAAGAAAACAACAGCACCTGTGCAATTTTAAATTATATAATTATAAGGACGTGGGAAATATAAGGCCTTATGCAAACGTTCGTATTGATGCGTACAAGAGTTTTCGAGATATTTGGTAATGTGTGACGGCTTGAGTTTTGAAACGTATCCCCACAACCTAACCCCGGTTACGCCCTATAGGCCAACCCCCCTCCCTCCTTAGACACTCAGTGTACGCTGTTGGCGTCTAATGAGCCCCTTTTTTCGCCCCCACCTGCCCGTTGGAGATATATAGGCTGACCGTCATTTCATTCTACGAAGTTTTTTTCGCCAGGGACACAGATGAGTATCATTTATTTTATACATTAGAGTCCTATATAGTCACTTCATAGTTAGAGCATATTTGTGTATGTGTACTGTGTTGTCCTTTATGTGCTGATGAAGGCTAATCGCCGCAACGTCGTTTGTTTGTTTATTGTGATCGATTTTGTAAAGCTAACATAAACTATTTGTTGTTTCTTACCAACTTTTTCTCTTCCCTATAATTTTCTACTCCTTTAGAAACTTATAGTAGGTAAAGCCATGAAAGTAAAAGTGTAGCGTACGGATTCGTCTATAAACAATGGGTCGATAATTGTATGCCCAATACACCTGAGGTGTGGAAAATTGTCCTTAACTTTCACTTACAAATTGGGCACACAGGTCCCTCTTGTCTTCGACATCTCCCCCAGCCCCCCCCCCCCCAACCATGTTATGTGAATAAAACAATACACATAACAGGGAGGAAGGGAGGGGAGAAATAGGGGGGGGGGGCAGGGAGACACAGACAGACAGATAGGCAACAAACAGGCTGACAGACATATAGACAGACAGACATAGATATATATGGAAAAGCACCATCTTGAATTGATAAAAAAGTGAAAAACGTTAAATGTGTTTTATATATCCCTTTTTTAAACTGTAACCGCTTGCTAGCCAGGTTTATCCCGATAATACCTCGCGCGGTCCAGCTCGGATATCTCAGCTCTCAGAGTTGAAATCTGTTTAATCCAGTCTTTTCCGGCTTCCAAAAGAAAATCAATAGATCTATCGGCTGTCGTCGCCAGAAATAGCAGTCTCCTTCGAAAGCCCGCGTTTCAGTCTGACAGGAAGTTGAACTGTCCAGCATTTCCGGGGACAACCGCCATTTGTGTCGAGAACGGATATCCGGGGCCGGACTGGGTGTACAAGAGTTGAGCGATCAGGGCTCAGCTACTGAGACGCTCGCGATATTGTTCGAGTCTTCAAGAGTGGTAGATATTGACGGGTGAATTTTTGAGTGGCGGTAGGAAGGAAATTTACAGCTGGAACTGACTGTGTCAGCCGAAAAGTTACGGAGCGATGAGAAGCTGTTGTGGAGAAGCTGTTGGGGAATGAGGGTGGAGTGGGGAGGGAAAGGGGTTCGAAAAGATGAGGGACGGGGAAGTCCAAATGCTGATGAGGAGCAGGAAGTTAAACGGTTGATGTGCAAGGTGGAAGAATTAAATAGAGCGTTGAGACAAGAAGAGAGTGGGAGTCGAGAAGTTTATGAAGGACAAGGGAAAGATACAAGACGGAAAATTCGTGACGCTGATAAAGGATTCTGATATCGTGACGATGATGAGGTAAGGGGGAGTCGAAAAGTGAATGAGCGGAGAGGGGGAGGGGGGGGGAGGGGAAAGAGTACAAAAAATTTGATACAAGCAAGTAAGTGGAGAGAAAATTACGAAGTTGGCGGGGAAGAGGGACAGTGGAAAAAAAGGGGGAGGGGGGAGAGAAGCGTAAAGTTAGTGACAGGGGGGGGGGGGGGGGGGGAATACGGAAGAGTCCAGAAGTTGATCCGTCGAAAATACAAAGACGCGTGTTCAGAAGTTGACAAGAGCAAGTTGTGAAAATGACGACACTAAAAAAAGGGGAGGGGCGAGCGGGTGGAGAAGTTAATGAGCGGGGGAAGCGTCAAGAAGCTGATGAAAGCGAGTAAGTGGACAAAACGACGATGTTTAAGGAGGAGGGGGGGGGGGAGGGGGGAGAGTCGAGAAGTTGATGAGAGGCAGAGGTATAGTTTATTGTTTCCTTTTGATGGGGACAATCAGCACTCCCAGTGAGCCGGTCGGAACAATCAGCACTCCCAGAGAGCCGGAAAGGGGGGGGGGGGGGGGAGACAGTCATCACTCCCAGTGAGTCGGTTGGGACAATAAGCACTTCCAATGAGCCGGTGGGGACAATCAGCACTCCCAATGAGCCATCTGGGACAATCAGCACTCCCTGTGAGCCATTTGGGACAATCAGAACTCCCAGTGAGCCATTTGGGACAATCAGAACTCCCAGTGAGCCGGTTGGGACAATCAGCACTCCCAGTGAGCCGGTGGGGACAATCAGCACTCCCAGTGAGTCGGTTGGGACAATCAGAACTCCCAGTGAGCCGGTTGGGACAATCAGCCCTCCCAGTGAGCCATTCGGGACAATCAGCACTCTCTGTGAGCCATTTGGGACAATCAGAACTCCCAGTGAGCCATTTGGGACAATCAGAACTCCCAGTGTGCCATTTAGGACAATCAGCACTCCCTGTGAGCCATTTAGGACATTCAACACTCCCAGTGAGCCGGTTGGGACAATCAGCACTTCCAGTGAGCCGCTGGGGACAATCAGCACTCCCAGAGACTCGGTTTCTTTCAAAACATCTTCATCTCTCATTTTATCTGCCCGCGGTTTTCTTATTATTCGTCTATAAAACAACATCTCTGTGGTTTGCAAATATTTTTTCACTGATCGTCCAACTGCCAATGATTCACTTCCGCATATTAGGATATGATTTATATAATCCCTAAGAATTCCGTTTCTCGTCCTAGCTCACTGAGATTTCAGATAACATATTCTTAAAACAGTGGCACTAACTAACTAACTAACTAACTAACCAACCAACAAACTAACCAACCAACCAACCAATTACCCAACCAACCAATTAACTAACTAACTAACTAACTAACTAACTAACTAACTAACTAACTAACTAACTAACTAACTAACTAACTAACTAACTAACTAACTAACTAACTAACTAACTAACTAACTAACTAACTAACTAACTATCTAACTATTCAGCCCTCTATAAAGAAAAAAAGAGAGAAGAAGTTACTGGATGCTTAATGTTTTTTTCTGTTTTTAAAAATGTCCAGAATGTGTCCAAAACACATTGTCACTAAATGACACTGAAAGCTGATTACCAGAAACGATGTTTGGGAGCCATTTCTGAATGAAAACCAACAGTTTTGCCGCAGTGGACAGCCATTTCCTTATTTCAGCACCCGGAAGCGGTCTATCATTTTCTAATCTGATGACTCGCCGGCCTCGTCGGAAGAAGAACGAATATTGACTTTTCGGTCGACTATCAAACACAGATTTGAATGAAATAAATAGGGCGAATATGAACAATGGTGAATATTGGCGGGGACGAATAATGGAGTTTTCCCTGTATTAAGTTTTTACTCTTAATTATTGTGGCCTGTAATCCCCCATGGTGTGCTCTATTCTTACCAGTTAGAAAAGCCACAAGTCACATTTTCTTCAAAACTCTAGAAGCCACCAGTAAAGCGTTATTTTCCTGTTTACGTTATTTCCACTTGTCTGATCGATCCATACTAGGCAAATATTTCCGCTTCTATAATGTGTTTTTTCTCCCTCTATTTTGTGTATATTTGTGTTATTACAAGAAAACCAATTATCCCGATGCAAATATGCTGTCCTGTCGTCAGAGAAGCGTAAAAACCAGGAGGAAGTATTCTCCTGGTGCAGCAGCCACCGGGAAAAGTCGGGAGAAGAAGGGGGGAAAAGCAGCAGAATGAGCGATAAGGGAAACTAGGAAACAGGAAAATTGAAATTTACGCTAATTCCAGACACTATACTGTCAGGGATGGCAGGCCAACGAAGATGTAAAATAAAATAAAATACAAACTAAAAAAAAACATCGTCAGCAAGTTGTGCGATGTGTTCCGACAGGCTGTCAGGTTACTGGGCGCGTTTGTGGGTGAACAGAGCTGCCGGATTGTTTGCCAGTCTGTTTGGGTTTGGGTCTAGGGTCGTGTGTGTGATCCTGCGATTCTGACAAGCTGGGACCCTGTCAACTTGTTATTAGATCCTGGGTGTGGCTGTTATTTTATTGAGCTTCTGTTGATGATTTTGAGTTTGCTCATTACGTTTGGGGTGGCTTTCTGAATTTTGGTTTGTTTTCTTACAAACATCAAATATTCAACCGTATGTACAGCGTATACAAGTATTTCTTGGGAGATGGGGGTGGGGGGGGGGGGGGGGTTGGGGTCTCTCTCTCTCTTCTCTCTCCCTCTCTTTAATTTATATGTGTATGCCTGAGTGTGAGTGCAAGTACTTGTATGCATCCGCGTGTATAATAAATAGTCAGAAATTATGTGAGAGAGACTGAGTGGACGAAAGACATCATCATCATCATCAAGTGTCTTGCCAGCTGGCGTAGGCGTTCATACATCTTCACAGATCTCGGTCTTTGATGTTCTGGATCAATTCCACTGATGATATTATTCCATACCAGTGTCTTAAGTCATCCACCATCGTTTCTCTTGGTCTGCCTCTGCTTCTTGTAACAGTGATTTTCGTGTCGTTATGACATTTCCAGTGCTCCTTTTCTCATCACATGACCAAAGAACGTTGTTTGTCTCCTTCTCATTGTTGTATATAATGTTCTACTTTCATTAGCCATTTCCAAGCAATCATTGTTAGTTATTCTGGCTGCACAGGTATTCGCAACATTCTTTTCAAGAAACACACCCTAGTTTCCTCCAAATTCTTCTTAATTTGTTTGCTCACATTCAAAGAATCCCTGCCATACGACAAAACAAGCTCGATGTAACATTAGAACTCTTTTTCCGATGTTTAATCAGAGTGATGTATTACATAAGACACTTTCCATCTTCTGAATTGATATCTTTGACCGGCCAGTTCTGCTCTTAATTTCTGTCACACATTGTCCATTTTATTTTATAAATGTCACCAAATACTTGAATTTATTGACTTGGTTAAGCAATTTCCACTCTATTGCTATGTAAAATTATCTTCTTCTTTGATGACAATATTGTTTCTGTTTTCTAGACATTCAAAGAAAGTAAAGTCTTTTTTTGCACTCCCAAGTACCACAGTGTTTAATATCTGATGTAGGTCTTCTGCGTTTTCAGCTTATAATACTGTATCATCAGCAAAACGAAGATTGTTTACATTGAAACCTCCTACTAGTGTTAATGATCAATCCTTGATCTCCCTTATTATTACGACAGATGTAACTAACTTTAAAGAAAGATACAGTGGGTAGAGGATGTCGTCATGTGAAACATGAGAATGTATGAACGGAGAGAGAATGTGGTCATGTGAAACATGAGAATGAATGAACGGAGAGAGAATGTGGTCATGTGAAACATGAGAATGTATGAATGGAGAGAGGATGTCGTCATGTGAAACATTAGAATGTATGAATGGAGAGAGGATGTCGTCATGTGAAACATGAGAATGTATAAATAAATAGAGGGTGTCGTCATGTGAAACATGAGAATGTATGAATGGAGAGAGGATGTCGTCATGTGAAACATTAGAATGTATGAATGGAGAGAGGATGTCGTCATGTGAAACATTAGAATGTATAAATAAATAGAGGGTGTCGTCATGTGAAAAACGAGAGCGTATGAATGGAGAGAGGATGTTGTCATGTGAACAACGAGAACGTATAAATGAAGAGAGGCGGTCGTCATATGAAACATGAGAATGTATAAATAAAGAGAGGATGTCACCATGTGAAAAATGAGAACGTATGAATGGAGAGAGGATGTTGTCATGTGTATCAGGAGCAAGTATGAATAGAGGAGAGAGAGAGAGAGAGAGAAAGAGAGAGAGAGAGAGAGAGAGAAAGAGAGAGAGAGAGAGAGAGAGAGAGAGAGAGCATGTCGTCATGTGAAACATGAGAATGTATAAATGAAGAGAGGATGTCGTCACGTAAAACATGAGAATGTATAAATAGAGAGAGGATGTCGTCATGTGAAACGTGAGAATGTTTAAATAAAGGAAGGATGTCGTCATGTGAAACGTGAGAATGTATGAATGGAGAGAAGATATCGTTATGTCAATCGAGAATGTAGGAATAGAGAAGGGATGTCGTCATGTGAAACACAAGAACGTATGAATGGATAGAGGATGTCTTAATGTGAAAGACGAGAATTTATGAATGGAGAGAGGATGTCGTCATGTGAAACACGAGAATGTATGCATGGAGAATCATGAACCCAGGGGAAATAGAGAAGAACATTTCTGTCTGATGGCGCTGAGAGAGAGGGTGATGACTGTGTGTGCTTGAATCAGTGAAAGTTCTGTTCCAGAGGCCGACAAATGGTGAGAAACCTAGTCATGTTGGTCGTGTCTACACATGTCTCCATGAAGTTATCTGCAGTGATTGAAAACATTTTGAGCGACCGGATCTGACGACTCAGTGGGAGACAGCAACTGCCAACGTATTTCTACCCGAGGTAGCTACTACGTAGGGGCGATATGCATAACTTGATTCTGAATCGCCCTCGATATTTCTATTTCTGAAATGCATCGACTGAGAAGAAAACTTCATGATCAATAAATTATTTATTTCAGCTGTTTCAGTTATCGAAGTTTGTTGTCGTTGTTCTTAATGGAGTTCAGGTGACTTGTCTATGTACTTTGAAAGGATATGCGAGTACAGAGCCAACAAACATTGCATGGAACAAGACTAAAAGTGCAGAAAGAAGTTGACGAACAACTAGGTATTTCCGCCAAATCATACCTTTACCTTGCTTGTTTTCCATCCACTTACCCCATCCACTCCCTCCCCCCCCCCCCCCCCCCCCCCCCCCCCCCACAGACACAAAGGACCATTGCAGGTACAGGAAAAGCACTGAACAGGATCTATATTCTCAATGCTGTCAGGAAAATATAACGAGAAAATGATTTAAGAGACAAAGTTAAATATGCAACACTGAGAAGACTACAAGAACTTCAGGGCAAAAGAGGTGTCTCCAAACATGAATATATACCAGTAGCCAAAGAAGAATAGTAAACCAACACAGAACTGGTGTTATCAGTCGCCTTGCGCTGAGGGATATACTGAAGATGGTTCCCGGGCGATATGGGCTTGTCCGAGGTGCAGTAAGGATAATCTGTCGATTAACTAATTCACTCACTAACACACACACACACACACACACACACACAAAGAAAATGGGGGGGGGGGCAGTGGTAAAACCTCACAGGGTACGCCCCCTAAAAGTGAGGTTGGCCTCAGCAAGAGAAGCTAAGAGACGTTTAAGTCTTGTTTACGCTTCCCGTGTGGGTTCTAAGGCCTCTTTGTGGAAAAAAAAGGGGGGGGGGGATACAATGCCTCCCCAACAAACATGTTGAATGAGTCGATTAAGTGAGAGCTTTTATCGAAGTCTGCGTACTTCTACCTAAGAGGGAAGGAACAAAGAGCTTGCAAACAAATGAGCCAGATCTGTAAAACGGATGTGCACACAGCACTGAGTTCCTGAAACAAGACTAGGGGTCCGGAAGTGGACGAACAAGCGGAAGTTTCCTCTTGAGTTTAAGGTCGGTAAACAGAAAGAAGAAGAAGTATTAGTATTACGCTTCACGGCTCCTTTAGGAATCCTTGGGTTATATGATATGGGTTAGTATAACTTTATATGGGTCACTGGGAGCTCGGAAAATGTAACAGGTAACATATAATAAACACAAGCGTGCGTACTTAGGTTTGATAACCGATGGTTGGCACCTTTCCATCTTTCCAGAAGATAGTGTTGTATTTGAGTAATGAGGAGGCATGAGACTCACAGCCCATGGCGATGGCGAGTGTGACTAGCTAGACCCGCCCGTGTCAAGAAAGGTCTTCCACAATGGTAGCATGGGATTTCAGAACAGTTGTTGTCAACATTTGTGTTTAATCCGTTTCTTCTCAGACGCTCATCTCTCATCTTTTCTGCAATCATTTTTTTCCTTCACTCTCATTCCCTTACTAATATGCCCTCTTCAAAAAATAAGGTTCATAGTAGCATTTTGTTCCCATGGGTCACCTCAATACCTGTATCATTTATGTCCCGCTTGCTCTCATCTTTATACCGTAGTAGAGGTCGGCCTCGACATCTTCTACCCGTCTTTAATTCACCATAAGAATTCAGTGGACCCCTACAAAACAGCTTGATGATCTGGACTTCGCTGATGATATTGCCCTTCTGTCCCATTCACGGAATCAGATACAAGATAAATTAAATATACCTTATGCGAGATCACAGCAGCTTGGTCTGAAAATCCATAAAGGAAAGACAAAGATAATGAGAATATATCAGGCAAATAGTAATGTGGTTTCTCTTAATGGCACCCTACTCCAAGACGTGGAGTCGTACACCTATTTGGGCAGTAATGTAGATAAAGATAAAGGAACTGATAGAGATATTAAAATAAGAATACAAAAGGCAAGAGGGGCTTTCATAGCACTAGGGAATTTGTGGAGGTAAAAAGAAATTAAAAGAAATACTAAACTAAAAATTTTTAATTTTAATGTCAAATCAGTACTATTGTATGGGGCGGAAACATGGAGAACAACGAAGGCAATTACTAATAAATTACAGACATTCATTAACTGGTGCCTGCGCAGAATAGATGGAATAAAATGGTATGATAGAATAACTAATGTAGAACTTTGGGAGAGAACTAAACAGGCTCCAGTGGATCAGGAGGTGAGGAAAAGACGCTGGCGTTGGATAGGGCACACACTGAGAAAACAGGAGAACAGCATAACTAGAATGTCTTTGCATTGGAACCCACAGGGGCATAGGAATAAAGGAAGGCCAAAAAACACATGGAGAAGAGAGCTGGAGAATGAGGTTAGAAAGATTGGGAGGACATGGGGAGAGCTCCATGTAATGGCGAAGGATAGAACGACTTGGCGTGAGTTGGTTGAGGGCCTATGCTCCAATGGGGGATAAAAAGGCAGAAGAAGAAGAATTCACCATAAAGGATGTCCTTAGGGACTCCGCCTTCCTCCATTCTTCAGGTGTGACCCAGTCACATGAGCCTTCGTAGACGTACTTTGGTATAGAATAAGTTAAAGTAACAAATATCTCAGACTAACACAATAAATAGAAAGTAAACAACAACAAACAAACAAAAATAACAAACAATGGAAGAACATAGTTTACTTACAGTTTCTGTAGTGTTCCTCACTATTTATTCTCTACAGATCTGAAAATGGCCTTGCGGGAAATCTTGAATATACATGTCTACATCAGAACATCATACGGAAGGTAAGGGAAAACCGCAACATTAAATTCCCTCGAAATTGTTCAATGGCAGTCCACAAAGATGGAGAATTTGCGCAAAATCGCTAGTCCCAAATTCTATTTGTAGTGTTTAGTCACTGTTCATATCCACTGCACGTCGAACAATTTAGTCTTTAAGTGTTCGGTTCTCTTGCTCATTGTATCTCTCTTATAGTAGCAGTCCACGAAAATAGAGACAAAGGAATGCCGCGAGTGCAATGATGTCAATTTTTGACTCAACTTAACTCAGAGACTAAAGGCAAAAAACGTTTGTTCACAACAGTCTTTAGTCGTGGTTAGCGTTACACAGAGGAAATGTCCAAGACAGGAGAAACTTTACTTATTTTTAAGGACAGGTTGCCTGACTTTTTCGTAATTGGCTAAGCCGGATTGCGCGGAGACCAGGTGACGAACTCCTTGTGGTCCGGGTTCAATCCCAAGAGTAGGCAGGAAAGCCACATTTTCTCCCAGATTTAGGGTATTTACAATGGAATCAAGGCCGAAAGGTTGCGATATCCATAATACCGAGCCTAAGGGTTAACAACTCATGGCTCCTGGATACTAAAACAATAAGGACAGGTTAAACCCAAAAACAAGTTGATTATATCTGCTGGAAACAAAATGCTTTATTTAGGTACATACTAATTATAGATTAAAGGAAATTAAATTTGTGTGGCTAAAACCAAGATATATTCACGAAAATTGATTACAATTTTCATATTGAATGCGGAAAATAGCCAAATTTGTACTTAACATTTATCAGAATATTTTGAAAACTAATAAAGATTTCGTGAGTTTGAGGGTGTAGCATGTCTTTAAATCTCTTCTTTAACACTGATATGCTGCTAGCCTCACCTCTCTATTGTCGTATCTTAACTTAAAAAAACACGTCAACACAAGATGACGGGATCGTTTCTTTGGGGTTATGATTCGGAAGCCGGTTGTTTCCCTCTTTAGTGTTGTGTAGCGAGTCGCAAATCTCTGCATATTTCCCGTTTTCTGTTAAGACATCTGACAATAGACGATCAAACTCAATTTAAATACCCACCCGCTGGTTAACGCCACTAAAAGCTGATCATATAATTTGAGAAGCCATCTTCCTCAGAAGAGCAAATCTTGAGTGAAATTATACGTTGGAGATGACAAATACAGCTGTCACTTGGAGATCTCTCAGCACTATGCTTGTTTGATAATTGCTACAATTTTCATCAAAACTGACCTATTATGTTTGGTTTTGAAAAAAAAAATACAAATTCGTATTTTCCCCATATGAGTTCTCGGCGGGGAGTCGCCGTGTGGTAGCGGCTAGACGCTTGCGTGCGGATCAGAAGGTCGTGGATTCATTCCCTGGCGGAGCCAGCCTTTTTTCAAAAATGACCTTGACTCCCAGGTCGACCCAGCCTTGAGTGGGTACCGGGTGCAGTCCCTGAAAGTAAAAGCGGCCGGTGTGATGCTGATCACATCCGCCATCTTGTGCCGATTGGTCTATACAAATATAGGTCTAGCCCTATATGCCCTAGACGACTAAAGGCGTGGAAAAGGGTCCTTTACTTACTTATGAGTTCCGGGCTCCCTGGATGAGAAGAAAACAGAGTCACTGTCCTCTAATACAAATCTGGTAAAAAGGCTTCTATGTCCGGCTCTCTAGCGTAGTTGGCTAAACCGGATTGCGCGGTAACCGGGTGACGAACTCCTTGTGGTCCGGGTTCAATCCCGGAGGTAGGCAGAAAAGCCACATTTCTCCCATTTTTACGGTATTTACAATGGAATCAAGGCCTAAAGGTTGCGATATCCATAATACCGAGCCTAAGGGTTAGCAAGGCGACTGTACATAACAGAATGACCTAGTGTCAACTCGCTGAGGACGCAAGCTTCATTGAGCGATGAAAGGCAGAGAAACGGAAAGATATCACAAACATGTTTCTCCTATCTCAGAGTATAATAATATCAGGGTAAACGAATAGATACTTAAACATAATGATATGTTTCTCTTGTCTCATAATATAATAACATTAGGGTAAACGGAAGGATACTCTTACAGTAACTGGCTGGCTCTGCACCACTTGGTGGTGAATTGATGAATGACAAATTATATATTGTGAGGGCCCTTTGGGAGCGAGTGAACAGTTTGAAGGCGCAGAGAGATCATTACGGTCTAAGGAGAATGACGTTGTGAGGAGTTACCAGGGGATTTGGCCGACGCTCAACACTCAGGGGAATGAAGAGAGGGAACTCTTCGCTTGCTGCTGCAGATGGGGACTAAGCTCTAATGGGAGTGCCCCGAGAGGTGTGATATCGATTCACAATTCCACATTTAACATACTTTAACAGTAACACTTCTCTTCTATTCTGCAAATGAAATAACATCGCCGTTAGCAGAGAGACAATAGAAACAAGTAACAAGTTTCTCCTAATCTGGTAATTACAGATAATGGTAGAAAAAAAAAATGGATTTTTTTCACCGGGGCACGGCGGTGTGTTGGGAAATGAACAGGCGGACAGACTGGCTCGCTTTGCACAACTTGGTGGAATACTGATATATGATACGGCAGACGTGGTTAGTGCCTTGTGGGAGAGCGCGTACAGTTCAGGAGCAGTTAGATCACCACAGTCTGATGAGATTGATGCAACCGGGAGAGACGCGAGGTTCTGGCAGAAGCTCGAGGCTCAGAGGAAAGGCAAGACGGACGTTTAATCAGAATGCTACTGGCACCATTAGTATCGGAACTCTGCGCTGGTTGCTGAAGACAAGGACGAAGCGCTTATGGGAATGTCCCGAGTGCTGTGATGTCGGTTCTTGAGAAAGAAAGAAAAAAGATAATGGTAGAAGAAATATAAAAAGCAAACAAACAGAATAGCTAAACTATATTCAACAGCAAAAGAAGTTATTAATCTTTAGAGAGGTTTAAAAAAACACACACAATAAAATAGATGTCAGCTGTCATGCAGACACAGTAATGTCATACAGCGTTGAAGCCAGAACAATGAGCACGCAATTAGAAATATGAGCAGCGTTCTTGAAGACAGCAATACACCGAAGAATGGATTGTGTTGTGTGGAGAAAAAAAAAAACGAGCAATATTCGATTTTCTGAAGACTTTGTGAAAGAAATGGAGAGTAGCTGATAAAATTTTAAAGACAAGACAAGTGAAAGATTGTGGCAACAATAACAGAAAATAATCTCACATCATCATCACTCGTATAATTAATTAATCACTATTATCGTCAATCATCATTATCACTATCAGCCTTCATTTTATTATTATCATCATAAGCATAATTATCATCATTATCGTCGTTGTTGTGGTCGTAGTCGTCCAGGTCGTCATCGCTATCATCATCATCATCATCATCATTATCAACATCACCACAACAACCGTCATCATTGCCATTATGTACGGTTAAAAATCAGATACAGTTTTCATTCTATTCTTTCATTCGGTTCTATCCGGTGTATTTGTTTTGTGTATTTTCATTATGTGAGTGTTTTTTCCATATACCCGTTGCGCCTATAGGCTTGAAAGGGGATCTTTACTTTACTTCTACTTTATACATTTAATTTTACTGAAAACATTTAATATTATTGATGCATTTAATATCACTGATACATTTAACATTACTGATACATTTAACATTACTGGTACATATAATCTTATTGATACATTTAAAATTACTGATACATTTAATATCATTGAAATATTTAATATTACTGATACATTTAATATTACTGATACATTTAATATTATTGATATATGTAATATTACTGATACATGTAATATTATTGATACATTTAATATTACTCATACATTTAATATTATTGATACATTTAATATTATTGATATATTTAATATTATTGATACATTATATATTATTGATACATTATATATTATTGATATATTTAATATTACTGATACATTTAATATTATTGATACATTTAATTTTATTGATACTTGTAATATTATTTATAATTCAATATTACTCATGCCTTTAATATTATATTCACATTTAATATTTTTTAAAGTATGTTATTATTATGTTAATATATTTATTACCCATTCACAGCAAACTTATATGTATTACATGCTCTTCAACAAGGAATAAGGCCTTTGCTTCCTCCCACCTACCCCTTTTTGCTTTAAGAGTAAAGGGCGTGGGAAGGTGATGGGGTGCAATGTATTAAAAAAAGTGGCACTGCTCACACTTGCTGCCTTTGCTTCCCACATCCTTTTTACAACCCATTGTTTAGTTGCATTCAGTTGAGAGACGATACCAGTTGTCAGAACAATCCACCAGGGCTGGGATTGGAACTTATGACCCACTCGACCAGAAAACAAGCTTACTAACTATTGAACCATCGTCCCCACTTCTGTTAAAAAAGGCGGGGGTACCTTATTTTTAATTCACCCCAAACAAAGCAAATCCCGGACTTTCATAGAAAGACTATTATTTTACGGATAGGTGTTAGGGTTAGGATCTTTGTCAGCCCCAACCCCCTCATAGACACATATTAACCCTAACACTAACACTAACCCCAGCCCTAAACTCAAATCATAACACCCCTAGAATTTTGCACTTTCCAGGAGACTCCGGGGTTTTCTTTGTTTGTGATTAATTAAAAATAAAATACCAAAGCCAGTTATTTAAAAAAAAGACTAGACTTTCATTGCGAGGGACTTTATTCCATATGGTTAATTCTCTCTCTCTTTCTCTTTCTCTCTCTCTCTCTCTCTCTCTCTCTCTCTCTCTCTCTATCTCTCTCTCTCTCTCTCTGTCTTTCTGTAGAACAGCTAGCCGCCTGCCGAAAATGTTGCACAAATGACAGACTTCAAAGCGCTAGCGAAGATCATCTGCAATCTCCGTGAAAATCGCAATTATAAACTAAACGACGTTTCCGTGTAGCGAACAGGTGTCCTTTAGACCGAGAGCAAAACAGTTTGACCACTTCACCACTTAGGCTGGCTGGAATATCGACGCCCGTTAAGCAGAACACACACACAGAAAAAATGCTTCTAATTTTTTTTTGTTTAAACTTAGTTATAAAATAACACATAAAGGACACAATCGCACATAGCCGGTAACTCCCTGAAGCAAGAACTGCAATATAGAGCCAAAGACGAAGCTGAATCACGTGGTTTCCGCTTAGCAATCTGGCCGTTCAGGAAACTTCACCAGATATTTACAGTTGGGTCTTGTCTAGAAATGGAGGAGGGAAACGCGAGGGATTGTGCTGAGCAAAGGCGTTCAGACAATCAACACCCTGAGGGGTGGAATCGCCCTCTCTCTCTCTCTTTCTCTCCATCCCCCTCTCTCTCTTTCTCTCTCTCCGTCTGTCTCAGTCTCACTATTTCTCTCTCCTTTCTCTCTCTTTCTCTCTATCTGTCTCAGTCTATCTCCACTCTGTCTGACTGTCTGTCTGTCTGTCTGTCTGTCTGTCTGTCTGTCTGTCTGTCTGTCTGTCTGTCTGTCTGTCTGTCTGTCTGTCTGTCTGTCTGTCTGTCTGTCTGTCTGTCTGTCTGTCTGTATTAGGGCTGTACCGTATATTCGCTCGTATTCGCTTCGGGGCCGAATAGTGGACCTAATAACTATTCGGTATTCGGTCGAATAGTTGCGGTCGGGCCGAATACGAATAGTGGTTACCTTACACCCGTTTCTAGACTGGTAGAAAATAAATATATCACGATTTCCCACCTTGGTTCATAACGTAAATCGTTATCTTTGTGCACCACCTACGAGCGTACCAAGTGAACGTCTGTTTAGTACAGCTGGAAATACCTTCAGTGAGACAAGAAGCTGCCTTAATGCTGACAACATGGAACGATGTTTTTTTTTTTTTGAAAGCTAATGCCGCTTTCATAGATTAACAAAGCTGTCAGTGACAATTTACAAGTTTAGTTACTTGTTATAAAACTAAGAATACTTTCATTCCTAAGTATTAGTTACCACAGACTGACTGACTGAAAGATGCAAAACATGAAATGTTTTTAAATATTTACTATTCTGTATTACATTTTGTGAAGTAAAATTTCAGCGTACATTTGACATTATGGATGTTTTTTTTTTTTAGTTTTTAGATCTATTTTATACACGAAAGTGGAAGAATGGGCCTCAGTTTGAATAGTGGGAAGACAGAAGTAATGGTGGTATCAACAAAAATAATTATCTCTAAATGTTTAATAAAAGTCAATGGCTTTATTTTTGGACAAGTACAGAAATGTAAGTATCTGAGCACATGGATAACATCAGATGGAAGATGCATTACTGAAATAAGAAACAGAACAGGACAAGCAAAAACTGCATTTTATAAAATGAAGAACATCTTATGCAATATATCTTAGTCATTGAAGGTTAGAAAAAGAATTCTTGCTTGCAACATACATCTAGTTTTAACATATGGCTGTAAGTCCTGGACAATCGTTAGGCAGGCCAAACAATTTCTTGAGGCCTCAGAGAGTGGTTTTGCAGAACAATGCTTAAAATACCTTAAACAAAAACAACAAAAAACAGAAAAAAAAAACCCAAGAGGTTTTGATAGAGGCGGAAGCCCGAAGAAAACTACTCACATATATAAGAAGGAGACAGTCATCATTTTTCGGCCATGTTATAAGATGAGGGAAAATGGAACATGTGGTGAACATGTGATGACCACTGGAGAGATATGTGGAAGGAGTGATAGAGGAAGACAACGAGAGAAAATTATTGACAGTCTTTTTGCATGGCATGGAGGTGTGTCACCACACGAACTAATACATGCTGCAGGAGATCGCAAATTGTAGCGAGGCATAATTGCCCATGCCAGTCGGCAAAGCATCTGATGATGATGATTCACTATTCGTATTCGTATTCGGCCGAATAGTTGGTCCAGCTATTCGTATTCGGCCGAATTTGGTACAGCCCAAATATATATGATGCAATAAGTGCAAACAAACATTTAAAAAGAGTATTTCTATATCTGGTTGTGGGGGAGGGGCGTGGGAAAGGGGGGGGGGGGTGGGAGAATTATGTTGAACACAAACTCGAATTTCTGTCCCATGGAGTTGGCTAGGGAAGCTGGCCGATACTCCACACTAAAAGAGGACTCTGGCAGTGGGTCACCATTAATGGCGGCTCTTTTGAACAATGTAAACAAGAACATTGTTCAATTGTTCTTAGATCATTCCACACTAAAATAAAAGGCAAGACGGGCTTATTGGTACCATCGTAGTTGGAACTCTTCGCTTCCCGCTGAAGATGGGGACAATGCTCATAAGGGACTGTTTATTACAATTGTTCACCTGTTGTAACTTTCTAGTCATTTAGGAAGAGTTATCAGGTGGTCGATCTTCATGGTACTCCGGACACGCCTCTGCCTGCTCACATTTCTCTTTCAGCAGATACAGTGTCTTGGGCTTAAGGGCGACAATCCTATGCTGGTTAAAAAGACCTCTTATACGTTCGGTGTGCCTCTCAGGCTTGGCTGCGCCGATCTTTACTGCTAATGTTTGAATTCTGAGTAGTGATATGGACACGTTGCTCACTAAGGGCATTATTTAGGAAGAACATACTAATGTCGCCACAAGGACAAAGGGAAGAAGAAAAAAAAAGAACAAAACTCGAAAGCGGATACATGGACAAAACGAATCAACGCACAGAATTTTTTTTTTTAATTATCATTCAAAAAACTTAATATTAAGGAAGAAAATGGCAGCATGAAATGAAATACTATAAAAAGATTCTCAGAATACTTTTGACCAAGAGGAAAAGAAATACTGACCAAGAAGAAAAGAAATACTGACCAAGAAGAAAAGAAATACTGACACATTAAAACATCTAAACAGCAAAGAAAATTAGCTCGTAAACAACATCTTGTTTCTTCAGGCGGGCTGTGACGAGAGCGACGTCCTGTAAGAGACCTGACTAATGGTGATAATGACTGGACATTATATAAATGGTATCAACGGTCTTAAGGCAAAGAATGAAACTTTTATTTTTGGGTATATCCTGATAAGAAGCGAAAGAGAATCACCAAACAGCCACTGATATTGGAAACTAGAAGTCCCCCCCCCCCCCCAAAAAAAAATGCATTCGACAAAACTCGATTAGAGTGGCAAAAAGTGCTGTACTCAATAGGTTGTTTATAATATCATAAAGACTGCACGAAAAGATAGGAATGGTGAAAAATATATTACGTACGTGCGGCGTCTCTGGCTTCGGCGTTGCGAACACACTTCGTAATGTCGGGGGTGCCGGCTTCGATCACAGCTGCGGGACATGCGCCTTGCGTTGGTTTCGACTGTAGTATCGAGAAGCCGACCATACAGCATGATGATGATGAATGAAGAAGAAGAAGAAGAAAGAAGAAGAAGAAGAAGAAGAAGAAGAAGAAGAAGAAAGAAGAAGAAGTAAGAAGAAGAAGAAGAAGAAGAAGAAGAAGAAGAAGAAGAAGAAGAAGAAGAAGAAGAAGAAGAAGAAGAAGAAGCAGGAAGAAAAAGAAGAGAAGAAGAAGAAGAAGAAGAAGAAGAAGAAGAAGAAGAAGAAGAAGAAGAAGAAGAAGAAGAAGAAGAAGAAGAAGAAGAAGAAGAAGAAGAAGAAGAAGAAGAAGAAGAAGAAGAAGAAGAAGAAGAAGAAGAAGAAGAAGAAGAAGAGGAAGGAAATGTAGAAAAATGAAAGAAAGATAAAAGATCAATCTATAGGTCTCAGAATAGGATGTAATGGACAAATAGTAACGGACACAGTCACAAAAAGGATTAAAGTTCTATCATATTTGTTGTAAAACCACTGTTAGAATGAAAGCAAACAGGAAAGTAGCACAATTTAAAACGGACCAGTAAAGAAATAATATGTTTTTATGCCCTGTGATGTACCGAGGAAAGAGAGTAAGCCACACTTTGTATGTTGATTAGTAAAATATTATGTGGATGCGGCGAAGAAGAAGGAGGAGGAGGAGCAAGGGAAACAGAAAAAAAAAAATAAAGAGAAAAAAAAATGCAGGCAAAAAGACGAAAAGAAAGAAAGAAAAAAAAAGAAGAAGGAGAAGATTTCTTGGTATATATTATAAAGCTGGGTCGAACTCAGGTCACTTTAAAACCCACCTAGATGGAAATGAAGACAAACGAATACAAGCAGACACGCGTGCCAATCTCTAGGCACCCATGACTCCAAAAGTATACGAGTACTAACTAGAACTGTTTTTATTCAAGCCGTGCATTTCTGAAGCTAAGTCGACAACTCATGGGATATCAAACAAAACTAACCTACTCGTAAAAACGCAAAAACGAAGTCCTAAATCTGCTATTTTTAGACTGTGAAGTCAACGGATCACGCACTTTCTTGCAAAGACGCAACTCTCACCCCAGTTGATGATTCAACATCTTTCTTGCACATCCGCACTCATATCATTTATCTGGGAACATTAAGGACAGCATGCATACAACATGCACATGACCGACAGGACTCACAATAAGATACGACTGACAGCAAATAGGGAAAACAAGGGACTCGATAATGAAAGGACTAGAACGCATAACCACTAATACCACCCCATCACTGGGATGATAGCAGAGGTTGGTAACGTGATATACATAGTCCCGGCAAAAGGCCACGCTAGAATCCAGCAAGACGGCAACGACGAGAAATGACTGAATGGCCTCCCGCCCCCTTTCCCCTCACCTTTCCCTAACTCTTTCGGATGCACTATGAGTTGAACCCCCCAAACCCACTCCCACAGAGAACACTTGAGTTCGTAACCCAACATGCCACAGCAATTCTCATCGCCGAACATTTGGATCTCAAAGCGTGAGCTGGATGCTCCGGTTATATGGTAATTACGTACACGGGAGCTTAGCTGCCAACACAACCCGATCACATAATAACAAATGACGACTGGACCCTTAAGACTCCACATAAACTCTCACACACATATCCATTACATGACTAACCCGTTCATATTACAGGAAGACAACTATAAGACCACTATGGTCACACGCGGACAATTTTCACATTTCGGAACTATCCAAATTCAAAAACTGTTTTCAGTAATTTTTGGCAAAATTAAAATACTCAAAATTGTAAAACAATAAATGGTGGTCCAAAAGACGTTGTGTATGGAAGCTCGCTCTCCTTCGAGATACGCCTAGCCAGATCAAAGGAAGACAGAACAAAAAGGAAACACCAAGAAAGAAGAAGGAAGACGTGCACCAGCGACAACAGGACGAGCTATTTGATTCGGATGGAAGCATCAAGCCCAGAAATGGCACAAACACTAAAATTCAGTCACGAAAGTGACGCAAATAACCCAGACCACAAATATAGGCGGAGACTGCTAGCAGCCTAGGCTAGCTAGCAGCAGTCTGAACGTGGTCGAGATTTTCATTTTTTTCTCAAAAGGACTTGGACTTGGGGTTCAGCGGCTGGTGAACTGCTTTCTCCCCCTCCTCGAACAAATTGCTTATACAAACTTAATAGACACTTATGATTGACTGACTGACTTTCTACCCCACCAGGACATCACACAAGCGATAAACACCCGATGACACAAAGTGCCACCATGCGGATGAGGATCGCCGTGGAGAGGTCCCAGAAACCGCGTTCAGACAATTGGCCATATTTATGGCCTGCCTATATTGCGGCCCCTAGCAAAAGCCAGGGTGGAGCTTCAAATGACAAAAAATTTCGTCCTGAAAAGGACGAAACTAGGTATTTATTATGTGTAACTTATGATTTGGTCGACTTTTCTTTTCTTAATGAAGTCCTCTACGGATATCTGCTTGAATCTAGAAGAATACATCAAAGACAGGGCTTCGGCTTTACTGCAAGATTTAATTTTGATAGTTGGATAGTTGCACTGCCTAGCTTGATGTTGAGCTGTGAAATTTTAAATGATTTCTTCCACGAAATGTGACTGAAAAATATGATCCGACTCTAACAGAAGAAAACATAAGTAATAAATAGGTTACTTCCCCTAGCAGAAAACACGTAGCGATTGATGAATAATATACAGTTAGTTGCGCTTCTTTTAGACTCAGAACCATACAGTTACATAATTGTGATCGTCCTCTTCGTCTTTGCATTGGAACCCACAGGTGCATAGGAATAAAGGAAGGCCAAAAAACACATGGAGAAGAGAGCTGGAGAATGAGGTTAGAAAGATTGGGAGGACATGGGGAGAGCTCCATGTAATGGCGAAGGATAGAACGACTATGCTCCATTGGGGAAATAGAAAGGCAGACGAAGAAGAAGAAGATCGTCCTCTTCTGATGCACGTAATCATTTCTCTTCTTGGGTCAATTTATTTCAAGATATCTCTATTGTTTTAAAAGTTTTTCAAAACAATTACTAATTAACAATAAACTTTCATTAACTGGGGCCTGTGCAGAATAGATAGAATTAGGCAGTATGATAGAATCACTAATGTTGAGCTTTGGGAGTGAACTAAATAAGTTTTAGTAGGCCAAGAGGTGAAGAAAACATGCTGGCGTTGCATAGGACACATAGTGTGTAATCCTTAGAACAATATATCTAGAATGTTTTTGCACTGGAAAACACAGGTGTACTGAAATAAAGGCAGGCACCATTATCCGAAACGCCCCCGCCCGCTCCCCCCTCCCCCACCCTTAAATGGAGAAAAGAGTTAAAGAGTGACGTTGAAAAGATGACGAAGACATAAGGTGAACTACATGCAATAGTGGAGGGTAGAACGACTTGGCATGAGTTGGTTGAGGCCCTATGCTCCATCGGGGGATAGGAGACAGAAGATATCTTCATTACCTTGCTCATATGTCTATGGACCTCTCAACATTTATCTCTTCGTGCAGAATGGCAAGCATCACTTCAGAGGTCCCGGGTAGTTAGCATCCTTTTGATATTCATTACCCGGTAAGGGCTGGGATTTTTCTAATAATGACCCCTGGTCACTCGGTAGTGAGACCGGACGCCAGTGTGCATTACTGCGCACGTAAAAACAAGCCCTTGGCAGTTTCAAATCAAAACGAGTAGCCTAACGGCGCTGCATGGGCAAAATTTTGAGTGAAAAATCTACCCAAAAATTTCAGGGTCGTCGCCGGGGCTACAGAGCCGGTGCACTATGCTGAGCTTTTTCGGACTCAGACTAAAGTTAGAAGAACGGAGCACGTATGTGTTACACTCGTGTGCCATGATGTTGATCCGTTGTCTAAAACCTTAAAACCTCAAACAAGTTTGGTAACAGATAGGGCGCCACAGAGAGCTAATTTAGACAGATTCAGAGGTAAAATAATAAAGGCCAGAGGTAGACCTCGCAAAAAAAGACCGCATAAATAGAGGAGACATTGAAAAGTACAGTATAAGAAACGAAGAAAACCTTCAGAGGTCTCTTCCTGGCCTGACGCTCCGAGGCATTCCAGCAGTAGAGAAAATACAATTAAGTATGTGATGATTCTTAGATTTATTAGGGACAAACACAACAGTGGCTTCGTCTGAACTGTTTGGAATAGCACTCATAAAACAACTATAAAGTGAACAAGAATTGATACAAGAAAAGAAAAGGACAGAAACAGCGAAAGATATACACAAAAAAGGGGAACTAGAGTTTTTGTTTGGGAGAAATGGCACGTAACGGTAAATTGAATATTTAGGCTGGAAAAATAGTTCCCCAATTTTTTTTCTGTTAGCTATGGAATTTTCTGGCGAATTAATTCGCTAATGTATGTACGCACATGAACGTCCGGTCGATGGGCGTGCTTGCCAAATGGGATTATCTTTATGGGGGAGAGATAGGTGCGGTTCTAAGTGTGAAATGGGTGGAAGAAGCAAGATTGTGTTACAAATATTTTCATTATTACCGTTAAGCCTTGCCGATAAAAGGGTAGATTCATATTTTCACCACTACGATTGTCGAAACGTGTTGTCACCAAGTGCCTTACCCCATGGCGTGGGCGATCATGCCTCACCACAATCTGTGATCTTTAACAGTATCTATCAGTGCACGGATTGACACCCCTCCATGCGAGTCTCGAAACGTGTTGCCACATGGCGTAGGCGATCATGCCTCTCCACAATCTTCAATCTTCAACCGCATGTATCAGTGCATGTATTGACACCCCTCCATGCCATGACATAAAGCTGTCAAGAATATTCTCACATTGTCTTTCTCTGCCTCTTTTTCCATAGATCTTTCCAGGGGTTACAACATTTTCCATTTTTCTTGGTGTATACGTTCTTATCCAGATTAGGGGAAACATTAAGAAGTCCCCACTGACACGCAGAGAAGCAGAGGAATGAAGCTGAGATAGGAAAACATAGCAGAGAACATAAAATCTAGCAGGAGAGAAAAAAAAGAGTCACAGAGAGAAACGATTACTCACATCAGAAAGAGACAATCTACATTCTTTGGTCGTATCGTGAGAATGGAACAGCTAAAGTCGGTCGTGACAACAGGAAAGTCAGGGTGGGGAAGGCAGATAGGGACCATCGAGAGGATGCTGGTCATTTCGGCACGGAGAAAGATCAGTGTCAGAAACAACTGGCACTACCAAGTAGAGATGAGTTGAGGAACAGATATCACAGCACTGGTGGCATTCCCCTGAGCACTCCGTACCCATCTTCAGCAGCCTGCGCAGAGTTCCACGACCTATGGTGTCAGTAGCATTTTAATTATACGTTCACATTGCCTTTCCTCTGCTTCTAATGTCGGCCAGAACACCTCGTCACTCACTGCTACATCACTCTCACCAGACGTGATCTATTTGCTCCTCTGAGTTATACAAGATCCCCTAAAAGGCCCTAACCACGTCTACTTTATCTCTTTCTTCTTCAGCATTCCGAGTTCTTGAGGTTCATTGCTGCAGATTTCATCCGCCTCCATTCATCTCTCTGGTTGGTTTTTTATTCTTTGATTTGGTGACACCAAGTGTTTGCAGGCCTGTCTGGATATTATCTCTCCATCGCCTTCTTGGTCTGTCTCGTGGTCTACAACCATTCATCTCCCTTGTGTATATACTTTTCAGTTCTATGTCATCTGACATTCTTTCAATATGCCCCAACCATTTCAGTCTGTTAGCTTCATGATGCCAGTTATCAGTGGTGTTTTAAACAGATTATGAATTTCTTTATTGCTTCTCACTCTCCATTTCCCGCTGTTTGCATCTTTGATGGGTCCAAAGATTCGTCGTAAGACGTTAATTTAAAACCTGTAATAAGGATTCATCTCTTTTAGTTTCAGAGCCACATAAAACGAGTGGTCTTATCAACGTTTTATATATGTTCTATCTTGGTGTTGCCAGACAGACTCTTTGACTTTGGCAGATGTTGATGGGCATAGTATACTTTATTTCCAGATTGTATTTCCTGTATTCTAGATTGTATTTCTTCTCTCAGCATGTTGGAGCAGATGAAGTTTGAACCCTAATACTTATATGTTTCCGTTCATTTGATTTTCATATTATCGAACTGTATGTTGCCGGAGTTTATATCCTTTCCCTATCTAGTTATTATTATTAGGTATTCTGTATAATCTTGATTGATAACTAGTCCCGTTTTCTGAGCTGATTCTTTTAAAGGAGTAAGTGTTATAACAGTCTCTGGTTCATTTTCTCAAACGATATCAATGTCATCTCTATAACCAAATATTCTTGTAGATTCTCATATAGTACACTCTTGTTTCAATTTCCTTATAATTTTCTCCAGGGCCAAGTTGAAACGAAGTGGGGACAGAGCATCACCTTGCTTTAAACCAGATGTCATTTGATAAAGGTCTGACTTTCTGCCTTTATATATTACTATATTACAAGTGTCTTCCATACATAGTTTGATCGTGGTAATTAATTTCTTTGGTATTCTAAAGTCATTCAAGCATTCCATAAACTGTTTCTATGTACACTATCATATACCTTTTCAAAATCCACATAAAACCGTGTACATCTCTTCTATATTTTGCTCTGCTTTTTGCCGTAAAATGAATATCTGATCTATTGTTGATCTGTTCTATCAGAAACCCGCTTGGTATGGTTTTAGCCGGTTTAGCAGTACCGCCGATAGTATCATATAGCTTGTAGGTAATATTGATATTCCTCTATAATTTGCACACTTATACATGTCTCCTTTCTTGAAAATGGGTATTCATAAAGACACTTTCCAAACGTGGGGTAATTTCTGCGTCTGCCTTACTAGTTTTAATAATTAATAAATTTGTACACATAATGAAAAAAAGAAGACAGATCTAAACATAGCAATAGAATACAAAGGCATTAAACAGGCATCTGAGTTTAAATATCTGGGAACTACATTTACCGAAGATGGGAAATTGGATAAAGAAATTAACATTAGATGCAGTAAACCAAGTATTGGGACAGCTAGCCCCCCTCTTACAGCATAAGACAATCCCAATCAGCACAAAGAGACATCTTATTCAAAGCATATTTATTCCAACTCTGTGCTACCAGTGCCAGACATGGTCACTCACAACAAACCATAAAAAGAAAATTAGTAACCACGGAAATGAGATGTCTGGAGAAGGGCTGTAGGAGTGACCATAAGAGATAAGATCAGGGAATGAGATCATAAGAGAACAAGTCGGCACAGAACCAATTCTGGATTACATACAAAGACAGCAAGTGTAATGGTTTGCCCACTTAGAGAGAATGCCTTGTGACACCATACCATACAAAGCATACATGGAAAGAGAAGAAGGACGTAGAGCACGGGGTAGACCAAGAACAAGATGGAAGGATAACATCAGAGAAACTTTACAACAGCACGATGTGCCTATGGTCGAGGCAGCCAGAAGCGCTAGAACAGAACCTTATATCTCACTCGACATCCACAGCGGTAAAAGAGGAAGTGAAGAAGAAGAAGAAGAAGAAGAAGAAGTACATATAATGCCTGACCACCTTTTTTTCAAGTTCAGCTGCAATTCCATCAGCACTAGTTGCTTCATTGTTTTTTTAAAGCCGTGTTATGACATCAATACTTCTTCAAAATCATACTCTTCAGTATTTGGTTCACATGTTAATATCTCTTCCTGTATTAAGTGGAGTTTCACAATTTTACAGTTCAGCAAACTATTCCTTCTATCTGTTACATATTTCCTCATTATTATTATTACGTTCCCATTGTGATCTTTTTAACTATAAATGCTTTGTTGATACCCTCGATTTACAGTCTTCAGTTCTTTAAAAACTCTGGATTCGTTGTTCTGATAGTCTGCTTCCATTTCCATGACAATGTCTGCCTTATCATGCGTCATTATTTAACCAAGTTGTGCAAAGACAGCCAGTCTGTCTGCCTGTTCATTACACAGCTCGCCAAAGTAGTTATGGCGCTAGGATATCTTGCCTCCAGGATGTGGACCAAAAGCAATGTAAGTGAACAACTAGCGGAGATGCGTTGAAGGTTAGGGAGGTTGAAAAAATTTTAAAGTATGTGTATATATATGTGCCTGTATGCATGCCTGTTTGTATGTATATGTGTGTGTGTGCATATGTAAAAGTATGTGTCTTTATCTTCTTTTTCTTAGCGTTCACAGACTCCAGCAGAAAGTATGCGTGTGTGTGTGTGTGTGTGTAAGTGCACGAGCGTGCGCGTGCATGCATGTGTGTGTGTGTGTGTCCGCTCGTGTATGTGTGTGGGTGTATGTGTGTGTGTGCGCGCTATGTGTGTGCGCTAGCGTGTGCGTTTATGTGTTGGAAACCCACCGTCAGTAATCTTTATTGAGAAAATGGCACTGACTTGATTGATGTCATAGCACCATATAAATCAAATGATTTGAAGGTAGAAAAAAGATATATCTTTACTGACCCAAAATAAATAGAATATGTTCTCTGGAGACTTCGTGACGAATAGAGTTCCAGATGGAAGGGAGACAGACACTAACGCCGGCAGGGAAACATTTACCGAAGAGTCTGACACGAAATTTGCATTTCCGGATACTGTGTCGTCTTGGATGTGTCTTTTGGTGGCGTCTGAGAATTTAAATTTGAGAACATCGCCACGAAATTGAGTCATTTATAACCCGAGCACTGGCTGGATTTCACACCCCCCTCTCCCCCCCCCCCCCCCCTAATAAAACGTTTTT
The DNA here is from genome assembly GCA_905116865.2 of Candidula unifasciata. NCBI lineage: Eukaryota > Metazoa > Mollusca > Gastropoda > Stylommatophora > Geomitridae > Candidula > Candidula unifasciata. The sequence goes on from CAJHNH020002080.1 coordinate 45,014, forward strand.
GATTCTGTGATTGCATCACATTTTAGCGTTCCACCCTCTTCTTATACCTTCACTTCCACCACCGAGTTTACCATCCTTATCACTCTCATCACACATTACTTCAATGTGACTTCCACCACCCCTTCCCCCTCTATCAACCTTTCAATCCTCACAACCACTCCGTAACACATTCGACCCTCACAACCACTCCGTAACACATTCGACCCTCACAACCACTCCGACCCTCACAACCACTCCGTAACACATTCGACCCTCACAACCACTCCGTAACACATTCGACCCTCACAACCACTCCGTAACACATTCGACCCTCACAACCACTCCGTAACACATTCGACCCTTACAACCACTCCGTAACACATTCGACCCTCACAACCACTCCGTAACACATTCGACCCTTACAACCACTCCGTAACAAATTCGACCCTCACAACCACTCCGTAACACATTCAACCCTCACAACCACTCCGTAAATCATTCGACCCTCACAACCACTCCGTAACACATTCAACCCTCACAACCACTCCGTAACTCATTCGACTCTCACAACCACTCCGTAACACATTCGACCCTCACAACCACCCCGTAACACATTCGACCTTCACAATCACTGCGTAACACATTCGACCCTCACAACCACTCCGTAACACATTCGACCTTCACAACCACTCCCACCACCGTTTTCAAATCATAGCCACCACCAATATTCCTACCTTTCTTCCACGACACCACTCTCACAATACTTGAACTAGTTTTTAAAGGGGTAGGAAATTATAGGGAAGAGAAAAAGTTGATAAGAAAAAACAAACAGTTTATAAAAGCTTTACAAAATCGATCACAATAAACAAACACAGGACGTTGCGGCGATTAGCCTTCATCAGCACATATAGAACAACACAGTATACATACACAAATATGCTCTACTATCATTTTCAACTCCTTCCACGCCCCTTCCTAACTGAAATTCTTTTTTTTTTTCCCTATACTCCTCAATCACCCTTTTCCACTACGCTCCACTCTTCATACACCTACTACACTCATTACCCTGGGTTACATATCTTGCTACCGATCCTTATGTGCGCCCACACCTTTTTACCGACCTTTATTTTGACGCACGCTTCTTTACCTCTGCCGACCCTGATTTGAAAGCACACCTCTTTATCTTTGCCGACCCTGATTTGTGCGCACGCTTCTTTACCTCTACCGACCTTTATCTGTACATATACCTCTTTACCTCAAAAGACCCTGATTTGTACCGACCCTGACATTCATACACACACACACACACACACACACACACACACACACACGCACACACAAGTATATATGGAGGATATGCGTGTTATCTGTTTAGTAGCGGAAAATGTTACTTCTGAAAATAACTAGCCTTTGCAGTTTGTGCTCAACATGCCTTGTGTTGTGAATTGCTGATTGAGAAAATGGTGAGATGCCTGTTACCACATAACCTGTGGTGCCCGTACTTGATTATTCGCGTGTGCTATTACTAATCTGCTGTAACTGATACTCCCATTGATGATAAAGTGCATGTCCAGTGTCGGACCGTGTGTGCTGGCACGTCTGACGGCTGCCGTATGCTTTTAATGCCTGTGAACATAACATAACTATTGACCCATTAGGGTCGTGCAGGTGTATAGATGGAATCACTAGCACACAAAACTCGCCAACTTCCTTTGTCTTCTGCTTGATGAACAAGTGTATGATAACTTAGTCCTGTCCATTTCTTTATGTTGTCATTCCAGGTTCTTCTTTGCCCTTTTCTTCTTCGACTACCCCCACCCCTTCCCCCAATCGCTACTGCTGCCATATCAAGTCTTGTCTTGATCTCTTTGGCACAGCTGCCACCTTTGTGTATGCTTCTGGATTTGCTGGAATCGCAGTCTGTGTCAGTGTTTCGCAAGGGGCAGTTGAAACAGGGACTTCGTAATACGACTTGTAGGTGTGCTATAGCATATTATTGTTCCACCCCTTGTCCTTCTTATTCACCTTCTTCCTCTTCTATTTCTACGCTTGACTTCTTCATCACCTGGCATTTGCACTATTTACACTTCTAAATCAACCTCACGCAATGCAAATACTTCCTCTTCAATGTCATCCATTATTACAAATACTATGTCACAAAGACCAATCGTGCCATCTCACACAGAGCTTAAGATGAATAATAACAGTTTGTTCAATATATTTTTTATTCAATTAATAAAATTTTAAATTTTTAGCTTTCAAAAATTGACAAAGATAATTTAATTATAAGTTTATATATACTAATATTAAAACAATTTGCGCAATAAAAACTATAAAGAGAACGTTTCTTTATTGTAATCGAATACACTAAATGAACATTCCGTCACCCTCCTATCATCCTCCCTCTGGGCTTTCTAAACTTACTCTAGAGTATTTTTAGACTGTCTGCCTCTACCTTCTACCATCTAAGTCTGCCTAAGTTAAGTTTGCCCAAGTCTAAGTGTGCTAAATCTGGGGCTCTCTTTATATAGCGCTATCTGCAGACTGTTCTAGAAAATGCGAGGAATGTCGGGAACACTGGCGACTGCGTAGCGGAAACACAAATAACCAATAACGTTTTGAATACTTTTGTCAACAAGGTATTTACAAGTACGACAAGGTTGGGTCACATGATGAAAAAGACAAATTTAAGAAACTCCTAGAAAGAAGGGGCAAGGACAAGCGCCACCGGGTCGACGTGTACTAATTCCGTCACTAGTTAGTTTTCGCGGGAAAATAAGGTTCTAGGGTATTGTTGACTTCAACTTGTTTTTATTCATACTCAGTTTTCAATGTTTTGACTGACTGACTTTCCACCCCACCAGAACATCACACAAGCGACAAACACCCGATGACACAAAGTGCCACCATGCGGATGAGGATCGCCGTGGAGAGGTCCCAAAAACCGCGTTCAGACACCTGGCCATACCTATGGCCTGCCTATATTGCGGCCCCCGGCAAAAGCCAGGGTGGAGCTTCAAATAAAAAATTTCATCCTGAAAAGTACGATAGAAAGTATATAATTCACTGTTTTACAGTAACGGACATTCTGTGTGGTTCTCGTTGGCACAGGAACAGGGCAACAATGGGGTTACACGATTTGTTTGAAGTTCGAGCTGTTGTTACCTAATTAGCTGATCTGTATATCTCTTTACCAACCCTGATCTGTACGCCTATCTCATTATATCTACATACCCTGGTATGTGTGTGGATTTAAACATTAAGGGAGGGAACACAACAAATAAGATGAAACTGGGTATGTAATTACCACCCCTTGCGCTTAAATAACAAACATCTTCAAACAATCCAGGATCCCGGTGCTAGGGAAAATGAGCAGCGGCTGGGAATTAAGGGAGATAACTAAGTACAACTTGGATGCATTCTTTCCAGGTGGGTTGTTCGTTCTTGGATTATGAAGGGATTTTCGAAATTTGGTAACTACGGGTGCTAATTATTTTAGAAGAGAGAGACGAGAAGAGAAAGTAAAAAGCAGAACGGACGAAGGTGATGGGGGGGGGGGGGGAGAAAGAGAGAGAAAAAGAGGGAGAGATGAAGAGAGAGAGAGAGAGAGAGAGAGAGAGAGAGAGAGAGAGAGAGAGAGAGGACGCAAGGTTGGGAAAAAGGGATAGAGAAAGGAAAGAAATAGGAAGAGGTGGCAAAAGAAAACAGCCAGCATCAGTATGCAAGGGAAAGAAAGAAAGAAACACGAAAAGAAAGACTAGAGAAAAAAAAAGTATTGAAGCTTTTTTTTAAAGCAGATTTTAAGCGAAAAGAAAGAAAGAAAGAAAGAAAGAAATCTAGGCTGTCAAACTTAATTATGTTGAAAATAAAGTTTATACAGATGAGGTTAATAAATGAATTAATTATAAGTAATAAAACACACTTTAAACATTAATAACAATTATCACTACCGTAGACTGCGGGGGGGAGGATATATCCTGATTATCTACAGTATCTAACTAACGAAGACAAGATGCTCATTAAGCAGGGACGCTGACACACAGAAAACATTTGAAAAACTCAGGACTGGAGGGTATAGTCCACATACACATTTTCTAGGGAAATGAAGCTTTAAGAAGCCTGAGCCTTGTTTAAGTGTGTAATTTTTATAGATGTCCGCCAAATTATAATTAAATAAATGCAATGCTCGCTACATCTTTTTTTTTTTAAACTAGTTTGTTTTTGTATTAGCCGTCTGCAGGAGAGGAAATATTTTTTACAATTCTACCGGTTAGGGGGTTAAAAAATTTTAAGAAGAATTCTAAACTTGACAATATACCAGGGATCGAACCACAAATTCGCTCCCTAATGTAATAACAATATCTTTCACTGACCATTGACGGCAGCAAATCTCACATTTCCTGAAGTCGGGGTGTATCTGCCTGAGAAGCAAGGAACCAGCAGTCTGCATACAAATGAGTCAGATCTGTAAAACGGATGCACATAAAACACTCACGTTCTGAAGCAGGACTGCAGTCCAAAAGTGGATGAACAACCAGAACTTTCCCCTAGACTTTACAGCTGCTGAACACGAAGAAGAAGAAGAAGGATTTCATAAGAGACAGAGATGGGTGGAGGAAGTAAAAGAGATACTACAGATGTTATTAACGCAATATGTTATTAACGCAATATGTTGTTAACGCAATATGTTATTAACGCAATATGTTGTTAACGCAATAGGTTATTAACGCAATATGTTATTAACGCAATATGTTATTAACGCAATATGTTATTAACGCAATATGTTATTAACGCAATATGTTATTAACGCAATATGTTATTAACGCAATATGTTATTAACGCAATATGTTATTAACGCAATATGTTGTTAACGCAATATGTTATTAACGCAATATGTTATTAACGCAATATGTTATTAACGCAATATGTTGTTAACGTAATATGTTATTAACGCAATATGTTGTTAACGCAATATGTTATTAACGCAATATGTTATTAACGCAATATGTTATTAACGCAATATGTTGTTAACGCAATATGTTATTAACGCAATATGTTATTAACGCAATATGTTATTAACGCAATATGTTGTTAACGTAATATGTTATTAACGCAATATGTTGTTAACGCAATATTTTGTTAACGCAATATGTTATTAACGCAATATGTTATTAACGCAATATGTTATCAACGCAATATGTTATTAACGCAATATGTTATTAACGCAATATGTTATTAACGCAAGCTATGCAACCAGAAAAAGACACTGAACTACATCATAGTGGTCTCTGCAATGCCTTTGGGCATAAGCAGCAGGAGGTTTGAGGTTAGAACAACTAATCAACATCATGGCACACGGATAGTAAAACATCATTGCTTCGTTCTTCTTGTAACTCAAGTTTGAGACCGAAGAAGCTCAGCACAGTGCACAGGCTCTGTAGCAACGGCGAGGATCCTGAAATACTTTCGGTAGATTTGTAACTTGCCGTTAGGCTACTCATTTCCATTTCCAACTGCCAAGGGATTTTTTACGTGCGCAGCAATGCACACGGGTGTCCGATCTCATTGTCCAGAGACCAGGCGGATACCCTGCCTCGAGACCACACACCAGCCCCCCTACCCCCCCCCCCCCACAAAGCAGTTGAATGAAAGAGGAAAGAATTAGACGTTTTTAAAAATAAACTGGCATCGACGCTTGGTTTTTTTTTTTTCCCTTACAATTGTATCGGTTCAGCTATTCCAGGAAACAGATTCCCTTGTGTTGTCGGTCTGCAAGTGTCAACAGGTTGAAGAACACTGTTCAAGTGTGTCATTCTGTGTATTTTATTTTATTTTTCAATAATTTTTTTCCTGCGTATATAGTGGTTAATAAGTAGATTGCAATGTCGTTCATCATATTGTACACAACCCGGCCTAATGACCCCCCCCCCCCCCCTCTTTTTTTGTTGTTAAGGGGGGGGGGTTAAATTAAGATATTCCCTCTAGAATTGCACGCTGTAGCATAAGCCGCCTATGAATGAAAAGCAAACAGCTAAACACCCAGGAAACACCCTTCAATGGCGTAGCCTTGTAGCACCAGTTATACTGGGGCACCACAAAGCGGTTAGGAGGTAAACTGTGGCCAAACGTGGGTGTGTATATTGATAAACAGCCGTTAGTTTTAAATCTACCATCAAAGGGCATGAACTCCAACATTTAGAAGAAACGCTTTTACAAACGGGAGTAATCTTTTCCTAGTTTGAACGGATTTAGTTGATGAGAATTCAAGATGGTACACACGTGTTCGCCATGTTTGAATACCTGGTGGCTATTTGGACGGAAATTTACAGGTATACGGCAAATGTTGCCTAAAGGTTCTCCACATGTGTGCAGGTGTTTACGTCATTTTAAAATTAACACAAGGCATAAAACACGTAACGGCCATATTACCACGCCTTCAAGCGTGTTGGACATTTGGCAGCTCTTTCATATTTTATAGACCAATCGACGGTCATCAGAAGATATGATCAATAATCAAAATTTATCAGTCTGAGAAAGCTCTTAAAGAACAAGACATAGAAAACAAACTTCTATAGATCTGTCTGGTTGTGTATTCCTAATAAATATAGCCTTGTGTTGTGGCTTTATAATAAATATGGCTTTATATTGTGCCTTTATAATAAATATAGATTTGTATTGTGTGTTGTAATAAATATTGATTTGCATTGTACGTAATAATAAAAATGCCTTTTTCTGTGCCTCTTCACGATAAACATAGCTTTGTATTGTGCCCCATCATAATAAATATGGTTTTATTGTGCTTTAATATTAAATGTGCCTTTGTAGTGTGAATATAGGTTAGTTGCGTATCCTTTACAGGACGTTGCAGAACCAACCTTAACGGAATCTTGGCTGTTGTGTGGTTTTTCTAAGGCAAATTTACGTCTAGTAGTTTGCCATTACTTCCTGGGCGGTCGGCTTTCTTGATACTGTCGAAACCAACGCAAGGCGCCTGGCCCGTGTGCATATAAAGAAACTTTTTTTTTGTGCGATCATTAAAAAAAAATATATATGGCTCTGCACTGTGCCTTCAGAATAAATATGGCTTTGTATTGTGCCTTAATGTCGGCATCTGAGGTTTAGGCGTTGCGATCGCGCTTCGTGTATGCCGGGGTGCCCGGTTCGATGCCAGCTGCGGGCGATTTGTCTTGAGTTGGTTTCGACAGCGGTACCCAGAGCTGACCGTTCAGAAGAAATGCACCAAAACAAATGGCTTAAGCCGGTACTCTAGTACCTGGTGATGGTTTTTAGGGAGTGGTTGGCGTGCCTAATATATATATGGAGACGAAGAAGGAGAAGGAGGAGGAGAAGAAGAAGAAGGAAGAAAAAAGAAAAACAAACAGAAAAAGAAATAAAAAAGAAGAGAGAAAGAAGAAACGAACAAAAAAAAAGAAAGAAGAAGAAAGAAGAAAGAACGAAAAAGAAAGATAAAAGAAGAAAGAAAGGCGAAAGAAATAAAAAAAAGACAGAAGAAGGAAAAAAAGAAAGAAAGAAAGAAAGAAGAAAGAAGAAGAAAGACAAAAGAAAGAAAGAAAGAAAGAAACAGAAAAAAGAACGAAAGAAAAAGAAAGAAAGAAGATACAAAAAAGAAAGAATAAAGAAAGAGCAAAGAAATCCCCAAAGAAAAGAAGAGAGAAAGAAATGAAGAAGAAAGAAAGAAAGAAAGAAGAAAAAAACGAAAGAAAGAAGAAAGGATGAAAGAAGAAAGAAAGAAGAAAGAAAAAAAGAAGAAAGATGGGACGAAGAAAGAATGTAAAAATAAAGAAAGAAAGAAAGAAGGAAGAAAAGACAGAAATAAGAAAAAAGGAATTAAAAAAAAGAAGAGAGAAAAAAGAAAAAGAAAGAATAAAGACATATGAAAGAAAAAAAAGAAAGAAGAAAGTAAAAAGGAAAGAAGGAGAAAAGAAAGAAAGAAAGAAAGAAAGAAATAATTGAGAAAGAAAGAAAAAAAGAAAGAAGGAAAAGAAAGAAAGAAAGAAAGACAGAAAGAAAGAAAAGGAAGAAAGAAAGAAAGAAAGAAAGAAAGAAAGAAAGAAAGAAAGAAAGAAAGAAAGAAAGAAAGAAAGAAAGAAAGAAAGAAAGAAAGAAAGAAAGAAAGAAAGAAAGAAAGAAAGAAAGAAAGAAAAAGAAAAAAAAAGAAAGAAACAGAAAAAAGAAGAAGAAGAAGAAGAAGAAGAGAAGAAGAAGAAGAACCAGGAGGAGAAGAAGAACAACAAGAAATCTCACGGATGAGAGTCAAACAGATAAAGTAATCCTGTTCAACCGTATGTTTGGGTACTCACAGTCATATGTCGCTTGGTAAGCCTAATGACTATTGTTTGCCACCCGTCATTCACTTTGTGAGCTTTTCCCTCCAAACCAGCTCGGCTTATTGCAACTTCCATATCTAATCTCATTACAAACTGTCTTACCATGTTCGCCACCGCCCGCTGTCACAATCATAATTTGCTTTTGAAAACGCGTTCTATGACGCCATGTTTCTTCAGCGAAACTATAAACAGGTCTTTTATTAGACTTTGGGGACTGAATCTGCTTTTGTAGATATCGTTTACAAATGTTTTTATTTTTCGATTTCGATCCCAAAAATCCCATAAGACTTCAATTGCCTGAAATGTAACACCTCCCACCGCGACCCCACCACCAACACCCTTTTGTTGTTTCATTCTGCATGGAACACAGAATCGACTTTCAGATTTTGCTGCGACAGTTTATCATCGTCCTATGCCCTGCCAACTGGCGTAGGCGCTCAGGCGTCTCCACAGATGACGATGCCTGGAACAGCTCTCTTGATGATATCCCTCCATGCCATCGTTTCAGCCCATCCAGTATCATCTCTCTTGGTCTGCCTCTGCCCCTTTTTCCACTGATCTTTCTAGTTACAACGATGTTTTCCAATGTCTCTCTTCTCATTTTGTGGCCACAGAACAGTGTTTGTCTCTTTCTATTTGTTGCATATAGAGATCTACTTTCATTAACCTCTTTCAAGCAATCATCAGGTGCTAGATTCAAATCATTGTCTGGAATATTTGTGCCAAATGTGGTCTCTCTTCTAAACTGTGGGTTCAAACAAGTGGCAGATGATCTGTGGCCACACAACTGATGTTGCCTTTGGCTTTCATTCATTCATTGGCACCTTTCCATCTTTCCAGACGATAGTGTTATATTGCGCTATGAGTAGGCATGGGACTCAAAGCCCATGGCGATGACGAGTGTAACTAGCAAAGACCCGCCCGTGTCAAAAAAAAAAAAAAAAAAGTCTTTCACAATTATAGCATGGGATTTCAGTATCATTATCGTCAACATTTATGTTTTACCCGTTTCTTTTTAGACGCTCAGCTCTCATCCTTTCTGCAATCATTTCTTTCTTCAGTCTCATTCCTTTCCTGGTATGCCCTTTCCACACAACACGGTCCAAGGCATTTTGTTCCCATGAGTTCACCTCAATACCTGTATCATTCATGTCCCGCTTGCACACATCTTTGTATAGTAGTAGAGGTCGGCCTCGACATCTTCTTTCTGTATTCAATTCACCATAAAGGATGTCCTTAGGGACTCTGCCATCCTCCATTCTCCAGGAGTGACCCAACCACCTGAGTTTTCGTAGACTGAGCATCGAAAAGACAGTTGTAGTACCTGCTCTTTCCAGTACCTCAGTGTTTGTGATTTTGTCCTGCCACTTAAGGCTAAGTATTCTTCTTAGGCATCGCATGTGAAAGTTATTAAGCCGTCTCTCCTAGTGCAAATAGGCTGACCAATTTTCACTGCCATAAAGCAGAGTGCTGAGAACACAAGCCTGATAGATAAGGGTTTTTGTTTTAATTGTGAGCTTTCTGTTCTCCCAAACTCTCTTTGTCAATCTGCTCATTGTTGTTGCTGCCTTACCTATCCTGATGTTGATTTCTTGGTCCAGCCATAGTTTACTATTCACTGGGAAACCCAGATTGGTAAAAATCCTTAGGCTTTATTGTGTGTGCAAATGCTGATTTATTCTATCCGCTGTTTACATCGACAAGGAACTACAATTCTAGCGGTGTACTATTTGTGTTGGCACTCCTGATGACTGTATCGTGCATTTTGTACTATGATACTACTGGCTTTGCCGAGACTCAAGCAGCAATGGGTATCCTATGTATTCTTAGCTAGCTCAGGGGCACAGTTGGAGTGACTCGTTTTCCATGAAACTAGAACTGCGACTAAGTAGTGAACTTCGTTATCCACAACACTAAGTTATCATATTTAAGTATTTATTTCGCTTTAAAGCTGCCAGCGTTCTTGTATGCTGATGAAGGATTTCTAGCCACAACGTTCTTGACGGTCGGTAGGACTGTGTTTAAATTTCATCACCTGCGAAATGAGATGGCAGAGAAAAGTCGCCGACTCAACCATCTGAGACAAAACTAGAAATGATCATATCAGACAGAACAACACCATGCAGCAAAAGATAAAATGGTTTGGCCATTTAGTTAGAATGCAGCCAGAACAACTACCAGCAAAAATACGCTACACATGGCAAGATCTGATGTGAAATCAAGAGACCGCCCTAGGAGAACATTGACTGATGACATTCAAGAGCTTCTGCATCCACACGAAAAGACAATAACCATTACTGTCCATAAAGCACTGGATCGCAAACTGTTCCTCCCACAACGCTTGGCCGCACAAGTGGACATAGATGATGATGATTGTGTTTCATTCGGAAGCTGGCTTGATTTTGGGATATTTTAGACATTTAAACGTCAAGGGGGTGGGTTGAGGGGGGTTTGAAAGAACGTCGATAGAGCGTACTGGTCCAGGAAAACGATGCAGATTTACACCATCGCAAAAGTGGGTTGAAATTTCATTAAATAAACCCTTTTCACACTGCAGGTTTGTAGAGCATATATCTTCTTATCTTCGCGTTCACCAGCTTTAAACTCGGGCGGAAAGTTCTGGTTGTTCAGCCACTTCTGGACTCTAGTCCTGTTCCAGAAACTGACTGTGGCGCGCACATCCGTTTTATAGGTCGACTTATTTGCAAGCAGACTGTTGGTTCATTGCCTCTCAGACAGATGTACTCCGACTTCGAAGAAAGCTCCCATTTAGTTGACTCTTACGACATGCTTTTGTACAGGTAGTGGGTTTAGTCAACTCTTACGACATGCTTTTGGACAGGCAGTGGGTTTAGTCAACTCTTACTACATGCTTTTGGACAGGCAGTGGGTCTATTGTTTTTTTTCCTACAAAATGGCCCAGGAACCGACACGGGGCATACATGACTAGACCGGTACTTTATAAACCAAACGGCACAAGATAGGTGATGTGCTCATTTTAAAGGGGAAAAAAAGTCCTGACCCGAACCTACGCCCTTCAGATCCGCAGGCGAGAGTCTATCTGCCACATTGTGGTGGTCCCTGACGAAAGTGGGTTCCAGACATTAACGATGCATTACCCATACATCATCATCGTCATTATTTAGCAGGTCAATTACAGAACGTCGCTTTCATCGCGGTCTGACTTAAAGAAACTCGGTCTCTTGCCAGCTCTCCCGCAAGTACTTTCATACTCAAGGAGTCACTTATATCCTGTGCACGTCTTCGTGTTGGTTGGCCCCTGCCCCTCCTTCCTGGTACCATGCCTTCTGCTATTATTTTTTCCAATCCATTGTAGCGCTTGATATGACCAAAATATAACAGCTTCCGAGAATGGATGCTGTTGACTAGCCAATCTTCCATTGATGATCAGATCTGTCAAGATCTGATAAAAGCACACAGGACTGGAGAACTGGCAGGTGTCTCAAACAGAGACTTTGAGGATAACAGTGGTCAGAGCAACTTTCTGTATATGGCCCGTTTGACAACGACTTCTGCTTATCGTCAGGATTGATTTTACCATGAGTTGCTCCAGTACACCCTGTTCCTCCCGCCAAACCGCAAAATGAGCCTCTTTAGACATCTCAGATTCTCAAATTAACATCCAGATTGAGGTTTCCTATCAGGTGTGCTTCTGTCGACTCCACTGTTGCTGAAGCAGCCCATGTGTGCCCCAGGTGTCGAGCGAGCTCCCTGGAAACATCAAACCAGACGATGAAGATAGCAGATACCGATGTGTCAAGTTCCTGAAAGGTTAGATAAGGATTTTAACGAGTGGGGCGTGCGGGTCACATAACAAGCTTGCCTATGAGGGCGGTTGGCGGGAAATATCTTTTGGATTGTTTATTATCTTCTTTCTTTACTTTTTCTTCTTTCTTTCTTATAACTTCTTTCTTCTTCCCTCATTCTTCTTTCTTCCTTTTTTTTTCTTCTTCTTTCCTTCTTCTTTCTTCCTACTTTCTTCCTTCTTCTTCCTTCCTTCTTCTTACTTCCTTATTCTTCCTTCCTTCGTATTGCTTCCTTATTATTATTCTTTCTTTCTTCCTTTCTTCCTTATTCCTGCCTTTTTCTTCCTGCCTTTCTTCCTTCCTTCTTCATTCCTTCTTCTTCCTTCCTACTCCTTCCTCTTTCCTTCTCCTTCCTTCTTCTTCCTTCCTTGTTCTTTCTTCCTTCCTTCTTCCTTCCTTCCTTCCTCCTTTCTTTTTCTCCCTTCCTTCTTCTTCCATCCTTCTTCTTCCTTCCTCCTTCTTCCTTCCTTCTTCTTTCTTCCTTCTTTCTTCCCTCCTTCTTCTTCCTTCCTTCTTCCTTCCTTGTTGTTCCTTCCTCCTTCTTTCTTTGTTCTTCTTCCTTCCTTCTTTTTCTTCCATCTTCTTCCTTACTTCTTTTTTCATCTTCTTCTTCCTTCCTTCTTCTTACTTTCTTCTTCTTCCTTCCTTCCTCTTCTTCCTCCTCCTTTCCTCTCCTCTTCTTTCTTCTCTTTTCCTCTCCTTTCCTCTCCTCTCGTCTCCTTCGCTCTCCCTTCCTGTCCCTTCTTCTCCCTTCTTTTCTTCTTCTCCATTCTTCTCCCTTCTTCTCCTTTCTTTCCCTTTCTTCTCCCTTTTTCTGCCTTCTTCTTCATTCTTCTCCTTTTTTCTCCTTTCCTCTTTCTTCTTCTTTCTTCTTCTTTCTTCTTTCTTCTTCTTTTTTCTTTTTTTTTCTTCTTTCCGCTTCCTTCTTCTTTTTTCTTATTTCTTCATCTTTCTTCATCTTTCTTCTTCTTTTTTCTGTATATTCTTCTCCTCCTCTTCCTCCTTCTTCTTCGTCCTCTTCTTTTTCTTCTTCTCCTCTTCTCCTTCTTCTTCTTCTTCGTTTTGTTCTTTTTCATCGTCATCATCATCAACATCATCCTCATCATTATCGTCATTCTTATCATCATGATTATTGTTATCATTATCGTTATCGTTATCTTTTTTGTTCTTGTTATTATCATTATTTGTTGTTGTTGAACTTGAAGAGCAACTGAAAAAAGAGAGAGAAACGAATTTTACTAAAACAAGGAAGTACTGCTATACCAGACAAGTCAAAACCATTGATGGCTGTAGAAAATGGGGACAAAGGAAAATTTGATGATCTGATCTCGGCACTGAGGACAGGAGATGTGTTTGGAAAGGACATGGCAAAACTGGCTAAACGCAACAGGAGGCGTGCCAACAAATGGCAGACTATTTGAGGGAACGACAAGGCAGCATCACAAAATAATGAAATCATAATTTATCATTGCAGAAAATGTGCAAGAATGTGGAAACATGAAAGCACAGATATTTGGATGAATGAATAAAAGGAAAATTGCCACACAATAACTGATATTCTTAGTAAGTATGGCATGAATATCTAGGCATTCCACGTCATCCGAGGAAGCTTCCACTAATGAATATAAAAGTAAAAGTAAAGATCCCTTTTCACGCCTTAGGCGCATCGGGTATGGGAAGAGCGTCCTATATTTGTACAGACCAAACGGCACTGGGTGGGTAATGTGGTCAGCATTACACCGGCCGTCTTTACTTCCCCAGGACAGCCATCCTGGTACCCATTTTCGGCTGGGTCGACCTGCGACGCCCCACGCCATGATAAAAATCCACGCAGCCAGTTGGTACGCGGTACGTTGGATTACGAGTCGGACTCGCAACGCCTAAGCCACGGACGCCGCCACAAATGAATAGATTACATGAAATGCTCCTGTTCTGGGTTAATCCAAAGAATGGTCACATACTGAGCATGTATTCATAACTTCTATTGGCATAATATACCTCCTAGTGATTATAGGTAAAGGTAACGCCTAAGCAACCAGTCATGTGCAGGGGTCCACAAAGCAGTTCCCTATTCCCACAGAAGCGCTTTTGGAGACTGCCTGAAAGTCACCTGCTGAAGAGGTTCACAGGCCAAGATGAAGATCATGAAACTATTCCATTGTTTCGCATGTTTCGTGTTTTTGTATAATAGTTTCCTCTATCCTGGCACACACAGAATGGAGGAATACAGGGTGGACAGTGTGGAGGTTTGATGATCTACTGCTGTTCTGCAATTGGATTGGGTTTGAAACCACACTGGGGGAGAGATCCTATCTCAGAGTACTGAAGTACTATCTTTGCCCGACACAACCAAGACTGGCTTCGTTGATGTCTATTGCTTTTACCTGTATTCAGTTCATCGTACAGTGGGTGTGTAAAGCCCTCAGTAATTAGAGGTAGGCACACATACTGCAGTACTGCCCTTACCTCTCCCAGCAAAGACTGTGAATCTGGCCCAAAGGATCCACATTGCAAGAGAAGCTATGGGCGACCGGTTGCGACCTTAAACGCATAATCCTATTTGTGACCCAGACGGCACTCAATGTTTAGCATGACTGAAAGAAGAGGTAGGCACATGCAAAAGAAGAGGTAGGCACATGCAAAAGAAGAGGTAGGCACATGCAAAAGAAGAGGTAGGCACATGCAAAAGAAGAGATAGGCACATGCAAAAGAAGAGGTAGGCACATGCAAAAGAAGAGGTAGGCACATGCAAAAGAAGAGGTAGGCACATGCAAAAGAAGAGGTAGGCACATGCAAAAGAAGAGGTAGGCACATGCAAAAGAAGAGGTAGGCACATGCAAAAAAAAGAGGTAGGCACATGCGTGGCACATTTCAAGCCTGCTTGGTTTGTAATTAACATTGAGCTCCTAGGTTGTCGCAGCCTAAACCAAATGATATTCACGTTGAAGTAAAGATGGCCAGTATGATTGTAACCACACCACACATTAAGTGTCGGCTAGTCTATAAGATATAAAACTTGCATCATCTGTCTGGGAGCCCTTTACTCATCTTTTATATCACCTGCCCAATGGCATAAAAATAGTGTTTTATTATTTCCTACTTGAAAACAACTGATGCATGATAAGGCAGACGTGGTTAATGCCTTGTGGGAGAGCGTGTACAGTTTGGAGGAGCAGATGGATCACCACAGTCTGATGAGATTGATGCAGTGGGGAGTGACGCGAGGTTCTGGCAGATGCTCGACGCTCAGAGGAAAGGCAAGACGTGGACCTTGTTTCGCGCCCATCTGACAACTAACCAAGCACAGAGACATAAGTTCAGAGAGCACAAAAAAAAAAAAAAATACATTAACTTCAGTGTTTATAAATTACAGTTTTCGGCTAATCCGAGTGCTTCGTTAGTAAATTACAGTTTTCAGCTTATCTGTGTGCTTCGTTAATAAATTACAGTTTTTACCTGATCCGAGTGCTTCTGCTGCTCCGAGGTTACAAAATGTGTGTATTTAAACAGGGTTTCTAGGGCATGTACATGTTTTGTTTGCATCCGTGATAATACAGACTGTCATCCTTGAAGAGAAAAACTACCTACCCTGCATGTTATGTGATTATGAAGGAATGAAGAAATGAAGGAAGGGAGGAAGGAATCAAGAAAGAAAGGAAGGAAGAAGGGAAGGAATCAAGACTGAAAAGCAAGGACGGAAGAAAGAAAGAAATAAAGGGGGAAGGAAGGAAAAAAAGAAAGGAAGGAAGGGGAAGGAAGGAAGAAAAGAAGAAAGGAAGGAAGGGAGAATGAAGGAAGGAAAAAAGAAAGGAAGGAAGGAAAGAAGGAAGGGGCAAGGAAGGAATGGAATATGAGAAAAGGAGGAGGAGACTGCTAAATACCACACACACATATACATACACACACACACATAATTTGAGTTTTCCTTATATGAATATTATTTCCTCACAAACCCAACAGCCCATCCCCCCCCCCCTTTTTTTCCCCCTCCCCAAGCTGAATCATTATGTTTATACATGGAGCTTGTTTATATTATCTAAAAATGCCTGATGATAATTAAATGAACATTTTGAGCTGGACTTAAGCAACCGCAGTTAAGGTCTGGGTCACCGGATGTTTACAAGTCGACAAAGAAAACATGACATGACAATGCATAGAATACAAACTTATTTGCGTGCTTCTAATTAATGAAAAGTGCGAGAGACGAACTGAGAGAGATAGAAAGAGATGGGCAAACAGAGAGAGAAAAAGGAAGAGAGAGAGAGACAGACAGACAGACAGACAGACAGACAGACAGACAGACAGACAGACAGACAGACAGACAGACAGACAGACAGACAGACAGACAGACAGACAGACAGACAGACAGACAGACAGACAGACAGACAGACAGACAGGGAGAGAGAGACACGGACCGAGAGAAAGAAAGAGAGAGAAAGAGGGAGAAAGACAGAGACCGACAGAGATAGAGAGAGAGAAAGAGAGAGAAAGAGAGAGAAGGAGAGAGATAGCGTGTAACGGAACGATCGAGGTTAATACAGAGAGCGAGAGTGTCTACCCACATAAACACACACAGACAGACACACACCTGTACACATTCAAGTACACACAAAACAACATTATTTTCAGTACACATTACAATGAACCCCTCCCTAGCACTCATCTTTTACACATTGTATTTGATCTATAATACTTATTATGTTTACAGCAATATTAGTTAGTTGCGTATCCTTTACAGGACGTTGCTGAACCAACCCCAGCATTTTTTTTTTTGGCTGTTGTGGTTTTTCTAGGCACATTTTACTTTCAGTAGTTTGTCATTGCTTTCTGAAGGCAATTCACGGCAATATACATTATATAAATATTAAATAACAACGAAAGCATGGATGACAAAAAAGACGCGATTACACACACAAACCGAATCCATTAAATAATTAATTCATCCATCAATCAATTCATCTTTCTTTTCATCCATTCATAAATACATATACTCACGCAGCTATCTATCAATCCATGCATCCACCCATAAATACATTTATCCACAAATTCAACCATCCATCCATTCATTAATTTGTGTGTGTCTAACCATCAGTGCATACATACTCACAAAATACTTACAAACATACAAACATGCGTACAGACCAACAAACTTGCACGAGTAAGCATACGACTTACAGTGACAGTGAGAGGGAGAGAGAAAAACAGACAGACAAGCGAATATAGAGAGAACGAGAGAGAAAAAGAGAGAGAAAGATACAGAGGGAGATAGAGAAAAAGAAAAAAAAAAAAAAGAAGGAAAAAAGAGAAAGAGAGAGATACAGAAAATGAAAAAA
>CAJHNH020002080.1:67500-126035 GCA_905116865.2 Candidula unifasciata
ATTCAAAAATATCGTTGCCTGACTGTAAACCTCACAACAACGTGCCAACCGTTCTTTTAAGGCCCTACTTCGACGAAGAAGATTACGAAGAGGAGGGAGATGTAGAATTAAGAGGAGAAGAAACAGAAGCATTGGGAAGAGGGGAAGGAGGATTAAAAGAATAATCTTGCTCGCATTATCTGGGATATTTCTCATGCAGTCAAAATCTTGCTCATCCAAGGCGAATCTTGCACGTCCTAGTCCGAATCTCGCTTGTCCCAGAACGAGTCTTGCTGGTCTATGCCCGAATCTTGCTTGTCTATACCCAAGTCTTGCAAGTTCCAGTTGAATCTTGCTCATGTTTGCTCGAATCTTGCTTGTCTCTACCCAAATCTTGCATGTTCTAGCTGACTCTTGCTCATGTTTGCTCTAATCTTGCTTGTCTATACCTAAATCTTGCAAGTCCCAGCTGAATCTTGCTCAAGTTTGCTCGAATCTTGCTTGTCTATACTTAAATCTTGCATGTTCCAGCTGAATCTTGATCATGTTTGCCCGAATCTTGCTTATCTATACCCAAGTCGTGCATGTCCCAGCTAATTCTTGCTCATGTTTGCTCTAATCTTGGTTGTCTATACCCAAATCTTGCAAGTCCCATCTGAATCTTGCTCAAGTTTGCTCGAATCTTGCTTGTCTATACCCAAATCTTGCATGTCCCAGCTGAATCTTGCTCATGTTTGCCCGAATCTTGCTTGTCTTTGCTCAAATAATACCCACCTTATCCTTAATCTTGGTCGCCACATCCTGTATCTATCTATTCATCCCTTCAGAAGAACGACACAGACATAACGAACTTTCTCGACGTGATGGGAAATCCCAGGGGGTTCCCGAAATGACTCATTTTCTATTACAAGGAAACGGTGCTTTATTAATATCTCACCCCCAGATGACATCGCAGGACAGTCCAACATTTTAGAGGGTGGTAAGATTGGGTTTCCCGGCTTAATTATGCTTTTAACGACCCCGAAACATCTAGAACTGGCCCTAACCCCAACCCACCGACGTCCCACGAGAGAGTGCAGCCTAGGTCCCACGACTGCATGCAGCCTAGGTCCCACGACTGCCTGCAGCCTAGGTCCCACCCCCTGAAATTTTTAAACTATCTTGTGACCTGTGGATTTTCCCTGTTTGGGGAAGATGAACCCAAGAAACAGTACCACGTCACCGTCGTGTTTTGACTATTCCCTTGTGTTTCTACAGCTTGCATCTTAACAGAGAAAACTATATAGCTAGAGAGCAGCAACACCACAGAACCTAAAACCAGTAAATCAGCAAGCACATATGCTACCTACTTCACCACCAAGGCTGCCCAACACAGAAGTACCAGACCACACTAGTCTATTCGTTCAGATTCATACAGGCGTTCAATCAACATATTATAGTTTACAGAATGTCCCATAGGTTTGCATCATACCTTCTTCTTCTTCTTCGTTCACCGGCTGTAAATTCCGGCGGAAGGTCCCGGTTAATCGTCCGCTTTGGACTTTTGGCTTTTACCCGGACCTGATCATACCAAAACTGTATGGCAGCGAATCTTGGAATGTCAGTGAAGAAATTAAAACAGAATTTGGAAGCAACAGAGATGTGGTTTCTGAGACGAATGTAAAGAATACCTTGGACGGCCAGAGTAACTAACAACGATTGTTTTAAAGAAGCTAATGAACGTAGATCTCTATATGTAACAATAAGAAAGAGACAAACGCTGTTCTTTGGCCACGTAATGAGAAGAGAGACACTGGAGCACATCTTGACAATTGGAAAGATCAGTGGGAAAATGGGTAGAGGCAGACCAAGAGATGATGCTGGATTGGTTGAAACGATGGCATGGAGGAATATCATCAAGAGAGCTGTTCCAGACAACAAGGGATCGTGATCCGTGAAGATGCATGAACGCCTACGCCAGTTGGCAGGGCACTTGAAGATTATTATGACTTTATTGCGTGTCAACCAGGTAGTTATATAAGCGTTATGCTTGTAATGACGTTAGTGATATTTTTATTTTGACTATGCATAAAAACTTCTGGCACACTCTGCACTAAATATTTGTAGTTTAACGTAAGGCAAGCCTCGGTCTGAAAGGAGTCAGTTAATGACACTAGGACAAAAAGAGTTGCAGTAAAAGCTGGGATAAATAGGTTAATGTGCAATCTGAAAGTGGAATAAGGAGTTAGGCTTTACGAACCGACCTCTTAAGGTTTGAGGTTTGAACAACGGATCAACATCATGGCACACGGGTAGTAACCAATACGTGCTCCGTTTTTTTTTCTAACTGAAGTCTGAGTCCGAAGAAGCTCACCACAGTGCACAGGCTCCGTAGCATTGGAGAGGATCTTGAAATACTTTGGGTAGATTTTTAATTCCAAAATTTTCCCCGGGCAGCGCCGTTAGGCTACTCTTTTCGATTTTCAACTGCCAAGGGATTTTGTTTTTTACGTGCGCAACAGTGCACACGGGCGTCCGATCTCACTACGCAGAGACCAGGGGGAATTATTAGAAGTCCGATTTCACGTGAGAAAATCCCAGCCCTTACCGGGGATTGAACCGGGCACCTCTAGCACTCGAGAAGGACACCATTTCTTGAGACCACGCGGTCCCCATGTAACCAGCAAGGCATTGCATGGTATTAAAATGGTTAGGTTACACCTGTGAAGAGACAGAATCCAAACATCCAGAACTGGGGCTTTCTGTGTGGGTTCCGGGGTCCTATTATAGGGAGAACAAGAATAGACCCACTGCCTACTCAAAAGCATGTCGTAAGTGTCGACTAATTGGGAGCTTTCTTCAAAGTCGGAGTGCCTCTGCCTGAGAGGTTAGGAACCAGCGGTCTGCATACAAATGAGTCAGATCTGTAAAACAGATGCCCAAGCAACACTCAGGTTCTGAAACAGGTCTGCAGTCCAGAAGTGGATGAACAACCAGAACTGTCCGCCAAAGTGTACAGTCGGTGAACGAGAAGAAGAAGAAGAAGAAAATCTGGAGCCACTGACACAGCTGTGGTGTCGTTTTATTCCGTCCCTGTAATGCAGCATTCATGACCCGGTGTCAACAGCATTTCATCAATTATGCACGAAAGTTCTGAAGGACGCAATGCAGAGACCAAAAAACACGCAGTGAAGTCGACCCAGATCCTCGCTCGATCTGGCTAGCACAGAATTCAACAAGTTTCATGGCTCCGTTGGGAGGGTGATTTTTTGATCTATTAACAGGCTTTCCATATTCTTGAATGACCCTATTCGCCTGGATCGATAACTCTTGTCGCTGGGTTTTATTTACAAAAATGACATTTTCACATTTGCGAAATTTCTTCCGAAGAAAAAAAGAATTCGACATTAAAACATTAAAGAAACTCAATGAGCTGGGAAATTGTAATGGATGTCATGAGATACAGAAGGGGGGATTTTCTAGTGAGGTTTTTTGGTGAGAGTCTGAGGTTCAGAGAGAACTTAAGATCGATCTTCTTATTCTTTTTAGCTTCACTGGTTGTAAACTCGGGTAAAAAAATTATGGTGGCTCGTCCACTTCTGGACTTTAGTCTTGTTCTTGAACTTGATTTTTCTATGCACATTCAGATCTGGCTATTAGAATACTGGATCCTCCCACCGACATCGATAGAAACATCCATAATTGGTAGACTTTTACGACATGCTTGTTAGAGGGTAGTGCATTGATTCTCCCCTATCCCTGCACAACGTGACCTTGATACCCACACCGGCAGATTTGGGCTGGACTAGAAGAGACCGAGGAAAGGCCGTGTTATATTGTGATCAGAAGTAATTTGATTTGTTTTGCTTAGCATGCCCAAAGAAAAATCTGGTCCGGCTCGTTTGCGCAGTTAGCTAAACCTGACATCGCGGCGACCGGGTGACGAACTCCTTGTGGTCCGGGTTCACGCCCCGGGGTAGGCAGAAAAGCAACATTTTCTCCCAGATTTACGGTATTTATCGTGGAATCAATGCCGAAGGGTTGTGATATCCATAGTATTGAGCCAAGGGGTTAACAACTCATGGTTTCTGGATATTTAAACAAAAACAAAAAAAATCCAACTAAGACATCATTCTGTAAGCGCTCCGTCTAGATCTTCAACAGCCAGCGAAGAGCTCCAATACTGTTTGAACCAGTAGCAGTTTTATGATTAGACTAATAATAATAACAATAATAAAGAAGAAGAGGAAGAAGAAGAAGAAGAAGAAGAGAAGAAGAAGAAGAAGAAGAAGAAGAAGAAGAAGAAGAAGAAGAAGAAGAAGAAGAAGAAGAAGAAGAAGAAGAAGAAGAAGAAGAAGAAGAGGAGAAGAAGAAGGAGAAGGAGGTTAAGAAGGTGAACGAGGATGAGATGAAGAATATGATGATGATGACAATATTAATGAAGGAGATAATGAAGACAAACAAACGGACCAAAAAAAAAACAGACAGGCAGACAGACAAGTGAATTGACGGACGGACGGACGGACGGACGGACAGTCAGACAGAGGGATTGACGGACGGACAGTTAGACAAACAGACAGACTAACAGACAGACAGAGGAATTTGCCGACGGACGGAAGGACGAACAAACAGACAGACGGACGGATATGGAGGAAGAGAACTGTTACACACAATCACTCACCCCGTATTTTTCTCTCTCCTCCTGTGGGATTCGAAAATCCGGCCCTCGGTGTGTGCTTGCCTTTGGTGACGCCATCAGCACGACCACGTCGGATCCAGGTATCAGAGACAGTAATCCTGATCTGAATTGACGAGCTGCTTCCTAAGTATTACTGAGCACGTACTGTCAACAATAAGACTATAGCCAGATTTCCCACAAACGCAAGGACACAGTAGATAAATGATGTCTGAGGTAACGATGCGATGGATGGTTAACTGTCTGTGTTATCAGAGAACAGAAATAATATCTCAGAATGGCTGAATCTGTAAACAAGACTTTACTAGCAGATGTCACTTTGTAGATTTGTGGCAGATTCCTTTTAGCGAGAGTCAGATTTCAGACACATGTGTGAATTGATCTTAGCAAAAATCTTGTTCTCTGTAGCTGAAAGTCAGATTCATGGCCGTGATTCTCTAGCTATAGGCAGACTCCTGTCTGTGATACTCTAGCTGCAGACAGACTATTATCTGTAATACTCTAGCTGTATACAGTCTACTGTCTCTGATATTCTAGCTGCAGACACAGAATTTTACGTGACAATCTAGCTGTAGACAGATTCCTGTCTGTGATACTAAAGCTGTAGACAGATTCCTGTCTGTGATACTAATGCTGTAGACAGACTCCTGTCTGTGATACTCTAGCTGTAGACAGATTCCTGTCTGTGATACTAAAGCTGTAGACAAATTCCTGTCTGTGATGCTCTAGCTGTAGAAGACTCCTGTCTGTAATACTAAAGCTGTAGACAGACTCCTGTCTGTGATACTCTAGCTGTAGACAGACTCCTGACTGTGATACTCTAGCTGTAGACAGACTCCTGACTGTGATACTCTAGCTGCATACAGACTATTGTACGTGACACTCTAGCTGAAGCCAGACTATTTTCTGTGAGACTCTAGCAGTAGACAGAATCCTGTCTATGATACTTTAGCGATCCTCTGTAGTCCGCCTTCTAACTGTGATACTCCATCTGTAAGACAAATGTCTGTCAGCGATTATCTGGAGACAGGAGACTCGCCAACAACAACAACAAAAACCCTTCTCACACAAGATACTCCAATGCATTGAGCTATGTGAAACCAACAGCTTAGGTTGGTCTGTGGCTGGTAGATTGGTTCCAGAGGCAGCGATTCTCTTGAAACCTGCTGTAGTAGTACAGTTATCAAAGTGAATGTTAAAGTGAATGTTATGTGAATGTTCATGTTTGAAAGCCCCTTCAGTGGATGTTAACGTGAATATTGTGTACATGTTTATGTTTGAGAGCCCATTTAGTAGATGTTAAGGTGAATATTGTGTGAATGTTTATGTGTGAGCCCTTTTAGTGAATGTTAAAGTTAATGTTATGTGAATGTTTATGTCCGAGAGCCAGTTTAGTAAATGTTAACGTGAAAGTACAAAGGATCAACATCACAGTAAAAGATAAGTAAGTGTTTCATTCTACTTCTAACTCAAGTCTGAAGAATCTCAGCGCAGTGCACGAACTCCTTAGCACCGGCGAGGATCCTGAAATACTTTGGGTAGATATTATCTCAAAATTTGGCCCGGACAGCGCCGTTAGGCTACTCTTTCCGATTTCCAACTGCCAAGATATTTTTTTACGTGCGCAACAATACACACGGGCGACCTCCAGCACTCGAGGCGGACGCCATGCATCGATACCACTCAGCCTTCTATGTTAACGTTAAGGTTTAGTGAATGTTAAAATAAATATTGTGTGAATGTTAATGTCTGAACCCGTTCCCCTCAGCTGCAGCCTGCCCATGCAGACCTGGTAACCGCACTACAAGTTTAAGCACAACCATGCCTCCCCGTCATGCTCGGCTAGCCACCAACTAACGTACGCCATCTTCCCCAACTCACGGAGCCTCCCTTCCACCCCCGTTTGTGCATTGAAAGATGCAAGGTGAAGTTTGATTTTAGTTAGGTGCCATCTCTATACTGAAGGTTGATGCCAATGGATGTCCGGCACACGCTTTCTCTCTCTCTCTCTCTCTCTCTCTCTCTCTCTCTCTCTCTCTCTCTCTCTCTCTCTCTCTCTCTCTCTCACACACACACTCACTCTCTCACTCACTCACTCTCTCACCTCTCTGACTGTACTTATATTCAGTCATCTAATTGTTAGATGCGTTATTTGAAACCCTACTCTAGCTCTTTCCAGGGGCAGCAATAAAAAAAATATGGTCTAATGGCTGAACGCAGTTTCTGGGACCTCTCCACGATGATCCTCATCCGCATGGTGGCACTTTAAGTCATTGGGTGTTTATCGCTTGTGTGATGTCCTGTTGGGGTACAAATCTACTACTACTACCGGCGGTATACTCTCTCTCTCTCTCTCTCTCTCTCTCTCTCTCTCTCTCTCTCTCTCTCTCGCAGTGTTTGTATGTTTTATGTGTGTGTGTGTGTGTGTGTGTGTGTGTGTGTGTGTGTGTGTGTGTCACGACCTCCTGCAGCTTTGGAAAAGCCGGACATCTCATCTCTCCCTTTCTGTGTGTGTGTGCGTATGTGTGTGCGCGCGTATGTGTGTTTAAGTGTATGCGTGTGTGTGTATGTGTTTGTGTGTGCGTGTGTGTGCGTGTCACGACCATCTGCAGCTTTGGAAAACCCGGACATCTCATCTCTCTCTTTCTCTGTGTGTGTGTGCGTGTGTGTGTGCGCGCGCGCGTGTGTGTGTTTAAGTGTGTGCGTGTGTGGGTATGCGTGTGTGTGTATGTATATGTGGGTGCGTGTCACGACCACCTGCAGCTTTGGAATAGCCGGACATGCCATCATCGTGACATTATAGCACGGAGGCCGTTGAGTAGTATGTTACAGCGATTTGGTTAAACTGGACTGCGAAGCGACCAGGTAACGAACTCCTTGTTCACGCCCGGGGGTAGACAGAAAAACCTCATTTCTGCCAGATTTACGGTCTATCAAGGAGTAAATGCTGAAGCTTTGCGATATCCATAGTACCGAGCCGAAGGGTTGCGATATCCATAGTACCGAGCCGAAGGTTTGCGACATCTATAGTACCGAGCCGAAGGGTTGCGATATCCATAGTACCGAGCCGAAGGGTTGCGATATCCATAGTACCGAAACGAAGGGTTGCGATATCTATAGTACCGAGCCGAAGGGTTGCGATATCCATAGTACCGAGCCGAAGGGTTGCGATATCCATAGTACCGAGCCGAAGGGTTGCGATATCCATAGTACCGAGCCGAAGGGTTGCGATATAAATAGTACTGAGCCGAAGGGTTGCGAAATTCATAGTACCTAACTGAAGGGTTAACAACTCATGGTTTCTGGATAATTTTTAAAAAGCCATCTTTCAGTCACATTAGTGTGTTGTGGACAAAACCTTCTTTAAGTATATTTAACTGTATTGTTGAATGTAAATCGAACTACCATTCTACAAGTAGATATTCTGAAATGGATAAACAGTTAAAGCCGGCCATAGTGTGTGTGAACATTTCTGTGAACATGATGTAACTCTCCCTATTCGTGTCATGCAAGTGCATTAGCGTTCTGGAATTTTGGTCTCTTCCTGTTAACCACTCAACCAAGTGCGAGTTGCAGAAATAATTAGAGACTAACCTTATATGTTAGAATCACCACTGCTATTTTAAAAAAGGGATTCTTTACTGCAGTGTTTCTCAAACTGTTCACATCATCGGCTCACAAAAACGGGGAATATTAGGTTCTGTTCACGTTTTCTGAACCATCTACACACTGCCTGACCTTCCATTCATATTTTCTCATAAAGAATTATCATCCGGTGCCATCATGTATCAGTTCGTGGGCTGATACACCTCCATGACATGCAACAAGACTGTCAAGAATCTTCTCTCGATGTCTTCCTCTATCCCTCCTTCCATAGATCTTTCTAGTGGTCACAACATGTTCCAGTTTCCCTCTTCTCATAACATGGCCGAAAAATGATGACAATCTTCTTCTGATGTCTGTGATAAGTTGTCTTCGGGCTCCCGCCTCTTTCAAAACCTCTTAGTTGTTCTGTTTGGCTGTCCAAGGTACTTTTAGCATTCTTCTGTAAAACCGCTCTGTGGCTAAGTCGATGCTAATGCTTCTCAATGCCGGGTGCCGGGTTCTATCCCAGCTGCGGGCCATGCGCCTTGCGTTGGTTTCGACAGTGGTATCAGAGGGCCGACCGTCCAGAAAGCAATGGCAAACTACTGGACGTAAATTTGCCTAGAGAAACCACACAACAGCCAGAGGCTGCTGTGGTTGGTTCTGCAAACGTCCTGTAAAAGATACGCAACTAACCTTCTGCAAAACCACATCTCTGAGACTTCAAGAAATTGTTTGGCCTGCCTGCACACGAGAAATACCAACAGCTAACCAACACATATGACGACAACGCAAACAGTCCCTATCTTTCAACTCCTAACACAATACAATCTATTACGTCTCTCTATGTCTTCAGCCTCACACGTCCATGTCCAACGCTCTTCTTCTCTCCCTCGTTCAGCTTCGGGTAAAACGTGTATGTAGTACCGGTGTTCAAGCCATACTGAGTTGTCCCCATATCATGAATTCAGCTGGCTGACCGCAGGTGCACCTTTTGGTCCGTCAAGCACAAACATATAAAGTTATCAGTCTTATCGTCTATACCATGTCCAATACCCTTCACACAGGGCTATGACAATATCCAAATTCATATAATGATTGCTTTTTTTTTTTAAATGCCTGACATCAAAACACATCTCGATCACCTTTTCTATTAACTGATAATCAAGCTTGATTATACATATTTTGCTTTATTAATCAGAAGGTTGCATTTATAAGGTTCCTTATTCGCAGGGGAAATAATAATCAAACTTTTCAGCCAACGTCTTTAAATGCTACTTGTTGTGTTGAATATCACTTGTAAGGGTGTGATTCTCATCCTTGAGGTGTTAACACCATAGACTGCAATTCTGGAAGAGATAAACTACCGACCCTACAATATTATATTACGGGGGTCTATTTCCAGTTGTCTCGACATTGACCTGCCATTGGATCGAGATAGACATAGACGAGACAGTGAGATCGAGGAATTGCGCAACTCTTTCTCAGGCTAGCCGCCTGCCGAGAGCCCCGCACATAGCACGAACTCCGTAGCTCAGGTAACAATTCTCATGAATTTCTGTAAAAACTGCATACGTGAACTGAAGGGCGCAGCCGTGGAATGAACCCACGGCCTTCAGATCGCGAGGCAAACGGCTTGACCACTTCACCACAAAGACCCCCAAACAGGTTGAGGCAAACCTAGAGGAAATATTTGTTCCCTCTCCAAGATTGCAGTGTGCAGGATTAACATCACAAGGATGAGAATCAAACCGCTACAAATCCCAGAAACCCCGTTCTATCCTACAGCCATCTAAACAAGTTAGTTGCGTATCCTTTACCAGACGTTGCAGAACTAACCCTCCCCCCCTCCCCCACCAAAATTGTGTGTGTGGCTGTTGCCTATTGCTTTTGCTCTCTGGACGGTCAGCTCTCGGTACTACAGTCAAAACCAGCGCAAGACAGTTGGTCAACAGCTAGGATCGAATCCGGCATCCTGGCATTTACGAAGCGCCTTTGCAGCGACTAAGCCACAGCTGCCCACTATAAATACAGTCACTGCAATGGTAGGCTCTGGAGCTGTGAGCAGTGGAGCGGCGTTCCGGAAAGACGCGACCTCTTCATAGGGGCGCCGCAAAATATTGTAAAGGCTTCATAATTAATTTAACCAAGACACGAGTAGTCATCCTTTTACTTAGGTTAGGGCGCCATGAAAAAAACAAATTGTAATTGAATAAAGGTGCCTTGACCATGGAAAGTTTGAGAAACACTGCTATGGAGTAAAGTCAACAATTCCTTGTGTCTTCATTCCGCAAAAAGATTGTTAGCTCACTAAAGACGGCATGTAGAAATTTATATATATATATATATATATATATATATATATATATATATATATATATTTTTTTTTTTAACGTATCCAGAAACCATGAGTTGTAAACCCTTTGGCTCGGTACTATGGATATCGCAACCCTTCGGCATTGATTCCATTATAGGTACCGTTAATCTGGGAGAAATGTGGCTTTTCTGCCTACCCCCGGGAGTGAACCCGGACCACCAAGGAGTTCGTCCCCCCGCCGCCGCGAAAGTCAGGTTTAACCAACTTCGCTAGAGAGCCGGGCATATATATATATATATATATATATATATATATATATATATATATATATATATATATATATATATATTTATAGAGAGAGACAGAGAGAGAGAGAGAGACAGAGAGAGAGAGAGAGAGAGAGAGAGAGAGTTTTCAGTCTAAAATGAGCATAAGGTAAAGTCGTGGGAAGTAAAGACGGACAGCGCGATGTTGACTATATTAAATGTAATAAACAAATAGACAATGTATTGATTGGCACTCATAGTAGGTGATGTTAACCATATAGCCATATAGCACACCGGGGCACCACTAAATGTTTACGGCGTAATCGGTTGTCCAGTGTGGGTGGGTCTGATTGAAGCACTGGCAGCATCAGACTTCACATCACAACCTCCCAGGTCACCGAGTACGCAGAGGCTAGGTAACCCACCATCTACTAAACTGTGACGTCTAGCGCTATAAAGCCAATACTCGGATTCTTTCTTTTCTTTAATTTCACCAATTCTCGGGGACTCCGAAATTTCGTGGGGAGTTCCTGGGAAAGTCTAATAATATAGGGGTGTTATGGTGTGAAATCAACACCGAATAACACTAACCTGAACCTCTTCCACAATCTCCCCCTTCCCTCCCCCTTTCCCCCTCCCCCAATGATAGTGGAATACCGGGAATTCCCCTCGCAGTCCCTGAGATGGGGTGACATAAAATAAAATAAGCAAAGAAAAGAAGAACTGTATCTCGATCTCTGATGTGGCCAACACTACCCCGGCCGCATTTACATACCATGTCACTTTCTGGTATCCATTGCAAGCTGGATCGACTTAGTAGCTACAGTCAATTTTTTTTTTTTTTAAAGGTCTGGCTGGAGATTCGAAACCAAAACCTCCCGGGAAAGTCCAATAGTATAAGAGTATTAGGGTGTTAGATGAGCACCGAATAACACTAACCTTACATCCCCCCCCCCCCTCCCCATAATACTGGACTTTACCGGGAGATTCGAAACCAAATTCTTCAGCATAGCAATGTAGCGTGAGATTTAATGTGGCGACCGGCTGAGGCAAACAAAGAAGGGCGCCCACTACTTCGTCCTCCGACATCGTTGTAAATCTACATGACTGGCATTGAACACTGACTGCAAACAAATAAGTCAGTAAAACGGATGTACACGCAAAGCTCAGGTCTTGTGACAAAGCCGAAGTACAAATGGATGAACTACCAGGATTTTATGTGCCGTGGTTCACAGACGGTACACGCAAACAAACAAACAAACAAACAAACAAACAACACTATTAAGTTCACTAGACAGGTACACAATCTTTTCTTAATCTCTTTACCTTGAGTATACCGTGGTGAAACATACAGTTTTGGAGTGTAGTCGATTTTCTGTTTCGGTTCCAAGGATTCAC
This sequence comes from Candidula unifasciata, assembly GCA_905116865.2. Classification (NCBI taxonomy): domain Eukaryota; kingdom Metazoa; phylum Mollusca; class Gastropoda; order Stylommatophora; family Geomitridae; genus Candidula; species Candidula unifasciata. The sequence goes on from CAJHNH020002080.1 coordinate 79,721, forward strand.
TTTTTTTGTTGTTGTTGTTGTTGCTTTATTCAATTATTACTGCATACACCTGACAGATACAGCGAAATATGCCAAGAAATAAATTGTGCAATCTAATGTTTGTGTCCTATTTGTTCAAATTTACAACGGGGAGACATTGCTTCAATCTTTTCTTCGCCAAATAAAAATTTTTTTTGAAAAAACTTCGGTGAAAAACATTTTCCAGAGACGAGTCAGGCGCTAACAAAACAAACATAATTTTTTCCCCCTGTAACACCTGTAAAAGTGGGCTCTGTAGCAAAGTCAACTATTCCTTGTGTCTTCATGTGGTAAAAAGATATTTGCTCACCACGGTAGGCATGTGCGGCGTCCGTAGGCTTATGCGTTGCGGGTCCGGCTCGTAATTCCAACATACCGCGATCGAAAACCCCTGCTGGCTGCGTGGATTTTTATCATTTTTATCATGGTATGGGGCGTCGCAGATCGACCCAGCCTAAAATGAGAACCAGGATGGCTGTCCTGAGGAAGTAAAGACGGCCGGAGTAATGCTGATCACATTATCTACATAGTGCCGACGGTCTGTAAAAGTATGGGAGCTCTTCACATATATCCAATACGATTACGGGCGTGAAAAGGGGTCTTTACTCTTTACTACAGTTGGCATGTAGAATTATACAGTTGTTCATTCCAAATTAGTACTAGATAAAGCCCTGGGAAGTAAAGACGGACGGCGTGATGATGACCACATCATACATGGTCCCAGGTTCAAGCCCCGGTGAAGGCTGCGATTTTTTCACGTGGACTTCTAGTATTTTTCACTGGTCTCTGGGTAGTAAAATCGGACGCCCGTGTGTTACGCGTGTAAAAAATCCCTTGGCGGTTGGAATTCGAAACTACTCCTACAGTGATGTTATTCCGTCGTCTAAACTTTTTTTTTCCTTCTAAACTTTGCCCTGGCAGCGCCGTTAGCTACTCTTTCCAATTTCTAACTGTCAAAGGATTTTATAAGTGCGCAACAATACACACGGGCATCCAATCTTACTACCCATACATTTGGGTTTGAAGTTTGAACAACGGACCAACATCATAGCACACGGCTAGTAACCCATAAGTGCTCCGCTCTTCTTCTAACTCAATCCTGAATCCGAAGAAGCTCAGCACAGTGCACACGCTCTGTAGCACCGGGGAGGATCCTCAAATACTTTAGGCAGATTTTGAATTTCAAAATGTTGCACGGGCAGCGCCGTTAGGCTACTCTTTTCGATTTCCAACTGCCAAGGGATATTTTACGAGCGCGACAATACATACAGGCATCCGATTTTACTACCCAGAAACAAGGGGAAAATACTAGAAGTGCACGTAAAAAAGTCCCACTCTTCTCAGGGCAACGAACCATGACGTCTAGCACTCGAGGTGGACACTATACCTCGAGACCATGCAGCCCCCGTCTTAACCTAACCTAAACATCATACATAGATTGGTTTATGATCCAGAGTTATTCAGCTAAGTTTACTCAGGGACCAAAAGGCCTGAGCCCTAGCTTATGAAGGTCATTATTACATACGACTCGTAATGATCCGGTGGCCACTTGATAGGCCTCTGCCGGTCATCGTTAGCACACGGGCCACCAGTTAAATAACCATGGAATATTTTCAGAAGTCTAGCATCATATGTCCACGCTCGCCTGCGGATCCGAAGGTCGTGGGTTCAATAAAGAATCGACATCACAGCACTCTGGACACTCCCATAAGTACTCCGTCCCCATCTTCAGCAGCAAGTGAAGAGTTCCAATTCTTATAGTGCCACTAACCGTCCGATCGTATATCCGTCTCATCCTTCCCCTGAGTGTTGAGCGTCGGCCAGATCCCCTGGTAACTCCTCGCAGCGCCATTCTCATTAAACCGTAATGATCTATCTGCGCCTCCGCACTGTTCACTCGTTCCCAAAAGGGCTCCCAAAATATCTAACTTGTCATACATCAATCCACCACCAAGTGGTGCAGAGCCAGCCAGTCTATCTGCTTGCTCATTTCCCAACACACCGGCATACCCTGGAGAAAATATCCAAAGGATGCTAACTACCCGGGACCTCTTAAGTGATGCTTGCTCTCAATGAGGACTGCTTCGTTTGTCTGTTATGACTATTACTAGTGCCGCAATTATAACTTCTTTACAGGTTCAACCAGGTATGTGGGATTTGCTTTGCTAGGATTTTCACAACGTTCACAGATGGTCAAACCTTCGGGTGGCCGGGAGGGGAAAACGGAAGGAATAAAATAAATAGGTTCTGTTAAGGATTAGGATTTGTGGTTTGTAGGGTGGCTGGTTGAGTGGTTAATTGTTCAAGCTGTTGTTTGAGGGATTACTTAGTTAAGTGGTTGGTGGAATTATTAATTAGTTGAGTAGCTGGTGGAAATATTAATTAGTTGAGTGGCTAGTGGATGATGACTGTATACAATATATACAATCATTAATAAGAGTGTGATAACATAACATAAGTTAGTCGCACAGATGATCAGTCTAACCGCCTCTCCCCTCCCCTCCCCCTGCCCTCCTCCTCCCCTCACCCATTGTTAATACGAGTTACGTGCTCATCCAGACGTCAACCAAGTGACGATAAATAATGATGATGATAATGATGATGATGATGAAGATGAGTAAACAGTAATAATAAATAGTAAAAAAGGGCCCCTTTCCCCCTCCTTCAGGTGTATTGGGCGTGTATGGTTAGACCTATATTTTATAGACCATTCAACACTCGGTGGGTGATGTGGTCCACATCATGTCGGCCGACTTTACTTCCCAGAACTTCATCTGGTACCCTTGTAAGGCTGAGTCGACGTGGCAGCCAAGTTCATTTTTTAAAAAAATGTCAAGAATCATAAATAGTAAAATAATTTTTCTCTTGCACTGGAATGTGTAAGCGTGCAATGCAAACATTGGAGGTACGCCTCGTTCGAGGGGGAAAAAACAACAACAAGAGATGGACAAACATTCTTTCGTACGAGTGTACATGGAAATCGAGGAAACAAAGAGAGTTGAGAATCACTCTCTATCAGGCTTGACTGTGAACGTGGCACTGGATTGATTGATTACCAGAGGGTCCAAAGTGATGATGTGAAAATCTGAGACCAGTTAGGGCTAATTAATGAGATAAACCACGACACTGGGCTTCAACCTGATATCAGTGAGACGGCAAAAGAAGACAATGAATGAGATAACAGAGAAAGGCGCGCACTGTATGGCAAAAACATGATAAAAACGGAAGAGTGATAAGCAGGTGAACAATTATAAAAAGGAAAACTGTTTATCTTTTTTTTTTTTTTTTCAATTACTACTTTTTCAATGTTTAAAAAAAAAGGAAGATTAATAGTTTACATAGAAACCAAGCGATATATTTTCATATCATGATTGTTCCTGAAGTTTTCTGTCATTCCTACAGTCATCATCATCATCCTCCCCGTCGCGACGAAAGGTGTGCTGTTTTATTAAAATCACACACACACACACACACACACACACACACACACACACACACACACAAAAGAAGCAGCAGCTGCAAGAAGAGCAGGAGAAGAAGAACAAGGAGGAGGAGCAGCAGCATCAGAAGAAAAAGCGGCGGTAGCAGGGAAAAAAAAGAAGCAGCATCAGCAGAAGTAGAAGAAAAATAAAAAGAAGAAAAAGAAGAAGAAGAAGAAGAAGAAGAAGAAGAAGAAGAAGAAGAAGAAGAAGAAGAAGAAGAAGAAGAAGAAGAAGAAGAAGAAGAAGAAGAAGAAGAAGAAGAAGTAAGAAGAAGAAGAAGAAGAAAGAAGAAGAAGAAGAAGAAGAAGAAGAGAAGGAGGAGGGAAGGCGCAGCAGCAGAAGGAAGTGGTTGTGATTTCAGAGGAGAACAATCTATTATTAAATAAACAGTTTACGCGCGCGCATACACACACACACACACACACACACACACACACTCACAACATTCGTCACATGCTCCAACTACGTCCCAAGAATACATTGTCTCCGGGCGGTGTCAACTTTCCAACGGAAACCCTTCGTCGTTTGACATATCCACAGCCTGCTGTCCTCAACCCATATCTTCACGTCTCCATACTTGTCTTTTTACTCAAGATTTCCAGACTTGATGGCCTGATCGTGTTCCATCTGTCAGAGATTACCAGACGAAGATTGTCAAATCCGCAGTTAGCTTGTCTTTACACAGAAATAAAAAGCCTGGACTGCTTCCATGAATATTGATCGCCTTTGCTTCGAGTCATTTTCCACGTGTTGTTTATGGATTCGCAAACCGTAAATAAGATAATAAATAAATGTGGGATGATTAAGTGGTTGGGATATTTACAGTGGGAGAATTATTTGCCTAGTACTGTGGCTGTATGCATTGGAATGGAGGAAAGAGATAGAGATCAAGTGCTAGGATTACAGTATATTTTAGTGCAAAGATTTACAATATATTTTAGGGCAAGGATTACCGGTACATCTTATCCTGCTTTTTTCTTCTTCTTTCTTCTTCTTCTCTTCTTCTCTTCTTCTTCTTCTTCTTCTTCTCTTCCTTCTTCTTTTTTTTTTTTTTTTTTCTTCTTCCTCTTCTTCTCTCTTCTTCTTCTTCTTCTTATTCTTCTTCTTCTTCTTTCCTTTCTCTCTCTCTTCTTCTTCTTCTTCTGTCTTCTTCTTCTCCTTCTTCTTCTTCTCTTACCTCTTCTTCTTCTTTCTTCTTCTTCTTCTTCCTTTTCTTCTCTTCTCTTCTTCTTCTTCTTATTCTTCTTCTTCTCTTTTCTTCTTCTTCTCTTCTTCTTCTTCTTCTCTTCTTCTTCTTCTTCTTCTCTCTTCTCTCTCTTCTTCTTCTTCTTCTTCTTATCTCTCTTCTCTCTTCTTCTGCCTCGACCTCCCTTCTTCTTCCTTTCTTTTTCTTCTTCTGTTCTTTCCAATCAGCTTCATCCACGCTTCTTGTTTTCTTATCTTTCTCTCTTCTTCTCTCCTAAAACTCTTTTCTTTTATCTTGCCTGTGTCTTCTACTTACGCAACCTCCACTCCCAAACCCAAAACTCCCTCACACAACGCGCTCTCTTCTTTTTCTTCTTCTCTTCTTCTCCTCCTTCTCTTACCTCTTCTTTCTTTCTTCTTTTATCACTCCTTCTTTTGCTTCTACTCTTCCCTTTCTTCATGCCACTTTCTCACTTACTTCTCCCCTACCTTCTATCTTCTCTCATTCTTCTTCAGTTTCTCAACCTCTGTCTTTGTTTTTCTTTCTTTTCTACTCTCTTTCCACCTGCTCCTCTCTCTTCTCCTCTTCTTTTTCTTCTTCTTTCGTCTTCTTATCCCCTTCCTTCTTTCTTCTTTTCTTCACTTCGTCTCTCTTCTTCTACTCTTTCCCTTTTCGCTTCTGCTCCCCCTTTATTCAGTCCTAATCTTCTTCTTTCTGAGTCTTCTCTTCTCTTCTTCTTCTTCTTCTCGTCTTCTTCTGTCTTCTTCTTCTTCTTTTCCTTTCTTCGTTTCTTCCTTCGCTTCTCTTTTCTAAAGTGGAGCACGCAGGCAGCAATTCTTATTCTGTATTTCTTCTTACTTCGTGTGTGGGCTTCTATACTTATCAAAACGATGATCGTTCTGAATCTGCAAAAATAAGATGGACAATAAACTTTTGTTTTGGATATGAGTGTACAAAAAGACAAAGGACAGCAACGCAAGAATACAGAAAAAGATGAGAAAAAATACGCCATGAGGAGATGGGAGTGATTGAGAAGACGAATAAGTAGAAGTAGAGGGGGCGCAGCGGAAGAAAAAGAAAACAAAAAGGAAAAGAAGCAGGGAAAACTAATAACAATAATAAATAAATATTAAGCTATAAAAGCAAAAAAAAGAAGAAGGAAGAGGAAGATGAAGAAGAAACAGAATAAGATAGGAAGAGAAGACCTTAACAATAATAATAATCTTCTTATTAATTATTCTGCCTCTTTAATCTTCTTCTTCTTCTTTTTCTTCTTCTTTCCTCTTCTTCTTCTTCCTTCTTCTCGCTTCTTCTTCTTCTTCTTCTTGTTCTTCTTTTCTTCTTCTTCTTTCTTTCTCCTTCCTTTTTCCTCTTCTTCTTGTTCTTCTTCTTCTTTCTTCTTCTTCTTCCTACCTTCTTCTTCTTCTTCTTCTTCTTCCCCCCCCCCCCCCCTTCTTCTTTCTTTCCTCTTCCCTCGTCTTCTTCTTCTTCTTCTCTTCTTCTTCTTCTTTCTTTCTTCTTAGCTTCTTCGTCTTCTTCTTCTTCCTCTTCTCTTCCTCCTCTTTCTAGTGCTCATCTGCCTGTTACATGTACTTTTATATTGCGTCTATTTCTCTATATTAATATTTGCTTAACGGATAACCTAACAGGAAATATTCCTGAAACAGCGGCTCCGCCATGATGAACAGATTTTCGTGTTTGTCAACCATACTTCCGGTTTAATTGAAAAGTTAGACTGTAAACATTGCTAGCAACCACTTTCCAAAGATTTCGGATTTGTGAAACGAATCAATTCGTGCATACATCCGGCGTTTAAACAGACAAGCACTGAGGACAAGAAAAAGAATGAGAAATAGATTCTCACATATTGACTGAACTTAGAGAAGTGGACGGAAGAAGCAGAGCTTGCAACATATATATGACAGCATAAACAAAGCTGTCTGGTCTGTCTAATGTCTGCTTCTCTCTTTCTCTCTCTCTCTCTCTCTCTCTCTCTCTCTCTCTCTCTCTCTCTCTCTCTCTCTCTCTCTCTCTCTCGGTCTCTCACCCCCTCCTCCAATTTATCTGTCATTGCTTCTCTACTATGGTCAATGTATGAGCCTCCCCAATGGGACTATATTTGGATCTATGTGCAAGCGCTAAACTGTATGTAAAATATGTGTATGCGGGTTTGTCTGTGTGGCTGGCACATCTAGAAACTAATGTCTCGATTCTTGCATAATCTAGTTTCCGTGTAGACTCCAAAGCAACAATTATTAGGTTTTGGACGGGGGGGGGGGGGGGGGGGGGGGTAGGGTGTGTCAGGGGTAATCGCCCAACAGACATGTTACATTTGCAAGACGACTAATTAGGGTTTTGCAAAAATCCAAAATGCTGAGCTGAAAGGCACAGATATCGCTGCCTTGCTGTAAGCCACACTTCAACGGAGGAACCAACTTTTAAGAACGAAGGCAGCAGCAGCAGAAAAAGACGAAGAAGAAGAAGAAGATGATGATGGAGAAGAAAAAGAAGAGGAAGAAGAAGATGATGATGATGATAATGATGAAAATGATAATCATGATGATGAAGAAGAAAAAGAAGAAGGGGAGAAGGAAGAGGGTGAAGAAGATGAAAAGAAGAAGAAGAAGAAGAAGAAGAAGAAGAAGAAGAAGAAGAAGAAGAAGAAGAAGAAGAAGAAGAAGAAGAAGAAGAAGAAGAAGAAGAAGAAGAAGAAGAAGAAGAAGAAGAAGAAGAAGAAGAAGAAGAAGAAGAAGAAGAAGAAGAAGAAGAAGAAGAAGAAGAAGAAAGAAGAAGAAGAAGAAGAAGAAGAAGAAGAAGAAGAAGAAGAAGAAGAAGAAGAAGAAGAAGAAGAAGAAGAAGAAGAAAAGAAGAAGAAGAAAGAAAGAAGAAAAAGAAAAAGAAGAAGAGGAGGAGGAAGAAGCAGCAGCAGCAGTAGGCAGCAGCAACAAATACTTATGTTCTCACATTATTCACAAACAAATACCCCAGTCCTGGTTTAATAATAAAGCCAACATCCTCGATAGATCTGTCGACGAATCGACCAGTTGCAACAGCTGTTTCATTAACGTATTGATTTGACTAATCTATCTGAGTTCCGTTGTCTTTGGTCCTGAACCAACTGGCGTTACTGTCTTCATTTATCCTTTTTTTTTTAGGGAGCTTTAGGACAGGGCTGGTCGAAGAGAGGTGTTGCTGGTCAAACAGTTAAGGACTCTGAACCCCCCAGGGCCGCGTTAGCGCACCTCGATAAGAGGCTCGCTTTCAAATCAAGCTGCGACTCGCTGCAGCCCACGGTCGGTGTTCGAAACCCGTCGGCTCCTGGAGTTCACCCAGCCTCTAGGTAATGGGTCCAAAAGTTGACACTCTGGGGTAAATGGAGGAACGTCGCTGTAGTAGCTACAGAGTAAACCCGTCGGCGATCGCAAACTTCGGCTATTCCATAGGCGGACAATGTCTTATCAGCTGTCCATACTGGTGGCAGAGCACTTATCCGGGTTAACTAACTTCGCTAACCGTGTGCAGATTTACGTGACGGCTACACAGGTTCACATTCTTATCAGCCTGTTACTGGTGGCAGACTTATAGCCTTTACCTTTACCCTGGTTCACAGCAAGACTTTACAACTTTTATATAATTAGGGAAACCTAACTTGCACTCCAGTGTAGATATGAGATCATTTATCAGGTAAGGTATGTAGGTAGTTTGTCCTCCATTCAGGACTGCATTCTGGAGGATTAACACCTCAAGGATGAGAAGGCTACCTGTACCAATCCGAGAGAACCCCGTGAGAACAGTTATGTTGGGACCACTGACGGTTACATTGGTAAGTTGCGTATCCTATACAGGACGTTGCAAAATCAACCTAGGTTTTTCTAGGCAAATTTACGTCCAGTAGTTTGCCATTGCTTTCTGGACGGTGACGGTTACATATAAATCTACGTTCCAAACGACGGAATGCTGAATGTTGAATAAGGAATCGACATCACAGCATATGGGAAACTCCCGTAGGCACTCCCTCTTAATCTTCAGCAGCAAGCGAAGAGTTCCAATTCAGATGGTCCCAGTAACTGTCTGATTGTACATCCGTCTCGCCCTTATTGGGTGTTGAGCGTCGGCCAGATACCCAGGTAGCTCTCCGCAGGGCCATTCTCCTCAGACCGATATATGTGTGCCTCTGCACAGTTCACTCGCTCCCGAAGGGCCCTGACAAAATATAGCTTGTCAAATATCCGTTCACCACCAAGTGGTACAGCACCGGCCAGTCTATTTGCCTGCTCATTCCCCAACACACCAGCACGAATGGGGGGGGGGGGGGGGTTGTGGGGGGGGTGCCTGTTAGACTGATGATCTGTGCGACTATCTTATGTTATGTTATCACAATCAAATGCATACTGTGCATTTGCATACATGCTCAGTCCTCCTGAGCAGCAGCCACTCCAATGTCTCTCTACTAACTGTTCTCATGTTTCTTGATTATAATATCGCCTATCTCGGCCTCAAAGGTGGCATAGACTTGCTTTCCCGATACTTTACTCACAGGTTATGTAATTGTGTTAGCATCAGACATGTGTCGTTATCCAATAGCCCAGTCCATACAGCGTTGATGCTACCTGATTTGTTTCATGCATCTTCCCGCATGAGTTGGTGCAATACTTGCGACTATCTTAACTTTCCTAGTTCTTTTTCGTTCCAGGCCACTGATTTCTTAAGTATCGCTGCAGCCAACAAACGCCACCCCCCCCCCCCCTTTTTTTTCCCCGCCCGCCCCAGTACACACAGGATGTGACGCTCTCCACTTCCTGTCTTTTATTTTCAAATAGCAACTTTAGCAGCGAAATCACGTGACACAATAACGGTACGCAAAGAAATAAACGGGAATTCCCGCCCCCCCCCCCCCCTCCCCCAAGGTCAAACGTCACATTGTGGGATGCAGGAAGCCGAAATAAACAGAAGCAGGGGCTGGAAGGGAAGCGTTCAAATTGGCTGTGCACAACCAACACCAACAAATGTCTGTGTGATTAGTCTTCTTATTCTTCGCGTTCACCAATTGTAGCGGAAAGTTCTGGTTGTTCATCCACTTCTGAACTTCAGTCCTGATCCAGAATGTGAATGTTGCGTGTGCATCCGTTTTACAGAATTGACTCATATGTATGCAGACTGCTAGTTCCTTGCCTGTCAGGCAGATGCACTCCGACTGTGAAGGAAGCTCCAAATTGCTCGACTCTTACGACATGCTTTTGAGTAGGCAGTGGGTCTATTCTTGTCATCCCTATAACAGGGCCCCGGAACCCACACGGGAATGGTGGTTTTTTATATCACTAGGAAGTTTTACATTCAACAATTTGCCACTGGCAGCCGCCGTGGTGTAGCAGCTAGAACGCTCGCCTGTGGATCGGAAGGTCGTGGGTTCAGCTCCTAACGGAGCTAAGTGGTTTCTGTCTTTCACACACACACAAGAGTTATCTTGGATCCCAGGGGCTTTTGATTTGAAGCGCCATATACAAAGTATCAGAATACCGTGGACAAAGAAACAAGAAATACAGATATTCTAAAAGATTTGAACATTAAAGAAGATGTGTTAAAAAACAGCATCTTGTCTCGGAAGCCGAAATATGTATTCGGTTTATATCAAGCGCCATGGTCGGTTATACAAAAATAATAGCAGAAGGCATGGTACCAGGAAGGAGGGGCAGGGGCCGACCAACACGAAGATGGGCGCAGGATATAAGTGACTCTCTGAATATAAAAGTGCATTAGGTGGGACACCGGTATTGTAATTTTAGACGACCTCAAACAAAGGAAAACCTGGAATTCCCAGTCCAGTCCACTATTCTAGGGGTGTTATGGCTAGACTTATTCAGTATTCAAACAAAATGCCAACAACACAACACTGAACACCCCTAGAAAAGCTGACGGAAGTGGGGATTCAGGATTCCTCTTTGCTTTGGAGTCGCCTAAAATTATACTGCCGGAAGAGCTGGCAAGAGACCGAGTTTTTTTTTTTTTTCTTTTCAGGCAGATCGTGATGAGAGCGACCTTCTGCAAAGGACCTGCTACATGATGATGGTGACGTAAGAAGTAAAATAGGAAACAGTAAATAAAACTGATAGAAGTATGATAAGGAACGATTTAAAGTAACACCTGAAAACATAAATAGAATTACAGAAATTAAAACATGAAGTAAGAAGTACAACATCTGGAGGTGACAGGTTCGATTTCCGGCACGTTAAATATCACTTTCGATATTTATGTTGTCTAGTGTGTCCTTTACTCTTTCTACTTCTTTCTTTGAGTGCTGATCAATACAATGTCTGTTTATACATATATAACATTAGAAAGTATACAGGAAAGAAGAAATACAACTACAGACAATAAAGCAGAAGACAGTAAGAGAACTACATCAATTAAATAGGAAACAAGTCATACAATTATGAGAAGTTAAACAGAAAGCTATAAATACAACTATAGAAATTAGGAACTAAATACAAATAATATAAGTCCAAGAGGAAATTATAAATTAAACTCGCCAGCCTTCTTTTTATTTTACCCCACACACATTATCTCGGGGCATCGGACATTTTTTTGGAGGTTCCGGGAAAGTATAAAATTATCAGGGTGTGTCTATGTATGGGGTGGGGGGGGGGGGGCATGTTAGGGTTAGCTGTTGTTTTATTTCACACTATAACACTACTATACCATTAGACTGTCATGGGAAACTTCCTACGAAATCTGGAAGTCACCGGGATGGGGTGAAATAAAAGGACAGAATGTTAGTATATATATGTGCCACATACCACATAATAATAATAATAATAATAATTATTATTATTATTATTATTATTACGCTCTTTAACAAGGCGTACCAACCACCAGCACCACCCTGCGCTCTCCCCCACGTCAGGAAACTTGTAAGGGGAGAGAGAGACTGATCCCCCCTCCAACCCCCAACAGACTCTCTGTCATGTTTTCTTCTTGTTCGCAAACCCTACCAACAATTACTATTTTAAATGCCTATCTCAATTAAAGATTAGAGCTAGTGAACTTAACTCTTAACGCTACTGGGCACTAGGGCTGGTGAATTCAACTCTTAACGATACTGGACATTAGAGCTGGTGAATTCAACTCTTAACGATACTTTGGGCACTAGAGCTGGTGAACTCAACTCTTAACGATACTTTGGGCACTAGAGCTGGTGAACTCATCTCTTAACGCTACTTTGGGCACTAGAGCTGGTAAGTTCAACTCTTAACGATACTTTTGGCACTAGAGTTGGTGAACTCATCTCTTAACAATACTTGACATTAGAGCTGGTGAATTTAACTCTTAACGATACTTTGGGCACTAGAGCTGGTGAACTCATTTCTTAACGATACTTTGGGTACTAGAGCTGGTGAACTCAACCCTCAAAGTCACTGGGCACTAGTAGAGCTGGTGAACTCAACCCTCAAAGTCACTGGGCACTACAGCTGGTGAACTCATTTCTTAACGATACTTTGGGTACTAGAGCTGGTGAACTCAACCCTCAAAGTCACTGGGCACTAGTAGAGCTGGTGAACTCAACCCTCAAAGTCACTGGGCACTACAGCTTGTGAACTCAGCTAACTTACCTTTCTACATTAATCCAGCTACCCAAAATAGTTCAGGATAACATAATCCTTTGTCTTATGAAAACACGATCAAACACACAAATCTTAAAACATCCCACTGCCAGAATCAAGGATTAGTCAAATATCTCAAAATCCTTTTATAAAACACACATTGAGATTTTTTTTTCTCAGTTCTGGCTTAAACCGAGAATCCAGATTCTTCAGCATGCTAAACTCCAGACAGGTATTCCAGCTGTGAGCTTCAAGCGAACTGTCTCCATCCACGGGGCTTCATTTCACCTGTAAACAAGCACTCGCTACTGCTCGGGACAATACACACAAGCACTCAATATCCCGCCCTACCCCGCCTACATCAGGGCTTTCAACAGGCGAGCTTCCCTCGTGTGGCTAACACAAGTCGCTTCGTCCTCGGGCGATTATTATTTGTGTTTACACGAGGAGAAGGAAATGATTTTCTAATCTCCCGGCATTCTTTTGCTACAGTCGTTTCCTACAGATTTGGGTGGATTTTGGGAGCTGCAACTGACTAGTGTGTTCTTCTTGTTCTTCTTCTTCGCCTTCACCAGCTGTAAACTCCGGCGGAAAGCTCTGGTTGCTCGTCCACTTCTGGACTGCGGTCCTGTTCCAGAACCTGAGTGTTGCGTGTGCATGATTTGGTTACTGACGTGTGTGTGATACTGCTGACCTGATTTTGTTACTGACTAGTGTGTGATATCGCTGACCTGATTTGGTTACTGACTAGTGTGTGGTTCTGCTGACCTGATTTCGTTACTGACTAGTGTGTGATATCGCTGACCTGATTTGGTTACTGACGAGTGTGTGGTACTGCTGACCTGATTTATTTACTGACTAGTGTGTGATACTTCTGACCTGATTTGGTTACTGACGAGTGTGTGATACTGCTGACCTGATTTCGTTACTTACGAGTGTGTGATACTGCTGACCTGATTTCGTTACTTACGAGTGTGTGATACTGCTGACCTGATTTAGTTACTTACGAGTGTGTGATACTGCTGACCTGATTTAGTTACTTACGAGTGTGTGATACTGCTGACCTGATTTGGTTACTTACGAGTGTGTGATACTGCTGACCTGATTTATTTACTGACTAGTGTGTGATACTGCTGACCTGATTTGGTTAGTGACGAGTGTGTGATACTGCTGACCTGATTTCGTTACTGTTTAGTATTTCTAACAAGAGAACAAAAAGACAAGCAATAGGTTTCCAATATACGACCAAATGGAAGACAAACATGCTTTCTAACAAACGAGAAAACGAAGACAATATGTTTTCCAACAAATGAAGAAGTAATTGTTTCCAGCATACAATGAAAGGAAACACAAAATGCTATCCAGCATGCAAGGAAGATGGAGACAAAACTTGCTATCTATCAAATGGGAAAGAGAAGACACAACGTGTTTTCTAACAGACGAGGGAGAGCTAGACATAATTTGTTACCTAACAAATGAGGGGAAGTAAGGCACAAATTGTTACCTTATAAACAAAGGGGAGTAAGACACTTCTTGTTACCTAACAAACGAGGAAGAGTAAGACACAATTTGTTACCCAACAAACGAGGAAGAGTAAGACACAATTTGTTAATTTACAAACGAGGAAGAGAAAGACACAATTTGTTACCTTACAAACAAGGAAGAGTAAGACACTACTTATTACTTAACAAACGAGGAAGAGTAAGACATAACGTGTTACATAAAAATGAGGAAGAGGAAGACACAATTTGTTACCTAACAAACGAGGAAGAGTAAGACACAATTTGTTACCCAACAAACGAGGAAGAGTAAGACACAATTTGTTAATTTACAAACGAGGAAGAGAAAGACACAATTTGTTACCTTACAAACAAGGAAGAGTAAGACACAATTTGTTACCTTACAAACAAGGAAGAGAAAGACACAATTTGTTACCTTACAAACAAGGAAGAGTAAGACACTACTTATTACTTAACAAACGAGGAAGAGTAAGACATAACGTGTTACATAAAAATGAGGAAGAGTAAGACACAATTTGTTACCTAACAAACGAGGAAGAGTAAGACACAATTTGTTACCCAACAAACGAGGAAGAGTAAGACACAATTTGTTAATTTACAAACGAGGAAGAGAAAGACACAATTTGTTACCTTACAAACAAGGAAGAGTAAGACACTACTTATTACTTAACAAACGAGGAAGAGTAAGACATAACGTGTTACATAAAAATGAGGAAGAGGAAGACACAATTTGTTACCTAACAAACGAGCAAATGTAAGACACAATTTGTTACACAAAAAATGAGAAGAGTAAGACACAATTTGTTACATTACAAACGAAGGGGAGTTAGATATAATTTGTTACCTAGCAAACGTGAGCAAGAACAACTTAATTTGTTACCTAACAAACGAGAGCAGGGAAAACATAATTTGTTATCTTACAAACGAGAGGAAAGGAGACACAATATGTTACCTAACAAGCGATGGAAAAGAAGACACAATTTTTTACCTAACTAGCGAGCGAAAGGAAGACACAATATGTTGCCTAACCAGCGAGGGAAAAGAAGACACAATTTGTTACCTAACTAGTGAGCAAAAGGAAGACACAATTTGTTACCTAACTAGCGAAGGAAAGGAGGACACAATTTGTTACCTAACTATCAAGCGAAAGGAAAACACTATATGTTGCCTAACTAGCGAGGGAAAGGAAGACACAGCTTGTTACCAAACTAGCGAGGATAGGGAAGACACAATTTGTTACCTAACAAACGATAGAAAGGAAGAAACAATTTGCTATCATACAAATGAAGAGAACGACGACACAATTTGCTATCATACAAATGAGGAGAAGGACGACACAATTTGCTATCATACAAATGAGGAGAAGGACGACACAATTTGCTATCATACAAACGAAGAGAAGGACGACACAATTTGCCATCATACAAATGAAGAGAAGGACGACACAATTTGCTATCATACAAATGAGGAGAACGACGAGACAATTTGCTATCGTACAAACGAAGAAAAGGAAGGTACAATTTGCTATCATACAAATGAGGAGAAGGACGACACAATTTGCTATCATACAAACGAAGAGAAGGACGACACAATTTGCTATCATACAAATGAGGAGAACGACGACACAATTTGCTATCATACAAACGAAGAAAAGAAAGGCACAATTTGTTATCATACAAACGAAGAGAAGGACAACAGATTTTGCTATCATACAAATGAGGAGAAGGACGACACAATTTGCTATCATACAAACGAAGAGAAGGAAGGCACAATTTGTTATCATACAAACGAAGAGAAGGACAACAGATTTTGCTATCATACAAACGAAGAGAAGAACGACACAATTTGCTATCATAGAAACGAAGAGAAGGACAACACAATTTTCTATCATACAAAGAGAAGGACGACACAATTTGCTATCATACAAACGAAGAGAAGGACGACACAATTTGCTATCATACAAACGAAGAGAAGGACGACACAATTTGCTATCATACAAATGAGGAGAAGGACGACACAATTTGCTATCATACAAATGAGGAGAAGGACGACACAATTTGCTATCATACAAACGAAGAGAAGGACGACACAATTTGCCATCATACAAATGAAGAGAAGGACGACACAATTTGCTATCATACAAATGAGGAGAACGACGAGACAATTTGCTATCGTACAAACGAAGAAAAGGAAGGTACAATTTGCTATCATACAAATGAGGAGAAGGACGACACAATTTGCTATCATACAAACGAAGAGAAGGACGACACAATTTGCTATCATACAAATGAGGAGAACGACGACACAATTTGCTATCATACAAACGAAGAAAAGAAAGGCACAATTTGTTATCATACAAACGAAGAGAAGGACAACAGATTTTGCTATCATACAAATGAGGAGAAGGACGACACAATTTGCTATCATACAAACGAAGAGAAGGAAGGCACAATTTGTTATCATACAAACGAAGAGAAGGACAACAGATTTTGCTATCATACAAACGAAGAGAAGAACGACACAATTTGCTATCATAGAAACGAAGAGAAGGACAACACAATTTTCTATCATACAAAGAGAAGGACGACACAATTTGCTATCATACAAACGAAGAGAAGGACGACACAATTTGCTATCATACAAACGAAGAGAAGGACGACACAATTTGCTATCATACAAATGAAGAGAACGACGACACAATTTGCCATCATACAAATGAGGAGAAGGACGACACAATTTGCCATCATACAAATGAAGAGAAGGACGACACAATTTGCTATTATACAAACGAAGAGAAGGACGACACAATTTGCTATCATACACACGAAGAGAAGGACGACACAATTTGCTATCATACAAAATAGCGAGGGGACGATAAACTCCCCAAGTAACATACGATGGGAAAGAAGACACAATTTGCTGTCTAATCATCGAAAGGACAGAAAGACATTTTTGTCCAGGTTCCGGTGCCCAAGTTCTAGTGCTCGAGTTCCGGTGCGCATATTTTATTACCCATGCTAGGGTGTATGTGTTCCAGATTCCATTTTCTAGTGCTTAAGTTCTAGTGGCCAAGTTCAAGCGCCTAAGTTCCAGAGCCCCAACTCTAGTCCCCAGGTTCCACAGCCCAATTCCAGAACCCAAGTTCTGGCGCCTAATATGCAGAGCATAAGTTGCGGAGCCCCTGATTGGGTTCATGGTGCAAGACCCACATGTTTTATAGATAACTGAGCCTTTGATGGGTGAGCTGTTCAGGATCACGCCGGCTACTTCCAAGGATATATCCTGGTACCCATTTTGAGCAAAGGCGATCTGGAAGCCCACCCACTGCTAACTATGGGAGTATTAGGCAGCAAGGCATAAATCTCTTTCACTGTGCGACTCTCGTACCACAGTCTGAAAGCAACGGAAGAAGTATATTTCTGACCACAGAAGCCGGTGTCACTGGTGCGGTTTTAAAACCCAAGATCTTCGGACCGATAGGCGAGCGTCTAATGAATCTGCTAAGTAGTTTTCAAGTATTCCAAATGTAAGGACAACACACACAAGGGAAGTAGTCACACAAATTCACTCTACGGTCAAAACATACTTGTACTCTCCCTTTTCTGCGTTTGCCATGTGTCCCCCCTACTAGAGTCAACAGTCACTTATGTTTTGTTATGTTATCACAATCGACGTCTTTGCACATTGTTCATCCCCATGCGTGCTCAGTCCTCCGATGCAGCAGCCACTTCAAGGTATCTGTACTTATTGTTTCCGTGAGGAGTTGGTTATAGTATCTCCTGTCGTTACCTCTAAAACGGCATAGTCGTTCTTCACCAAGCTTAACTTCTCGGTCACGAAGTGGTGTTAGCGTCAGAGATTTGCCATTATCCCCAAACCTAATCCGTACGGCGTTGATGATATCAGCTCTGTCCATGCTTTTTCCCATTTGCATTGGTGCATTACTTGCCAGGTGGTCAGCTCTTTCATTGCCGTTTACTCCTGCGTGCCCAGGTGTACTACGGTCACTATTCCTCTCAAGGACTGCTGTCCTTAGGATGAACACCTAACGGATGAGACTCAGACAGAAAGAAATCCTAGCAAACCCCGTTCAGTCCTGCAACATAATTTTACAAAGACGGCCCTAGAGTTCGAAGTATCCTGCAGTCAAATGTGGGGATGGGGATGTCCAGACATTAATTGAAGGTTAGTTGCGTATCCTTTACAGGACGTTGCAGAACCAACCCCCAGCAGCCCCTGACTGTTGTGTGGTTTCTCTAGGCAAATTTACGTCCAGTAGTTTGCCATTGCTTTCCGGACGGTCGGCTCCCTAATACCACTGTCGAAATCAAAGCAAGGCGCATGGCCCGCAGGTGGAATCGAACCCAGTACTCCGGCATTACAAAGCGTTCGCATCGACAGCCACAGAACCGACTGGACATTAATTACTACGCATAACTATTATTTTTTCTCCTCCTACTCCTCCACCTGCGTCTCCTCATCCTATTTCTATTCTTTCTTTCTTTCTTTCTATTCTTTCTTTCTTTCTTTCTTTCTTTCTTTCTTTCTTTCTTTCTTTCTTTCTTTCTTTCTTTCTTTCTTTCTTTCTTTCTTTCTTTCTTTCTTTCTTTCTTTCTTTCTTTCTTTCTTTCTTTCTTTCTTTCTTTCTTTCTTTCTTCTTCTTCTTCTTCTTCTTCTTCTTCTTCTTCTTCTTCTTCTTCTTCTTTTTCTTCTTTTTCTTCTTTTTCTTCTTCTTATTCTTTTTTTTCTTCTTCGAGTCCTTGTCGTATGAGGCTAACAGTCATGTCTTTCCACATCTGGCTGTACCGTGAGTAATAACATTTCCTGTTAAATATACTGCAGGCAGTTAATCAAACTGTTGTATGTTTATCTTGTTAGAAAACAGTAACACCTGCTACTAACACAGGTATCCTATCCCAGAGAGTGAACCTTATAGTCGAACGGTTCCTCTTAATTTCATTCGGTTTGATCTACTTCCGCAGAATGGCTAGCAATCTGCAGAAAGCCTCGCACAAAGCACTAACTCCGCTGCTCCAGCGATTATCTCCGGGGCCTCTAGTGCACACAGCACGCATGGCCTGCACAGCATATCCGTGAAACGAATGCACAACCTTCAGAGCGCTGGGCGAATGGCGCTTGACGCCTTCGCTTTGGAGACGCCAAAGAAAACGAGGGCTTGCTGGCATTGAACATTCACTCGCAATGACAAAAGTCAAGGTAAATCGATCAAGCGCTGGCCGGCTTTGCGCCGTTTGGTGGTGAACTGACGTATGACAAAATAGTGTTGTGAGCTCTCTTTGGGAGCGAGTCAACGGTGCCCAGGCACCAACAGATCATTACGGTCTGAGGAGAATGGTGCTGCGGGGACGCTCAACACTCAACGAAAAGCGAGATGGATGTACAATCAGACAGTTACTGGTGCCATCAGATTTGGTGCTCTTCGCTTGCTGCTGAAGAAGGTTGACGGAACGCTTATGCGAGTATCCCGAGTGCTTTATTCTTCTTCTTTGTCGCTTTCACCAACTGTCTTTCTTTGTCTTCTTATTTAACAGCTGTAAACTCTGGTGGACAGTTCTGGTTGTTCATTCACTTTTGGACGAAAGTCCTGTTACAGAACCTGAGTGTTGCGTGTGCATCGGTTTTACAGATCTGACTCATTTGTATGCAGACTGCTGATTCCTTGCCTCTCAGGCAGATGCACTCCGACTTTGAAGGAAGTTCCCAGCTTTCGGGAAGGCTGCGGTTCTTTCCTCGTTTTCCTTATAATAGGGCCCCGGAACCCACACGGGGATCACCAGCTGTTACCTCTGGCTCAAAATTCTGGTTGCTCGTCCAGTTCTGGACTGTAGTCCTGTTCCAGATCTGGAGTGTAGCATGCTTTTAGGTAGATAATGGGCCTGTTCTTGTTTTTCCTATAATAGGGCCTTGGAAACCACACGGGAATCCCGAGTGTTGTGATGTCGATTCTTAATTCAACATTCAACATTCGACCAAGCGATCGACTCTCGGCTATTGCTTCCCACAACGCTCGACGACAAAAGTAAAACTTGGTAATGATGTCACTGAGGATGATGATTAAATAATCCGAAAGAGTTACTGATCTGTTTCTTTCCTGTTGAGTCTGCTTCCTCTCTTTTCGGCTCAACTTCTCCACCACTCTTCCACACAGTCATTGTGTGTGAGTGTGCGTATGCCTGTATGCGTGTATGCGCGAAAGCAAATGAAAATCTGTAAATAATTACAAAGTTGGCGTACTCGGATTCCGTATTGATTTTAATTACAAAAATGTCATCTCAAATAAAACTCTCAAAGTCTATTTTTATGGAACGTCGGTTTCTTATTGTTTAGCAACTTATTTCTTCAGCCTTTGAGCACTTGAGCGCGCGTGTGTATGTGTGTGTATATATATACACATATATATATATATATATATATATATAGATGTATGTGCGTGTGTTTAACTGCTTTTCAGAATACAAAATAGGGCCCTGCTGTCCTGTCTACTCACTCTAGTCATCTTCAGAGTCATTCTTGCTCTCCTCACATGGGAGAAAGTGGAATCTTTTCTCAAACATTTTCACGATCTTTCCTACAAAAGAGTCCTCTTTCGGTGGTTTAATCCGGATGTTTGTTACCTGTCTGCTGGGCTTGTGGCAAAATGACGGCGCCATTCTATCATCTTCAACCTCAGAGTGTTGGTGAATCAAATACGAAAACCCAGCGTGCGGTTTCTGCGAGTTGTCTTGCATAGGGTGCAAGGATGACATAGTATATGTGTGTGCTCCCTGTGCGTGGGTCGATTTTAGCTCGCACTTGGGAATCTCACATGGCGAAAAGATCAAACCGGAAGAACAAGGTGACCCGCTTTCCTCTGATGGCCGACACTTTTGGCCGTTCAAGTTACCCGGTAATGCAGAATCGGCACTTAGGAAAGGAGCGTAGGTGGGCGACACATTTTGAGTCCATGGAGGTTTTAGCTTGAATCTTTGCTTCTGCGTGCTTGATTGGTGGAACTGAAATTTCTTTCTGCCACGACAAATATGACCTGAAGATGGAGCTGCAACTCCATCACCACTGTGCCGCTGGTGTCTTCTCATGGGGCTGTTACGAACCGAGACTCTGAAAGCTTTCCTATCTACATTCCCCGAGATCCGATGCCTGCCAGAATTACCTGATTTATTCTTTACAATCGGTCGAGAGCTCGACAAAGACGGTGACGCAGAAGCGGCACTTGAAGCTGCCGTTAGCATGAAGCCTTTGGATTGACAACTTTTGACAGAGCCTACACTAGATGTCTGATCTTTGTCTTTATTTTGTGGGTTGCTAAAATCATGCAAAGTTTTAGTATCATAGTGCAGTGGCTTGGAAATGTGTCTGTTTTCACTACAGCTGTGTCTTTTCCCTGTGAACAAACCTTCACTTGGCAGAGCCTCGTGTTTTGATTCGGGGAATGCCTGAGTTGTCAAAATAGCTTCCTTTCTGAGAGAAACCGTTACTTTTTCAGAAGACACAGGGGGTTGCCTCCGCATCCTGCTTGAATGCATGCCCATAGACTTGAACTCTGAACCTTCGTGCCAGGGTGTTTTCCTCCAGCATTGATCCATGTTACTTTTTACTACAAACTGTGTCGGACAAGCATCTGTAATGTCAGATTTCCGATTCCGGTATCCAACATCGCCACCGGTTAAACATTCTTCGTTTCTTGACAACCTGGAGCTCATCGTTTGCCCAATTTTAGGGCCACATTTCTGGATTGGCCGGCCCTCCTGAGGTACAAACTCGAAGCCAAGGCCGTGATTTTCCCTTTCTGGTTTTAGTGTGATCTTGCTGGTACCGTTGACAAAAGGCAACTTCTTATTTCCATGAAAGGACGACTGGACCTCGCTTTTCCCCGGATTCTGCAAGTCGCTCTGGAGCATGTGCCGGGATTTTATGTGTTGTTCTTGCAGATCCTGCTTACAGCCTACTGGTAGTTTACTACCCAGGCTTAAGTGCTGGGGACCTACTCCTTTACCTTCAGCTTGATCTCCCTCTTTAAACGCTTGTTTAATCTAAAAGGTAAGAACAAGTTCCTGTCACCTACAAACACACCAGAGCCATTTATATCCCCAGTGGTGTTACAAGTGTGCAGTTGATTTTCTTGCACTTTGTTATAGTCATCAGAATTTCTTGCCTCGTGAAGCCTACCCGTATTGTTTCCTGTGCTGAAGACATTATTTCCTGGTCTGCAGTTACCCCTAGCTGGTACCTCATGCTCCGTACTGGTGTTTACAGTCTTCTTTCTCTGTGTTCATTGTGTTATTGTTTCCTGAAGATACTTGAGCTTGCAGCTCTTCGCGACTGCATCTCACGGTCCGTGGAGGGTGTTTGGGAAATGGAAGCTGCTGACTTACGGGCTTCCTATCTTTAATTTCAACTGCAGGGGATCTTTTACTGAGTGTCATCAAATCTATTGGGCTTACACTGACTTGTCTATGATGTTTGCTGCGTTTGTGTTTATACAGTCTAGACGGAGAAGTTTTACTTTTGTGACGGAGGCACCTTTGATATAAGTGATGTGAATCGCTTTGCGTACTTAATACATTAGTCCGATTTTGCTTTGGGATATTTGCAGCAATCGTGTGATCCTTGCTTGAACTGTTATGATTGTGGATTGAACAGTTATGATCCTGATTTAAGGAATTAATCTCAGCTATGGAATCTAGTCGAACAGAATGGGTGCTAGCTGTAGGATTGGCACTCATTGTCTGTTTGCTGGTGACGTCTTCTGGGTACTCTGCATGTGACAAGCCAACAGGATTTTCAAGTACTGCAGACATACACGTTTGCCGACTGGTATGAATGCCTAGCGGAATCGGGTGTGCTGATGAGCCTTCAAGTTCCTCAGAACAGACATCACCATCGTGTCGAAGTACTTTCGGTTGATTTGTACATTTACGGTGTCCTATACTGTCTGTATTGCTCGAAAGATGCTCTTGCACTAGTCTATTCAATGTCTTTGAATTTGCCTCACAGCTTTCCGACCGGATCACATCTTCTGCTACTTTCGTGGTTGAAGATTCTCTGTTTGAACGGAGATATTTGTCAGCCGCCCATACAGATACGGGTGGAGGACCACACGGGGTGATTATTTGCAGTCTGGTTGTTGGGGCTTGCTGTTTCCTTCCTCGTTCAGAAATCCGCAACGCATGTCCACTTTCCTCATGTACTGAAGAGTCTCCGGTTCGTCCAGGAAGCAGTGTTGGAGGATTTTCTAAGAAAATCAGTGAACTGTTCGCTTGGTCATCTTTACTTGAAATATAAGGAACACTGATGGTGGCTAGTACTTTAGGTGTGGCGCCTTCACGAAGGTGTCGATTCTCGAAGGAGCTTTGTTCACAAGACTGCCTTTTCCAACAGTGATCTGACTTACTTCCTTGCTTCGGCCATCTTTCCTTAACTTTTTCTTTGGATGCAGTTGACATCCTATTATCTGTACTCTGTATACATTTCTGAATATCCGCCCCAGAGACGGGTACAACTCTGTGAACTGCATTCCTGATACCATCATCTTGTAAACACTTCTGTGCAGGATATGTTGCACTTTCGCCGGCTACAGTGTTTCCTGACCCCTGAGGTTGTTCGGGATCTTTATGTTCACCGTAGAAGCCACATACTTTTTCTGGAAACTTTCTGACTTCACGGAGACCAGTCTTGATTGCAGACAGATTCCCAGTGACTACGAACTGCCCTGTACCTCGACTGCTACTACTGGTCAAAGGTAGCGGCTGAACTTCATGTAGTTTTTCCTTGGCATCACTTTCCTTGTTAGTAAACTTACTACCCAGAGTGTGTGTCTTCTTCGTTCTGTCAGTAGTTGATGCATGAGCTTTTCTACTCCATAACGAAATTAGTAGATCTTCAGGGACAGTCCTTACCAGCTTCGTCCTACGGCAATGGGTTTCATCTGGACATTCAACTTCGGTGAATTGATCTGTAGGACTCCTGATGTCTGTTGGTGATGACGAGCGAGCAGCGTTCATGCTGGTATTTGAGCAAATGCTTTTCTGAATCTTACAGCTGGCGTTTTCAGGTGAGCTTGACGACGCCTTCGAGTTCCTCAGATGACTTTTAGGACACTCTGTAGTATTTCCAGTTCTAGATGCGGTAGCTCGACCTGGACTTCCGACAACTGTTGGCATCTTTGACATAAGTTCTGATCTGTCATCGACTGTGCGTGCAAGACTGGGAGACTTCTGGGGTGCAGTGTGCTTCTCTGGAGCTCTCTCTGGTTTTCTGTACTGTCGAGAACACGGTCTTGGTTCAATTAGTTTGGCTTTGTTAAGCGACATCATCAGTTTGCTGGTCTTTCTGTGTGTGTGACTGTACACAAGCTTATCAGTATTTCCTAGAGGGATTTTACCTTGCAACTTCCTGTGTAGTTTCCAACTGTCCTTGGCTGCCATCGGTGGACTGTCTTCATGTAGTTCTTTGCCATTATCATTTGCCTTTGGTGTTCTTGGTTGCGCATGTTCGTGGGATTGCCTAAATATATTTGTTTTTGGTGGGGCAGAAATCCGTGACACTTTGTTCACCGTTTCTGGTTTCAAAGTTGGACTTCCTTCTTTGTCTATTCGTTTTACTAAAATTCCGTCTTTGGTACATATTTGTTTTGTATTGCTGCTGCAAATCTTGTACCCATTTGCCTTAGTTTTCCGACCAGGATTCCGTTCTTGAATTCCTCCTGTCTGTCTTATGCTTTTGGGAAGTGGGCCTTTGGGACTGTGTTGTATTTCTGAGGTAGTCTGAATATTTTCCAACTTCTGACTTGGTGCATGTGTTTTGGCAAGTGCGTTTGGGCAGCGGGATAGCGAGGTGTTGCTCGGTGGTTTGTGGTCGGATTCGTGCTGTTTGCTAGACCAAAGCAAGGAATGCGAATGTTTTATGGACTGATGCAATTCCACGGTGTGCCTCCACCTGTCTGGAGACAAGCATCTCGAGTGTCTGTCTATTGCCGCGATCACCATCTTCTCTAAAGGCGTCGACAGGGCGGCGTCTTTTATCTGGGTCAAAGATTGGCCGTTGGTCTTGACTTCGCTATCCCTTGATTTCGCTCGCTTACCTGGTTGAGTTACGGGGTTTTGAATTTGATAAAACGTCCGAATTCCGGGTGCACGCAACTTTGGTCTGTGCTCTGACATACTTCGTTTTGTAAACGATGTCGCCTGTTGTTGGCTCAGCGAGGTCCCTGTGCTTTTCTGTCTCTCTGATACACGTTTACTTCGGGAAGCTTCCGATTCCAAACTTCCAGCCTTGGGTCCTTGTGTGTCTGTGCCCTGAAACATGCCCAGCCGTGAATTCTCCTCTATTTTGGACGCGTTAACTGCGTCAATAGACGACTTTTTCTGGAATTTTGTATTATTCACTCCATAAAAGGTATTGCGCTCTTCCACTTCTTGTGGCATCTTTTTGACTTGCCCTAGTTCCTTGACGAAGGTTCTAGAAGTACTGTCTGTCATTTGTGTATGGATATCTTCTAGTCTTCGATCCAGCTCATCCAAGGAGACAAGCAAAGCTTCTTCACTGGCTGAATGTAACCACTGTGCTTCCACATAATTCGCCAGCTTTGAAACTCCACGTGTGTCTTTTCTATCTTGAATCTCGCTAACAACTTTTGAACTGTTATCAGCTTGTTCTCCAGCAGCAAAGCGGTCTTGTGCAGTTGGTGGTGACGATTTTTTAGTCGGTGGTCCGTGAATGGATACTGCGTCTGAAGATTCGGAATTTGGAGACCAAGGGACTCTTTGCGTCAGAAGCCGGTAGTCTCCTAAACTGTTGTTCCTGCCTTGCCCATGGTCATATTTGGAAGTAGCATGATGTCTTCTTCGATCAAAAACATCTAGGGCTTGTCCAATCCTTGCCAGGTCCATGTTTCTTTGAGAAGTTTTGTTAAAGAACTTTGGTGACGAAATTCGACTTCTAGACATACTGGTATCCTCATATTTTGTTCTCTCCATAACTGATTCTCTGTTTGTTTTTCTGTTGCGGATGTAGCTACGTTCGTTCGTCCTTGTCTTTCTATCGCATTTTCTCACGTGAGACTCAACCAAGGCCCTTTGGCGCTCAAACTTACGTTTGCTTATTTGATATTTCGCCTTATTTTGTTCAACTTTATGTTGTCCAACTTTCGGCAAGCTAGTAATAGTAACTTGATATTTCCTCTTTTTCTCTATCCGACTTTCTTCTGCGCTCGGAACCTTTTGATGAGGACATTCGTTGTTTTTATTTTCTCTACTTAACTTTTCGCCATCGTTATCTCGTTGAATACGTTTTTGTGCATTGTTATTTGGAGAGATGTCGTCCATCTGAGTTCCCCCTCTACGTTCTTCAATGTCGAATGTTTGGTTCTTCGACCGCCGTCTGCAGTTGACAGGTAGTGGAATCCTGCTTCTTTGAGGACTAACAGCTGGAGTTCTAGCCATTTGAAATGCTGGCTGCATCTGCTGAGGCGGACCAACTTTGCTTACCACCCTTTCTCTCAAATTGTAAACTGATGTGTTGGCATTATCTGCCCCTGTTTTGTTAAATTTGTTGCTCTGCAACTGCTCCGTGAATGAGGTCACCTGGTGCAGCGTGCTGATCGTAGAACTATCGCTTCTGCTGTTGCTCAGCTTTGCCTTGGACCGCTGCGATATTCACGTTTTCCTTTGACATACGTAGGGTCAAGCTCCAGCTGCTGCTCGCTGCAGGGGTAAAAGGTCACAGTTTGAGTCTCCTGTAAGGATTTCTTGCACAAATCTGAATTTCTGTTCAATTCTTTTTGTAAGCAGTTGTTCAAATACTTGGCAATCCCATTCTCTTTGGGGGAATGCTCTTTGCTTTTGAAATATCCGGCCGTCACTGATTTATCAACGCTCCCTGGGACGCTATTCTGCCTTCGAATTCGCTACTGGTGGCTGACCCATCGGAAGATCTCTCCATGGTATTTGAACACGCTGACATTTTATTTGAATTTTCGGTCGCCTGGTTCGATATATGTTTGGAGGTCTGAATGTCGTCGACACCAGAACTGGCAATTTCATCTGAGGAACTACCCTGACATGTGTCTGGCTTTTTCGCTTTTGAGATTTCCTTGACCAGTGGATGCTGATGACGCTTGTGGAAAAATGCTGGGAGATGCAGGAAGAAATCTAGAAAAGCCACAGTGTCACAAGTTTTGCATGAAGTCCCCGGCTCAAATTGTCTATTGATATTTCTGCCGGGTGCTGTCTTGGAGAGGCTGCAGCCTCTACAGATGTCATTGGGAGACCTTGTAACACAAGCCATTTGACCACAGTCGTCGCCTTTCCCGTCTGGCTCCAGCGTGATCATTCTTTTCATACAGTCCACTAGTGCAGTGCATCTGTCTGCATGGCTATGTGATCTGTGCGCGACGTTATATGGGCGAAATTTCTCACTGAACGACTTTCTGGGAAATGGACCTTTCCATTCTGAAGGACTTTGGTCATCTTTTTCATAGAAGCATTTTAAGATCTCTAGTGTTTTCTGCAAGTAAGTTGAACAGTCTGTTGATAAGTGAACCATCTTTTGCTGGTCGCAGTCAGAGATAGGTTCCAGGACATCGTCTACTTTTAATTTTTCATGTCTACATTTTACCTTTCTACACCAAGGTTCCGAGTTCCAGCATGCCCCGTACTTGCTTTTTGGATCTTCTACTGCCGCTTCTGCAATTTGGGTTTCGTTCCTTGACGTCTTTGAAATTTCATGCAAGCCCGGTGGCCCAGTGCTTCTCCTTTTGTTTAATGTCAACTTGTATCGATGTTTTCCCGCGGAAACCTTGATGTTCCGTTCATCGTCTGCTGGCTCCAGCCTAGCAGCGTCTGTGGGAATTGTGTTCTCAGATACTTCTACTGTGTTTCTCAGATTCAGATGGTTTGTTTCTTTGCATGTCGCATTCGTCCAACATTTTCTTTCTAGCTGTTTAATATTTCCCGGCTGCTGCTTGTGCTTTGTTGTTTCTAGGAGTATCTTGTTTTTCCTCTGGTGGTCTGTGGTTTTGGACAATGCGTCATTGCGAGATGGCGAGCATATATTTGAACTCGTTACATCTTCGATCAGTTCAGTTTGAATGCGGTTACTTTTATGCTTAACAGCAGCCCTTTCCGGCAACTTAGAATTCACAAAATTAGAGGCTTTTGTTTTTCTTTCATTTACGTTTTCCGAGGATTGGCCGAGCGTTCTACGAGTCTGTATACTCTCGCCGTGGCTCTGTTTAACAGTCTTCTTTAGTTTGTCTAAACGCTTTATGTGTGCTTCTTTCTTATCATAAGTTTCACCTGGGGAATTCGTGCTTTCTTTTGTTAAAAGGCTATTCTGAAGTGGGCGATCGTGACGCCTGTCTCCCCCATGTTGGTACTTTACTTGGCCCTGTTCATTACCCTTGCTTTGACCATCCTGCAGATTGGAGGCCTGTAAAATACCTTGTATGTTCCCGTTCGGGTCTTTGGTGAAAGAATACTTATTTAATATCACACTGACGTCTCCGCACAACAAATCCGAAGTGGCATCCTCCACATTTGGGCTGGTGCCAATCCCACCAGTAGCAGCATTAGCACCACCCTCCTCCATTCTCCCAGGTTGACCAACAGGAGCACACTGAGTACTGTCGTCTGGATCCTTCTGCGCGGTCAGTGAGAGTGTTGTCATGACTATAGCGTTCGTCTTTCCGATGTTTATAAACCGAACAGGAGGTGTGTACGGTGAGTTGGACACCGCGGTTTTCAGACAATGCTCCGCCTTCAGACAATGCTCCGCCTTTAGACAATGCTCCGCCGTTTCCTTGCTGTCTTTGTCTTTATTCATTACCACAGCCAGCTCTCTTGTAGATGCATTCAGTTTGCTCGTCTTTCCTTGACAAGCTTCTTGGTAGTTCTTCTTCCTTGAGTATCTAGTGCCGTTGCTCCGAATGTAATCACCGCAACCAGTCTTTATGCGGTCTGTGATATCGTCGGAGAGACTCTCTTTAGTCGTTTTAAAAGGGCCATAAAAGTATGCCGAGGTGCACCTTCGAATCTTCTGCCAGTTTTGGCTGTGTAAAGCCTCGATAGCAGAGTCCCAGAAACTACAACACTGAAAGGTCGTTTCGCTGAAGCAAATCTCCGAGGCTTCATTTGGGATAGACTTGCTGGACTGGGATAAGACCTTGGTCTCCAGGGTGCTTGTAGGAATAGGGCCTCTTCTAAGTACAGCAGAGGCCGGAACTTGGCGTTTCAGATGTGTCGTCAGTTTCATGTATCGTATGGCTGCCGACCGTGAAGCGTGGTTGGCCGCAAATCGTCGACAAAAGGCGTCACCAGCATATTTGAGGCCGCGTCTGAGGAAAAAAAAGGGGGGGGGGGGGGGGGGGAATTCAACAAGAACGGTCTTACATTAGTTCCTTATAAAGAAAAAAGGTAAAGTCAGGAGATGTGAACCAGCGTCATCGCAAACGGTTATAAACCATAAGTGCTCTGCCACCAGTACCTACAGCTAAATAAAAAGAAACTGTCCGCCTGTGTCACCGTGAGCACGCAACTCTGTAGCTACAGCGACGTTCCTCCATTTACCCCAGCGTGTTAACTCCGGTACCCATTTCCTAGAGGCTGGGTAATTCCCAGAAACCGTCCGGTTTCGAACACTGGCCGTGGGCTGCAGCGAGTCGCAGCTGTATTTGAAATGAGTCTCCTATCCACCGCGCTAACGCAGTCCCCTTGTAGAGACTGGAAGAGAGCTGATTTCTCCGTGTATTTTTGACTATAATGTAATTTTTTCTTACGAGAACGTTCGTCTTAAAACAAGATTTAGGTCCTAACCCACGTGTTCGACACACACAGAAGAGATTCCTCGATATGCGTTTGGCTTTGAAAGCATTAGTTTCCCCTGATGTGTTCAGATTAGAACGAGTACCGAACGTGAAGGACATAACATCTCCCGCAAGTGTTGGACATAGAAAGTCACGTGCTGGACATAACATCTCCCGCAAGTGTTGGACATAGAAAGTCACGTGCTGGACATAACATCTCCCGCAAGTGTTGGACATAAAAAGTCACGTGCTGGACATAACATCTCCCGCAAGTGTTGGACATAGAAAGTCACGTGCTGGACATAACATCTCCCGCAAGTGTTGGACATAGAAAGTCACGTGCTGGACATAACATCTCCCGCAAGTGTTGGACATAGAAAGTCACGTGCTGGACATAACATCTCCCGCAAGTGTTGGACATAGAAAGTCACCTGCTGGACATAACATCTCCCGCAAGTGTTGGACATAGAAAGTCACGTGCTGGACATAACATCTCCCGCAAGTGTTGGACATAGAAAGTCACGTGCTGGACATAACATCTCCCGCAAGTGTTGGACATAGAAAGTCACGTGCTGGACATAACAGCTCCCGCAAGTGTTGGACATAGAACGTCACCTGGGGGACATAACATCTCCCGCAAGTGTTGGACATAGAAAGTTTCAATCCCACACCTCCCTCAACCCCTCTCCCCATACATGTTAGGCAAAGATAGAATTAACTCCCCGTACACGTTAAACATATGTAGAAAACGTACGCGTTGGTATTAGTAAGAAATAGTTACCCGTACGCGTTGGATATGGTAACAATTAGTTATCCATACGCGTTGGACATAGTAAGAATTAGTTATCTCATACGTGTTGGACATAGTAAGAATTAGTTATCTCATACGTGTTGAGCAGAGTAAAAATTAGTGATCCTATACGTGTTGGGCATAGTAAAAATTAGTTATCCCACACGTTTTGGACTTAGTAAGAATTAGTTGCCCGTACGCGTTGGGCATAGTAAGAAATAGTTACCCACACGCGTTAGGTATAGTAAGAATTAGTTACAAAAAGGCGTTGGAAATAATAAGAATTAGTTATCCCATTCGTTTTGGGCTTGGTAAGAATTATTTATTCTGTACGCGTTGGGCATAGTAAGAGTTAGTTATCTCATACGTGTTGGGCATTGTAAGAATTAGTTATCCCATACGTTTTCGGCATAGTAAGAATTAGTTATCCCATACGTTTTCGGCATAGTAAGAATTAGTTATCCTATACGTTTTGGACATAGTAAGAATTAGTTATCCTATACGTTTTGGACATAGTAAGAATTAGTTATCATATACGTTTTGAGCATAGTAAGAATTATTTATTCTATGCGTGTTGGGCATAGTAAGAATTAGTTATTCCATTCGTTTTAGGCACAACCAGTGTTGCCACTTTTCTTTGACAAAAAATATCCAAAACGGTGTCAAAAAATATCTAAAAAGATCTAAATCTGCGTGGAAAAGATCTAGAAAAAAATATCCAAATTGAAAAAGTCAAAAATTACATAGCTTTTGTTATGACGTACCCTACATAATCATGTCCTCACCTTTACTGATGTCTACCTCACAAGATCAACAGGATAAACTTAGCTTGGATAATGAAGTTGAAGCTTCAGATCCAAAATGACCCTGGTATGCTTTAGCTGTTCAAATTTCTTTATAAGTGGAACAGTAGGCTTATTTCTCTAGTCTCATTGGGCCGAATTGTAATGGCACGATAGCATTTAAGAGACAAATGATTTGGAAAACCAGTAAAGTGTTTCAGCAAAAGGTATTCCAAATTCCTTGGTAAATATTTAGATGAAGCATGTGATAATGCTAGCTGCAATGAATGACGCATACATTTTATAAGTATTAACAATGGGTTAAATCATGAAATCAGACGAATGCTAGGAATAAAGCCAGTCTTACAGGTCATCAAAGAACAACAAATGAAATGGTTTGGACACCTAACAAGAATGCCCTGGTACTATCTGCCACAGCGAGCCACACTAAAACGTTACAACGGGTATAAAGCGAGTGGAAGACCTCGGAAAAGATGGGGTGATGGCATTAAGAACAGCCTTACAGAAATGAACATCAGTCTTAATAGTGCTCTTGACAGAGCTCATCAACGAACATTACATCTCCCCCCGACACTTCGATGAGGTACAAGGTGGAAGAGAAGAAGAAGCAGAAGAACAATAGGTTAGCTTCCTTCAACTTGGCATAAACGCCATTGTTAATACCAACCATCACTAAGGCATTATCAGTACCAATTACAGCCAAATTCTTCAAGCCTAACTGTTTGCTGATTAAAAGGTCCTTCAGTTCCTAAACTATACTTTCTACATCATACTTTTCAAATTAAACTAATCCAAGATTTTTTACAAATCGATCAAATGGTCACAGTTTGAAATTGCGCAGTGACAAATTAAAAACATTCCGACTGATACTTCAACTTTTGATGATTCATTTATCAGTATAGTTCTGAAAACAGATGTCAGCGGTGTAATATCTTTAAATGAAACTGCAGTTTTATGCTTTTTTTTAGTCTCTGCATGACTCTTTGAGTTTTGTATTGTCGCTTTAATTTCACACTTGCAATACTTACAACAAGCTTTGGTTATATACTCAGTTTTTAATTTTGTCATCATGCAACCACTCTTTCCAAATGTTTTGCTCATACTTTACTTTTGGCATAATGAAAGGTTTTTTCAAAGTGAAAGCCACATAAGAAGGTGAGCAATTATTTTTTTTTAATCACATGAAAAAAGAAACGCTAAGTCAGCACAGTGATGACACGGTTGAAACAAAGTTAGTATGATTTACGCCCGTTTTTATTAATCAGTACCGGGGCTGCCAGATATTTATTTTACACAGTAGTTATTAAATTGACAATGAAAGAAAGAAAAAATCTATAAAATATCTAACTCCATATGAAAAGAATCTAGAAAAATATTTACGATCTAAACGTCAAAAACAGTATCTAAATGCATTAAAAAGATCTAAATTTGGATATAAAAGATCAAAAGTGGCAACACTGGGCACAACAAGAATTAGTTTTCCCATACGTGTTGGACATCGACATAATTAGTCCCCTCCATTCCCCTTTCCCCCATCTGTTGGTCATAGAAACCATTAGTTTTTCTTTATTTGTCTGACGTAGAGAGTATTAATTCCCACATATGCTTCAGGTATTTAAAAAAAAATCATTTCTTTCCAGTATGTGTTCGGCATAGAAGGAATGTGTTCGGCATAGAAGGAATGTGTTCGGCATAGAAGGAATATGTTCTCACAAACACGTTGGAAAAATTAACTAATAACCTCTCCCAGCCCACTCTCGCAGATATGATAGGCATAGAAATAATTCATTCCCCCATACATATTGGGGGCAGAAAGAATTAGTTCATCAGTACGTGCTGGATAAAAAAAAAGAAATAGTTCTCGTAACTATTGAATTTAAAAAGAATTAGTCATCCCATAGATGTTGTCATGGAATGATTTGCTTCCCTCTAAATGTTTTGGACATAAAAAGATGATTTCACCCAAACGTGTTCCTCCATAAGTATTGGACATAAACAGATTGAGTTCCTCCATACGTGTTGGACATAAACAGATTGAGTTCCTCTATACGTATTGGACATAAACAGATTGAGTTCCTCCATGCATGTTGGACATAAAAAGAATGACTTCCCCCAAACATGTTGGACATATAAAGAATGACTTCCCCCAAACATGTTGGACATATAAAGAATGACTTCCCCCAAACATGTTGGACATATAAAGAATGACTTCCCCAAAACATGTTGGACATATAAAGAATGACTTCCCCCAAACATGTTGGACATAAACAAAATGAATTCCTCCAAAAGTGTTGGACATAAACAGAATGAATTCCTCCAAAAGGGTTGGACATGAACAGAATGAATTCATCCAAAAGTGTTGGACATAAAAATTAGTGCGCCCATACGTGTTGGACATAAACAGAATGAATTCCCCCATAAGTGTTGAACATAAAAAAAAATGACTTCCTGCACACGTGTTAGGCATAAAAAGAATGAGTTCCTGCATACGTGTTAGACATAAAAAGAATGAGTTCCTGCATACGTGTTAGACATAAAAAGAATGAGTTCCTGCATACGTGTTAGACATAAAAAGAATGAGTTCCTGCATACGTGTTAGACATAAAAAGAATAAGTTCCCCTAATCGTGTTAGACATAAAAAGAATGAGTTCCTGCATACTTGTTAGACATAAAAAGAATGAGTTCCTGCATACGTGTTTGACATAAAAAGAATGAGTTCCTGCATACGTGTTAGACATAAAAAGAATAAGTTCCCCTAATCGTGTTATGCATACAAATGAATGAGTTCTTCTTTACGTATTGGATATACATAAATTAAGTTCCGAAATACGTGTTGGACATTAAAGAAAGAATGAGTTACTCTACACATTGACATCATCAGAATTTAGTGTGTCCTTTGTGTAGCGTCGCTACACTCGGTCTATTGCCAGGTCTCCTGCCTCGTATACTTTCACATTCAAGTAGTCACTTATATCCTGTGTTTATCATCTTTTTGATCGGATCCTGGCCCTCTTTTAAGGTACCATGCATTGTGCTATTATTTTTTTCCCACTACGCTATGGCGCTTGATATGACTAAAATATGTCAGCTTCCGTTCAGATCTTGTAAGATGTCAGTATTTCGTCTCTTCTTTGTCCATAGTATTCTAAGAAACTTTTTAGAGTCTTCTGCCTTTCTATCCCCCAATGGAGCATGGGCCCTCAACCAACTCACGCCGAGCCGTTCTATCCTTCGCCATTGCATGGAGCTCTTTCAAGAGTATTTCAACTGAAAGCTCCTTCTTTTCTTTCTTAGGTACTTGGAGAAAGTCCTCCATACTTATTGAACATGGGAAGAATTAGTTCCTCCATTTTTTATTGTTGTGATTATCATCATCATTATCATCATCTTCATCATGATTCTTATTATTTTTATTATTAATATTATTATGGGTGCCGCAGTCGTCTAACGACTAGACGTTCTCCTGCTGATCGGAAAGTCGTGGGTTCGATTCATGATGGGGGTCGGACATTTTTTATAAAATGACCCTGGCCCCCAGGGCGACCCAAACTTGAGTCGGTACCAGATGCTGTCCTGGGAAGTAAAGGCTGCCGCATAATGCTGACCACATTACCCACTAAGTGAAGTTTGGTCTATAAAATATATGTTTAGCTCTCTCTCTCTCTCTCTGATATAAAATATATATACGCATATATATATATATATATATATATATATATATATATGATATATATATAGTGAAGTTTATCTATATATATATATATATATATATATATATATATATATATATATATATATATATATATATATATATATATATATATATAGAGAGAGAGAGAGAGAGAGAGAGAGAGAGCTCGACAAAAATAATGAAAGAAAGAGAGGAGTGGAGAGAGTCGGGGAAGTAATGCCATGCAAATAGACAGACATACCTGTCATCCGACCGACTGATCGACAGAAAAACTGAGAGACAGAAAGACAGACTGGCCAACAGACAGACCAACATATAGGCACACAGACAGACAGACCAAGAGACAGAAAGACCGACAGATAAACATACACTGTGTCTCTAATTCTACCCCTCCCCCTCCCCCGTTTCCCCATCGCTGCCGCCGCCCACACACACACACACATCGTAGCCCTAATACTCACACACATCGTAGCCCTAATACTCACACACATCGTAGCCCTAATACTAACACACATCGTAGCCCTAATACTCACACACATCGTAGCCCTAATACTCACACACATCGTAGCCCTAATACTCACACACATCGTAGCCCTAATACTAACACACATCGTAGCCCTAATACTCACACACATCCTAGTCCTAATACTCACACACATCGTAGCCCTAATACTTACACACATCGTAGCCCTAATACTAACACACATCGTAGCCCTAATACTCACACACATCATAGCCCTAATACTCACACACATCCTAGCCCTAATACTCACACACATCGTAGCCCTAATACTCACACACATCCTAGCCCCTAATACTCACACACATCCTAGCCCTAATACTCACACACATCCTAGCCCTAATACTCACACACATCATAGCCCTAATACACACACACATCCTAGCCCCTAATACTCACACACATCCTAGCCCTAATACTCACACACATCGTAGCCCTAATACTCACACACATCCTAGCCCTAATACTCACACACATCGTGTCACCGATGCTGGCATCCAGGCGCGGGCGACGACTTGCAGCGACCCTGTAACAGTCAAGACAAATTCACAAGTGAGACTGGAATCATCTGGGTTAACAAGCTCAAACACACGGGGACATATAAACTCACATACAAATACACACACATACATACCCACACCACAAAAATCCAGACAGACACACACACACATACACACATACGAACATAAAGAGACACACACACAAGCACAAATACCCAAGCATAAACGCACTAACACATATAGGCACACGCGCGCGCACACACAAACATATATATATATATATATATATATATGTGTGTGTGTGTGTGTGTGTGTGTGTGTGTGTGTGTGTACAGTCAATCAGGTACCGTCTTCACAATGAAGGTTGGCTGCAAGGATCTCCAGCACGCTATATCTCCGTCTTAGTTGTACACTCTCTGAGACTGCTGTTCGTCTTTCTCTTCGTGCTCTCACAGCCCCCCCCCCCCCACCCCCTCCAACATGTTTTTTTTTTCTAGCTCTTGCTTTCTTACCCTCGAATTTTCCCTGTAGTCTGGTTTTGAAGAGCGCATTATGTTTTTGATGTGGCCAAAGTATTTCATTTGTCTCTTTTTTTTAATTTCAGTAATTCTCTTCTTATTCGTAGTGTTTCCATGAAATACGACCTATTCTTCTGTATACTCACCATCTCCAGGGACTCAGTTCAATTGTCTAGTTGCTTGTTCATTGTCGAAGTCTCCGCGACAGTAAGCACCAACTGAGTGTACGTAACATTTGACGATTCTCATTTTTAGTGTGTTGTTTATCTCTCTAGCGGTCAGGGATTTGCGCATCTTACTGAAGACAGTTTTAGCCATTCCTCTTCTCTTTTTTTTTTAATTTCTGTTTCACTTCTTCCATCATCTGTTACGAGTCCTAGATAGGACAAACTTTCTACTTGTTCTCTCAGTTGAATGTGTTGTTCCCTGATGGTCGCTCTTTTCCATTGTTAATTACAACAGTTTTTGTGTTTTGAATGTTAATGTCTGAACCATACTCTGCACTCCACCTGTTGACCTGATCCGCTTGTTCTTGTAACTATTGATCGCTTCCTCCTAGCAGCACTGTGTCATGCACATATCTCGGACTGTTTAATGTTTTTTCCGTTAATATTCAGTCCAGGCATTTCGTCACCTTGTTTTCTGTATATTAGTTGAAAAGACTTGAGGATAACACACATCCCTTTCGTTATCATTGTACCTCTATCACACACACACTAGTACATAATAAATAGTACATACAAGGCACACATACACAAAAACGCGTGATGCTGACAAAATCCCCCACCAAGTGCCGATTGGTCTATCAAAATATACGTCTCGCTGTATATTCCATATCCGCCTACAGACGTTGAAAGGGGACCCTACTAGGGCAAGGACAGGGAGGGGCGGTCTAGTTACTGGGACAAAAACATAAAGCCAGAGAGCTAGGCAACATACCACAAACTAAGCCACGATAGTAGAGAGAAAAAAACAGACCACAAATATAACCATAGACGGTTGGCAGCTCACTGCCAGCAGCAGCACTGTTGAACTTGGTCGTGTATTTTTTTTTAAATACTTGATCTGGAACTTACCAAGAAAAAGCAGCAGGCTGCAACGTTGTAGCTTTGACTTGCAACTTCTTGTCACCGACCAGTAACTGTGTGATGTTTCAAACTGTGTGGACACATAGAAGTAGAGGAGTGTTAATGTGACTTGTTATGTCAAACAAACGCTTGAAGGGCATGGGTTCAGTTCCGCACCAAAGTCTTTATGTGTGTGTGTGTTTTGTTGTTGTTGTCTTCGAGTCTCAGACGATGAACCGTCCGTTGCATGCAGAAACCCGGCTGCGGTGCAGCCAAAGAAGAGATGCCAGCTAGTCAAGTCCTGCTGGCTACGTTGAGCACGGAGGACACAAAGGTGGCTGCCGCTTGGGAGGACGGAGCACCAAACGGTCGCTTCGATGTGCAAGATGTCGATACAGACAATCAGTCACGAGTACCAGGTTAAGGTTGAGACGACGGAACAACATCGGGGCACAACGTTTGTAACCATAAATGCTTCATTCTACTTCTAACTCAAGTCTGAGTCCGAAGAATCACGAACTCCGTAGCACCGGCGGGGATTCAGAAATACTTTGGGTAGATTTTTAACTCCCGATTTTACCCGGGCAGCGCCGCTAGTTTTTCTTTTTTTTTTCGATTTCCAACTGCCAAGGGATTTTTTACGTGCGCAAAAATCAATACACACGGGCGTCTGATCTTACTACCCAGAGACCAGGGAAAATTACTAGAATTCCACGATTTAAAAAAATCCCAGTCTTTACCGGGGCAACAAGTAACAAGTAGGTCTGTTTCCAGCAAGTCTTCTTTTGTTTTGTCTTCTCAGTGTTTACCAGCTGTAAACTCTGGCGGAAAGTTTCTGAATGATTGTCCACTTTTAAAGTGTGATCTTGTTCCAGATTTGAATTAGGCG
Source organism: Candidula unifasciata (assembly GCA_905116865.2). Taxonomy (NCBI): domain Eukaryota; kingdom Metazoa; phylum Mollusca; class Gastropoda; order Stylommatophora; family Geomitridae; genus Candidula; species Candidula unifasciata. The sequence continues at coordinate 118,124 of CAJHNH020002080.1, forward strand.
TGCACATCCGAGTTACATATTTGTATACAGAGTGTTGGTTCATCGCCTCTCAAGAAGATGCACCCCGACACATTGTTGGAAGTCTACGGTTTCGCTGCCTTTGCAGTTAAGTGCTTGGCACAGCACTGCGAACTATGTTTTCCGTGTCAAATGCCTTTCATTTGTGTAACGGTTGAATCGTGATATTCAATATGGCTGGTAACCGGTTTACGTCCCTCGTCGACGATTGTTTCCGCCCATTACCTCCTATACAATCTCTGCAGGTGGGCTGACCTGGGTCATGACGCCAGGCCTTGATCTTCTTCTGCTGCACTTATTCGGACTTGTAGTGAGCACTGCTCGCCCGAGTTCGATGTTCGTTTACCAATTTTCTTGTAGTGAGCACTGCTCACCCCAGTTCATTGCTGGTTTACATTCTTCTTGTAGTGAGCACTGCTCGCCTCGGTTCATTGCTGGTTCACAGTCTTCTTGTAGTGAGCACTGCTCGCCCAAGTTCATTGCTGGTTCACAGTCTTCTTGTAGTGAGCACTGCTCGCCTCGGTTCATTGCTGGTTCACAGTCTTCTTGTAGTGAGCACTGCTCGCCTCGGTTCATTGCTGGTTTACATTCTTCTTGTAGTGAGCACTGCTCGCCCCAGTTCGGTGTTCGTTCACCAGTCTTCTTGTAAGAAGCACTGCTTGCCTCAGTTCATTGCCTGTTCACCAGTCTTCTTATAATGAGCACTTTTCGCTCCACTTCGATTTGGTTTCACCAGCCTTCTTCTAGTGATCACTACCTGCTCGAAGTGGTGACTATGCAACGGTTACTGTGAGATTCGAAGCTAATACATTGTCGCTGCTTATATTAGATCAGATTAGAATATACCAGCTAATGCTAAAATAGCCTATATTAGAATCGGAAAAGGTTCAGCATATTGCAGAATAACCTTAGATTAAGCTAGCTTTTACGGAGTTAGAAAATAAAAAAGTAGTGTATTCACAGTAATCGCCGAGCAAGTGAAATACATAGTTTTCACATAGCCTACTTGTTTAGAAACGTCATCATTACCTTACATATTCCACCAAATTGAGATCGAAATAGCTATGGGAAACCATGAAGGACCAGCTACTGACAAGCGAGTTTACAGAGGCAACACGCCTGATGGTCTGATCTGAGCATACGAAACCGAACGCAAAAAAGAAGAAGGTCGAATTACGGTAGCTGTGTGTTGTATTATGGTTATGAAAAGTGTCTGGGGCTAATTGGAATCACTTTGAGAACCTGTAGAAGCTTCATACATCACGTGTTACCTGATTTGCATCTCTTCGTGTCTGAATAAATTTGTATCAAAATGTTTATACAGGTTGCTATTTAAAATAAACAAACAAACAAAGAAAAAACAAAGCCTTGCAAAGACATTGCTATTGTAATCTTCTTCTTCTTCGCGTTCACCGGCTGTAAACTCCGGTGGAAAGTTCTGGTGGTTCGTCCATTTTTGGACCGCAGTCTTGTTCCAGAAGCGGTTGCGTGCACATCCGTTAGACAGATCTGACTAATTTGTATGCAGACTGTTGGTTCCTTGCCTCTCAGGCAGATGCACTCCGACTCCGAGGAAGCTCCCAGTTAGTCGACTCTTACGACATGCTTTTGGGTAGGCAGTGGGTCTATTCTTGTTTTCACTATAATAGGTCCCGGAACATTGTAATGTATTCCAAGACGGCAAATATCGTACACACAGACACATTTCACTACTGGCCGATTACATTGTATAAACTGTTTGTGTGGCTAACCCTGTATTTGATTTAAATATACTAGCTTATTTTTGAGAACATTTTGGGAAAAACAGATTATATTAAAGCAAACAAGATACAAACAATGGGATTGCACAATTTACTGCCTGTCATATTTCGCTGTACTTCGTCAGGTGCACACTGCAGTAAATATTACATAAATAAAGCAGCTAAGTGAATCTATTATAACTGAAGTACAAACACGACTGATTGTTTTACCAGGGCAGCCGTAAAGTTAGAACCATATCTTTCTGTTTGCATAGTTCCAAGCGCAGGTGACGAATCGCGGAAGCTTCCAGAAATCTTAGGGTTCTACAACTGGTTGACGTATGAAGTCTTTTAAAGAAGCTCAGAATAGAGTAGCTTTAATTGTATTAGAAACAGATTACCTTAGTTTCAGATACAGAAAAGTTTTTTTTTTTTTAAATATATATATATAAGAAAAGACTTGTTAATGCTAAAAAAGAAAAGTGTATGTAAGAACATACTCGCTTAAATTAGGTAGATAGGTAGGTAGGTAGTTGTACCCATCCAGGACATCACACAAGTGATAAACACCCGGTGACACAAAGTGCCACTATGCGGATGAGGGTCATCTGTGGAGAGATCCCAGACACCTCTTTCAACCGTGCGGCCATATTTATGGCCTGGCTATATTCAGGGCCCCCGGCAAAAGCCAGGGTGGGACTTCAAATAACAACAAATTGCATCCCACATGGGGATAACTTTTGACACATAACTGATAACTTGAATTAGAAAAGTTTGGATTGTTTTAGAATAAATAGGCTAACTCAGGTTAGATTTGAATCCATTGGCACCTTTCCGTCTTTCCAGCGATAGTGTTATATTGCGCTATGACGAGACATGAGACTCACAGCCTATGGTGATGGCGAGTGTGACTAGCAAGACCCGCCCGTGTCAAGAAAAATCTTATACAATGATAGCATGGGATTTCAGGACCATTGTTGTCAACATTTGTGTTTAAACCGTTTCTTTTTAGACGCTCAGCTCTCATCCTTTCTGCAATCTTTTCTTTCTTCAGTCTCATTCCCTTCCCGATATGCCCTCTCTAAACAACACGGTCCATGGCATTTTGTTCCCATGAGTCCACCTCAATATCTGTATCATTTATGTCCCACTTGCACACATCTTTATAACGTAGTAGAGGTCGGCATCTTCTTCCTGTCTTTAATTCACCATAAAGGTATGTCCTTTAGAAACTTCATTCTCCAGGTGTGACCCAGCCACCTGAGTCTTCGTAGACTGAGCATGGGAAAAGACTGTTGTAGTACCTGCTCTTTCCAGTACCACAGTGTTTGTGATTTTGTCCTGCCACCTAATGCCAAGTATTCTTCTTAGGCATCGCATGTGAAAGCTATTTAACCGTCTCTCCTGGTGCAAATAGGTTAGATTTGAATATATTAGCAAATATTAGATTAGACACGCTTTGATTACAGCAGACTAGTTTATATCAGAATAAATAACATAATGTTAGATTACAACGAGTTAGGTTAGTTTGGGTTAGATTACAAAGGTATAGAAAAAAAAAACCCACAGATACAACAAATTAGTGAAACCTACGGAAGAAGGACGCAAGTTCCGGTTTAAGACGTACATCTCGCTGCAGCCAATCAGAGTTCTGTTTGAAACACAATAATGGCGTCAGTAGAAATGAACAAAGTCTATTTTCATTGGCTTAAAAAGTGGGCACTCTGGCCCGTCTTACATTCTGGCCTTTTTGGCCTAACTCCTTACAATCATTAATAAATTCATACATTAGTTAGCACAAAAGTAATATATCCGCACACAACTCATACATATCTACACAGAACTCACACATAACCCACATATATCCGCACACAACTCATACATATCTACAAAGAACGCACACACAACCCCAAATATTTCCGCACGCAACTCATTCATATCTACACAGAACGCACATACAACCCCACATATTTCCATACACAGCTCATACATATCTACATAGAACTCACACAGAACAAACACAATAACCCTTATAAATCATCACACAACTGTTACTTATCTACACATAACTGATACACACCCCACACGCATGCACACACACAACTCATTTATTGCTAAACAAAACTCACTCACACACACACACAACACACATATCCACACACTACTCACACATAATTTCACAGAACTTATTCACAACCCCACACATATCCACACGAAAATCATAAAAATCTACACATAACTTTCAACCCCGACATATTCACAACCCATACATGTCTACACAAAACTTCCACACTACAAAATCCACAACACATCTACACATAACTCGCACACAACCCCACAAATATTCACACATAACTCATACATGTCTACACAAAACTTACACACAACCTACAGAGATCCACACACACAGCTACTACATATCTGCACAGAAATCACACACAACCCAACATATCCACAGGCAACTCATAGATATCTACACAGAACTCACACATAACCAAAACAGATCCTCACACAACTCATACATATCTATACAGAACTCCCACACAACCCCACACATATCCACATGCACCTCATACATATCTACACACAGCTCACACACAACCCCACACATTACCTACAAGGAGATAGCGAACGTAAAGCCCAAGGTACACAACTGGAACTCGATCAGATACCATCTGTCCTGGTCGCTGCTGACACAGTCATCTCCGCACAGAGAACCCATGTTGTCAGCACGGCTGGTGGATTCGTCCGTCAGGTACAGCCAGTCGGTAAGCTGCTCTACCGCCTGGGCCATGTCAGTCACGTCACGGTGTATGACCACGGGTCACCTCAACCTGCAAATATCGTGAAATCTAAGTTTACCAGATGTTATGAATCGATCTAAATCTGATGTGTCTCTAAGTTGGACAAACGCAATCCTGGTGAGCGGGCTACAATATTGAGAGACAGGGTGTCTTGCAGACTTACTGGACCTTGAGCTTTAGCTCAAATGATGCCTTCTACAAAGCGATTCCAGATAGCATAACAATTTACTAAAGATCCCTTTTCACACTTTCAGGCGCATCGGGTACATGGGGAGAGCACCCATATTTTTTACAGCCGTCTTTACTTCCCCAGGACAAACATCCTGGTATCAAGTTTAGGTTGGGTCGACCTGCGACGCCCCATACCACGATAAAATTTCACACAGCCAGCAGTGGGTTTCGATCGCGGTATGTTGGATTTACGAGTCGGACTGATAACGCCTAAGCCACGACGCCTTGACTAACAGACTGCCTCAGCTAGTATGATGGCTTCTACAAAGCGTTTCCAGACAGCATAACAGTTTACGGCTGTGAATTACTGACTGGAGAAAATAATGAACATAAAATAGGATGAATTAAGGAGGTCAAGTGGAATGATGAAATAAGAGACATGTTTATGGTAACCACTGGTAGGAACAATAATAGGTCAAGAGAAAAACTGCACTATATTGGTCATTGTAATGATGAGATCAACAGAGAATAGAGAATCAACACACAGCCACGGAAATGGGAGAAACAGGGGGATTGAGGAAACAAGGGCGTCCAAGAGAAACCATTAGGCAAACGTTGGTGACAGAAGCTAAAACTACTGGACTGGATTCTACCCATGATATCCAAGTTGAATGCACTTGATAGAACGGAATAGAGAAATAAGCTGCGAGCTCAATGTTATTCTTCTTCTTCTTCTTCTTCTTCTTCTTCTTCTTCTTCTTCTTCTTCTTCTTCTTACTTATTATTCTCCTTTTCTTCTTCTTCTCTTCTCCTTCTTCTTCTTCTTCTTCTTCTTCTTCTTCTTTCTTCGGAGGAGGCGGATCTTCTTTCTTCTTCTTCTTCTTCTTCTTCTTCTTTTCTTCTTCTTTCTTCTTATTCTTCTTCTTCTTCTTCTTCTTCTTTTTCTTCTTCTTCTTATTTTTTCTTCTTAGGAGGAGGAGGATTCTTCTTCTTATTCTTCTCTTCTTCTTCTTCTTCTTCTTCTTGCTTCTTCTCCTTCGTTTTCTCTAATTCTTCTTCTTCTTCTTCATTCTTCTCTTCTTTTTTTTTCTTCTCTTCTTCTTCTTCTTCTTCTTCTTCTTCTTCTTCTTCTTCTTCTTCTTTATCTTCTTCTTCTTCTTCTTCTTCTTCTTCTTCTTTTCTTCTTCTTCTTCTTCTTTCTTCTTCTTCTTCTTCTTCTTCTCTTCTTCTTCTTCTTCTTTCTTCTTCTTCTTTATTATCTTCTTCTTATTCTTCTTCTTCTTCTCTCTTCTTCTTCTTCTTCTTCTTCTTCTTCTTCTTTTTCTTCTTCTTCTGCTTCTTGTTCTTCTGCTGCTTCTTATTCTTTTTCTTTTTCTTCTTCTTCTTCTTCTTCTTCTTCTTCTTCTTCTTCTTCTTCTTCTTCTTCTTCTTCTTCTTCTTCTTCTTCTTCTTCTTCTTCTTCTTCTTCTTCTTCTTCTTCTTCTTCTTCTTCTTCTTCTTCTTCTTCTTCTTCTTCTTCTTCTTCTTCTTCTTTCTTTCTTTCTTTTTTCTTTCTTTCTTTCTCTCGTTCTTTCTTTCTTTCTTTCTTTCTTTCATTCGGCCTGTATAGATTATCTATATCTGCGATGTTGTCTTTAGTATGAACTTTAATGTCTTTTGTAATTTACTTAGCAACCAGTAAAGTTTGGCTTCAATGGGTGCTTCTCTTAGCCAGAAGTTTTGCCTTGATATGTTGTAACTGCGACAATTTTCGATGATGCAATCTGTTGTCTGAGGTGAGAATGTAGATGAGCACAAGGCTGAGTCGATAATCTGAAATTTACTGTACCTGTGGTTGCGAAGTCGACCGTGGCCTATCGAGCCCTACATGACATATAATGGCACAACAGGTCAATGAGTAAAGGAATTACTTTCCTTAAGGTAATTTCTGATTCCATAAGAAAACAAAATCTATATGTTACACTATATGGACCCAGTCTGGGGGTTCTAACGTGCGCCTGGACACCTTGCGGGGAAAAGTGGTAGTTCAAGAATGCGGTACCACTAGAATCGCTTCCTTGAGTTTACCTGTTCTAAATTTTATCACACCGGACTCAATCATTTCCGGTTTTCAGTTGCGCGGTTTTGTTGCGGAGGGGACAACCGGGAATTTCAAAAACAAAGGTTTAATCCTATTTACGTTCACTGGTGAAAACTCCCGTGGAAAGCTCTGACTGTTCGTCCACTTCTTGATTTTAGTCTTATTAAAGAACTTGTGTTGTGCTGTACATCCGTTTTGCTGATGCGGTTTATTTGTACACTGGCTGTTGGTTCCTTACCTCTAGGAAGAGCCTGCGAAGAAGATCCTCTAATTAGGCTTAGTCCATGTTACTACTTCGCTGCAATCGGGTTTCCCCATAATTGTTCCGTTCCTGTGCTAGTGAAAATCAAGTGAAGTGTCCCCCACTGTCTCATTTGAAAAACTAGTGAGCAAACAATTGCCCACGCAAAGTCTAGAAACATGCACACGAAGTAAATGCATATGGCAGTTTCTAGAGGTGCCAAAGCCAACAGTCACCACCATAAATGCAGTTTGTTGTTGATGGCAGCAGTCGGTCACAATAAGTTGGTTATAGACCCCCTAATGGCAAGATATGGAGTAAGCGAACACCTCATCGAAGTGTGCAAAAGTTTATACAGGGATTGTAGAAGTGTAGTTAGAATAAATCAGGGAACATCTCATCCTTTCACAGTGACATCTGGAGTAAGATAGGGGTGTGTTTGTCACCACTGCTGTTTATCACCCTACATTCGACAGTATATGCAAGAATGCCAAGCCCATGAATGAAGATCTTAGTAAGATCAACGAATTACTTCTTTGCAGATGACCAGGCCTTGATAGCAGATACAGCCATGCAAAAAAATTGCAACAACATCTAACATCCATGAATGAAGAATGTTAAAACAAATAATATGAGAATCAACACTGAAAAGACAAGAAGTAATGTCAATAGGGAAAAAGAAGACAGATCTAAACATAGCAATAGAATAGAAAGGCATTAAACAGGCATCTGAGTTTAAAATATCTGGGAACGACATTTACCGAAGATGGGAAATTGGGATAAAGAAATTGACATTAGATGCGGTAAAGCCACAAAACCACGCTATTGAAAACAGCAAGCCCCCCTCTTTACAGCATAA
>CAJHNH020002081.1:0-10000 GCA_905116865.2 Candidula unifasciata
TGCAGACAACAACGATACATACCTTGACGATGTTTTGAGTTCGCCACTTGTCGAGTTGATCCACAAGTACGATGCTTGGGGATTTCCCTGTGTGAGAAAACTGAACCTCAGGTCTGCAATATCATCGACGGAGACAAGTTCTCGAAGGTTCGAATCTTCCAGGACGTTGCCCACGTGAGTCATTGCTGGACGCTCTTCTTGTATACTGTAGATGAGTTCTGTGTTTTGAGACTGTACGGTTTTAATTGAAAGAATAATAACGGCGAGAAGAATCGCAACTGACACAGTCATGGCTCCCAGTATACTGTTCATGTTTATGGATTAGTTTCAGACGTTCTGTCACGTCCTACTGGTGATTAGTCTCCTTAAATATTAAGAACAGTTTCCTCTGACAGTGTCCATTGACCATGTAAATGCAGTATAGTTTTACTGGTCAGTCACATAACATATGATGTTTCGGGCAACAAGGCTTCAGTTTGATCTCCACCTTGTAGTAGATCAGAATAGTTCTTCTAGTAATCGGGTACAAATGAACCTAGACTGGGCGTTGCTCTTTGAAAATTCAAGTAGTTATAGTATTTTTTAATAATCTGGAGTGCGTTGCTGTAGTAAAGTTCATAAAAGGTGTTTGCTCTGGCTGTATGACCCTGCAATAAAAAAAGTAAAGAGTTAGATGGTGCAAAGGCGGACTCACATAAAGGTATACTGAAATAAGTGCAACAGAGTCTTCTCTCTCTCTCTCTCTCTCTCTCTCTCTCTCTCTCTCTCTCTCTCTCTCTCTCTCTCTGAAATTCAATTATTGTTTGAAAGATTAGTGTTTGGAAGGGTCGAACGTAAGAAGGACCAGCGTGCCCAATTCGTGACCCTTTACAATAAAGCTCGTTCGTTTTCTCTCCGTCTCCTCTCTTTCTTATCTCTCTTTTTCTCTATCATCTCTTTTTCTTTTTCTCTCATTCCCTCTTATCTCTCTATTTCTCTCATCTCTCCCCCTCTCTCTCTCTCTCTCTCTCTCTCTCTCTCTCTCTCTCTCTCTCTCTGTATGTGTATGTAAGTTCCGTTAATCTATACCTTTCGTCCCCTATGGTTAAAATTCGCATCCAAGTGAATTCTTTTTTATTTAATTACTCATCTGTGTTGCCAGGTCCACATTGGTTAAAACCGATACAAACAAATCCCATGTAAGGTACAGGTGACCTGTGTGCTGTTGTCCCCACGATCCACGAAGCTCCCTTCAGTTTACGTAAATATGGGGCCGACACCATATACCGATCCATCTCCAAACGTGAAATAGGATCTTTCACTTGTGTACATGCATATGATGTAGATATAAATAAACACACTTACATACACACATATACCCACACCCCCTCCCTCTTTCTCTCTCTGTGAAAAAGGATTCTCTTACTTATTTACTCTGTATATATATATATATATACTCTCTCCTTCTCCTCCCCCTCCTCTCTCTCTATCTCCCTGTTTTCATTCCTGTGTCCTCCCATATACATCCCTCCGAATCTCCCCAGAGGTCAGCTTTGAACCGATAATCGTACAAAACTCCGCCACTTTCAGCTGTCACCTTGAGTGTCCCCAGCCAATATCAACAGGTCAGCCGGTGTGAAACCACACGACCAAGTCATCATCGCCATAGTTGACATTCCGTGTCAAAGAAGAACGATTGCAGCGCAAGAATGATGATCCCTCGATGATCGCTGATGACAGAGATGTCAACTTTGTGATCTATGCACCAGGTGAGGGTAATGCGTCAGGGAGAAGTCGATAGGACCCCATGTAGCTTATTTCGTTTCTCTTGTGTGAATCATTGAGCCTTTCTTACGTTTACGTGAATCATTCAGCCTTTCTTATATTTACGTGAATCATTCAGCCTTTCTTATATTTACGTGAATCATTCAGCCTTTCTTATATTTACGTGAATCATTGAGCCTTTCTTATATTTACGTGAATCATTGAGCCTTTCTTATATTTACATGAATCATTAAGCCTTTCTTATATTTACGTGAATCATTAAGCCTTTCTTACATTTACGTGAATCATTCAGCCTTTCTTATATTTACGTGAATCATTCAGCCTTTCCTATATGTACCTGAATCGTTGAACTTTTCTTATATTTACCTGAATCATTCAGCCTTTCCTATATGTATCTGAATCGCTGAACTTTTCTTATATTTACGTGAATCGATTATCATTTTTTTTATATTGTGTGAATCCCTGAGCTTCTTATATTTACGTAAATAATTGAAACTTTTTTAAAATATATATTTACAAAAATAATTGAACATTTTTATATGTACGTGAAACATTGAAGCTGTTTTAATATTTACGTGAATCACTGAGCCTTTTTTATATTTACGTGACACTATTTTATATTTACATGAATCATTGAACCTTTTCTATATTTACGTGAATCATTGAAACTTTTTTTTTTAATATTTACGTGAATCAGTGAACCTTTTCTATATTTACGTGAATCATTGAACCTTTTCTATATTTACGTGAATCACTGACCCTTTTATTGTATGTTAATGTAAATCTAAATTAAAAATCTCTGTGTTTTCCTGAACCCCATTTCAGGCGGGAAAAGAATAGACACGCTGCCTTCTAAAAAACATCTCGTAGGAAACCTTCGAATTCGCTGGCTTCCTATCATTCAGTCACTAAGAATTGTTTCTGCTTTACATGACATGTGATCTCTCTGGAAGAACACGTCATAGATTAGCACATAAAGTATTTCTTGCGCAGCAAACGACCCCGCGATCTTCCTGTATAAACACCTGTTCAGTCACCACATAATGTTTTCTCTGCCTAAACAAAATATTGAAACAATAATTCAATTGTTCAAGTTTGACGCCGGGACTCCCAAGTAGAGACGAGTCCATGGCTTATTGTTCCACCTTTGTATCGATGGATCTCGAAAGAGCTACTGAAGTAAACATATACCCTGTGGTAATATCAACATGCCAGTCGTAATGTGCCGACGTTTACCCTTAATAATTACAATTTGTTATTTCAGGTCTTGATCTTTCGTACAGACCGAGAAAACATCGGTTTCCACGATATAAATGTTTTCTTTTCGCTTTTAATGAGTAGAAATGGATGTTTTCCATAATTAATTAATTGGTAACCTTTCTTCTTCTATTGAAAGACGAATCGGTGGCTGGGAAACTCATCGGGACAGTGTCGCCGGGTGAGAAAAAAAACTGTGTAGGTACTAATATGCTCTCGTAGAAGTATAATTTTTCAGTGTGACCATTTATAATTTGAACCTCACCGTCCTGTGTGGGTCCCAGGGTCTATGGCTGGAGGAAGGGGGGTGGGGGAGGAATTACTGGACTTTGACAACAATGTTATAAACAGATGACTTTAAGTTAGTTGCGTATCTTATACAGAACGTTGCAGAACCAACCCTAGCATTTTTTTGGCTGTAATGGTTTTTCTATTCAAGTTTACGTCCAGTAGTTTGCCATTGCTTTCTGGACTGTCAGCTGCTCGATACCACTGTCGAAACCAACGCAGGGAACAAGGCCTGCAGCTGAGATCGAACCCGGCACTCCGGCATTACGAAGCGCGTTCGTAACATCTAAGCCACAGACGCCGACAAACAGATGACTACGGGCTTTTTTAATTGGGTGTGTAGAAGTTAGGTAAAGCAATCTAGCTGTGAACCAGAATGTAAGTTGCCAAACGCTCCTTTAAAGAAGAAGAAGAAGAAGAAGAAGAAGAAGAAGAAGAAGAAGAAGAAGAAGAAGAAGAAGAAGAAGAAGAAGAAGAAGAAGAAGAAGAAGAAGAAGAAGAAGAAGAAGAAGAAGAAGAAGAAGAAGAAGAAGAAGAAGAAGAAGAAGAAGAAGAAGAAGAAGAAGAAGAAGAAGAAGAAGACAAATGTTGAATATTGAATTAAAAATCGACATCATATCACTCAGGACACTCCCATAAGCGTTCCATCACCATCTAAGCGAAAAGTTCACATTCCGTTTTTACCATTAACTTTCTGACTATTTATTCGTCTCTCCTTTTCCTTGAGTGCTGAGCGTCGGGCAGATCATCTGGTAACTCCTCGCAGTGCCATTCTTTTTTATACCTTAATGCAGAAGAAATCTTTGGAATGACCAGAAAACGTATGGTGAGCTGTTAGGAACTGAAACAGGTTAAACAACCAAAGGACACGGAACACCTCTGAACGTAGGACCCCCTGCCCCTTAACCCCTCCTGTTACTGTACCAGTCAAACAAACTTGAAAATTTCAAGCCAGATTTCTCCCAAAATGACACAGCTCGCATCGTCAAACTACACATTTCAAGTAGCCAAATTCATAACGAAAAGAGTCGTACATACCTAACCAACCTAATTAAAACTGTTGCAGATTATTTGCAGTCTAGATTAGCGGTTTTCAGACTGGGGGAATCGGCACCCAGGGGTACCGCGAGCATATGCCAGGGGTGCCGCGAGTGTATGCCAGGGCTGCGGCGGCAGTAATCAAGAATTTCGCAAAACCTGCTTGAGGTCAGCGAAGGCAGCTGTTTAAAACAGAAATACCATGAAAGAAGCCAAGAAGAGTTCTAGATGCAGGTGTATTAAGAAAACAATGTTGTTGACAAGGCTGCAGTGCATTCTCAACAACAAAAAACAGATGCAAGAGCAACCTTCGAATGATTTGAGGGTACAATTAACTAAACTTCCCATAAACATAAAAGAAATAATGAAAAATTTATCAAAACAGTTTCATTCATCGCACTAAAGACAACTGAACATTAAATTTGCAGTTTTTTCTTCTTCTTTTCCTAAGTATTCAAACCCCTTTAATGGAACTAGAAGTGCCGCGAATTTCTTTTTGCCCGACATGGGTAAACCCACTGCTGGCTGTGTGGACTTTTATCATGGTATGGGGCGTCGCAGGTCGACCCAACCTAAAATGGGTACCAGGATGGGCTGTCCTGGGAAAGTAAAGACAGCCGGTGTAATGCTGACCACATTACCCACCGAGTGCTGATGGTCTGTAAAAATATGGGCGTTCTTCCCATATGCCCGATCCGCCTAAAAGGCATGGAAAGGGATCTTTACTTTACTTTACTTACTTACCGACATGGGTGCCGCGGCGAAAAAAATGTTTCAGAAACGCTGGTCTAGATAATATTTGAAGATTATTGCTACATTACCAATTAACAACAGAACAGTCAATACAAATTTAATATAATACTTCGTTAACCACTCCTTTGGTATACTTTTTACGTCGCTAACGAAAATTACAGTGCAATCACAGAGCCAATCAGTTACCTTAATGATGTTTTAAATCGACACAAAACATAATACTGACCCCATCAATTACAAATTTGGCAACAAATTTCAGTACTATAAAAATCTAAACTAGACAGCTGGATTAGAGAACGCAATGTAATACAATTCTAAATATTTCTTCGCCGATCTAGTTAAGGGATTTCTAGTTACCCCCAAAAATGTATAGCCTTCAGTCTTTGCTGGTAACTAGAATTGAAATTCGATAACAAGATCCCGGTACTACATAGAGAAGTCAAAAATAGAGGGTAGAAGAAAGGCAAGTATCTTGAGTCTTGTGATGTTAGCCGTAGTCTGGGTCACAAGGGGGGAATCTACTGAAACGTGTAATTTAATGGAATGGATCGAGTCAGTGTAACGTTCACAATCAACGAGGGCTTTGTCAATCGAGGAAAGAGAGAAGATATTTGTTCGAATTTGTGTTAGTGGTTTTTATGAAGAGGGGTGTAAAGAAAAAGAGAGGGAGAGATAAATAGACAGGTGGCCAGAAACACCGACAGACATGTATACAGACAGACTGGTAGATGAATGGAGAAAGAGGGGATACAAAGAAGATAGACATTTGCATAGATAGACAAGCGGAGGGATGGTCAGATAAATCGATAGACAGACAGAGAGGGACATAAAGATGGATAACGAACAGGCAAACAGATAAAAAGACTGATAGAAAGACATACAGAGAGACGGATAAGAAGACGGATAGAAATATCGACAGGCAGACAAGCAGACAGACGGATGGACGTAGAGAGGGAGAGATAGCTGGATAGCTGGACAGACAGACAGACAGACAGACAGACAGACAGACAGACAGACAGACAGACAGACAGACAGACAGACAGACAGACAGACAGACAGACAGACAGACAGACAGACAGACAGACAGACAGACAGACAGACAGACTAACGGACGGACGGACAGACAGACTAACGGACGGACGGACAGACCAGACAGACAGACAGACAGACAGACAGACAGACAGACAAACAAACAGACAGACAGACGACAGACAGACAGACAGACAGACAGACAGACAGACAGACAGACAGACAGACAAACAGACAGACAGACAGACAGACAGACAAACAGACAAACAGACAAACAGACAGACAGACAGACAGACAGACAGACAGACAGATAGATAGATAGATAGATAGATAGATAGATAGATAGATAGATAGATAGATAGATAGATAGATAGATAGATAGATAGATAGATAGATAGATAGATAGATAGATAGATAGATAGATAGATAGATAGATAGATAGATAGATAGATAGATAGATAGATAGATAGATAGATAGATAGATAGATAGATAGATAGATAGATAGATAGATAGATAGATAGATAGATAGATAGAACAAGAGAAAGAAAGAAAGAATAAACTTAAAAAAGACTATTCAGATTAAACTACACCCGACTGCCCTGGAGACTATTCAACCTTGGTCTCGCAAGTGTCAGAAATCTCGTTATTTCACCCAAGGAACTGCCGACCGTGCATTTTAAATGAGAGTTTGGTTATTCTTAGGTATCTCTGTGTGTTTTTTATTTTCTTTCCCCAATATAATTTATTTTTACTGCCTTTCTCTGTACATTTGATACTACAGATGAAAAGTCAAAATAGCCAAGCAAGCAATTTGGAGAAAAAAAATGTCAGAAGAATAAAACTAAAAAAAAAAAAAAAGTTAGAAAAAAAAAAAAAAAAACCCGAATTGCAGCAGTTTTTTAGGAGTCTGTAGAATGCTTCATAATTCTTGGCAAGGACAACTCTCTGGCGGCCTGTTGATGGAAGCAGGTGATGTGGACCCAGGTACGCCTTTTAGATTTGAATCCGCAGTGGGAAGGATTTCATTTAAAATGTACCTCTCAAGTCGACCCAGTTTGAAACGAATACCAAAATATGTTATGGGAGGTAAAGATGACGTATGCGATGCTCGCAACATCTATTTAGTGTTGATTTATTTATAATGAGCCTAAAACAATATGTGTCGATGGAACGAAAAGCGTTCTTTTCCCTGTATACTATCTTCAGAGAATGGGGCAAAAGACTTAACAAGTTAGTCCTGAAGATCCCAAACCACCCAACCGCTTGGCTCTGATGACCCTGAACCGCGCAATCACTTTGGTCTGTAGACCCCATACGAATCAACACGCACGTTCTGAAAACCCCAAATGAACTAACTCCACAAGAGTAAACTCAGAGTAAACTCCCCAAAGCCCACCCTAAGATCAAGACTACAGTACACCTACTCTGCCAGAAAACAGCCACACGTGCAGTATGTCATCGTTACGAAAACAGTTACCTCGGTCTAATTAACTCCGAGACCAGTTTAGATGCTTCAAGGTGCACTCTAACATCAGCCGGTAATTGATCAACATGCTTATCTAACTCAGTAATGCAACCCCGTGGCAGATTAAGGGAAATGCGTGCTTTGAGGTTAGTGAATGCGCTAAACATTTCCTGATCCTCAAGTACTAAGGCTCGATTTTCACGAGTAACACCAAATATTTTAAATAATCCGTTCTTGTGGATTTCAGACGGAGATATGAGAGCTGCACCGTAGACAAGTTTGGGGTCTCCGCGAGTAATAGTTCCAAAGACAAAAGTCACTACACTGTATATAGCCCATCTACGTTGTTGCGACGACACACCCGTTTTTAATGAGGGTTTTTTCCTAAAACTGAAACAACAGAAAACCCTATGGGTGAGTGAAGTGTAACCCCTCTAGGACTGTATGTTAACAAACAAAAGTAAAGGACCCTTTCACGACTTTAGGTGCATCTGTCATATAGGGCTAGACCTATATTTTATAGAACAATCGGCCCTTGTTAGGATGATGTGATAAACATCATGCCGACCGCCTTTAATTTCCAGGACACCACCTGGCGGCCACTCACGGCTGGGAGCCAAGGTCATTTTTTAAGAAGGAAAAAAAAGTCTGGTATCGCCAGCACACGAACCCACGACGTTCCAATCCACAGGCGAGCGTCTAGCCGCTACACCACGGTGACTCTCTAGGACTGCATACTAATAGATTATCACCAGTGGCTCAAAGAATCACACTTCGGACGAGAATCACTCACGTTAGTTAGTTTACGGACAGATTACCCTCACTGCACATCGGACAAACCCATAAGCGCTCGGATCCTTCATGTGTCCCCGTTCAACCGGACATCTTTTATATTTTTGCGACAAACTAGCCTATAGTCCTACTAAGTTGGGACATTCGGTTTTTGTGGGTTTATGCGTAAAATTATAACCAGCAAGGGATTTCTGGTTATACAGAAGTGTCTCCAATGTCTTTATTTCATCATCATCATTATCAGTCTCTTTGTACCTAGTGGCACATGAGGCTTCAGAGAGGACTTTCCATGCCTTTCCGTCCTGTGCATTCTTCAGTGCAGTTTTCTATGTCAGAGATGCAGCACTCAGTTCACTTTTCACCGTTCGTCTCCATGTTGTTTTTGGGCGACCCTTCTTTTTCTTTCCCTCTGGTGTCAAAGTGAGAGCAGTTTTGACAGATATGTCATGATTTATTCTCATGTAATTAACCGTATACTGTTTATGTGGCCATTTTCGAATTAAACCTAGGGCGAAAAGATGTGGCGTTAGGTTTTGTTATTGTTGTTTGTCCAGGTGTATGACAGCTGAGTGCTGACATCTGATCTTTTGTTAGTGAACATAAGAAGTGTCTGACAGTCGCTATTTCCTTTTAGCGACAACCCAAAGACAAACAGAACAGAACATAGTGTATTGTTAGAAGAAGATAATCATCAAGCATACTAGAAAGTGTTATCTTTTTCTTGTGGACTTGCCTAATATATACTAAACTTATCACAGTAGAAGTGTCCCAGTTTGCATGCTGGAACTTCAGGCACAAAACTGCCATTGCTGCCTGTTTGCACTATTTTTACAGTGAAGGCAGGGTAGGAATTGGGAGGGTGGTTCTTTCAGTTTGAAATTTGAGCCCGCGTGGCTATGTAGTCACAATGGACTATGTGGGTAAGAAGTTTATTTTGATCTTCAGCAACAACAACAAAAACAAAACGCATAAATATACCGTGATTCAAACCTGGATCTCTCAGCCTAGCATTCTCAACCCTTCAGCAAGCCGTTCTTCGGGCATTTCCAATCATATATATATATATATATAGAATGTTTTGCATTGAAATAAACTAAACGTTTGAGATATTGTGTTTTATTTTAACTTTGCTTATGAATCATTTCCCACACTAACCTCACTCATTACCTCAACTTATTCTGGTCAAATGAGTTATTATTTCAGAATTAGGAACGACAGAATTAGGAACTGCTTAAAACAAATGATAATCAACTTCTGCATTGCATTAGATAAAGCACGGGGAAAATTCTTGCACCCCCCCCCCCCCCCACATTTCAGTAAGATAACCGGAGGAAGCAAAGAGGAAGAGGAAAAATCCTTATTAGTTTGTGGTTGCAACTGTTTCGGGTAGAATAACTTAAAACAAATGTTACTGGAAGGTAATCATTAAACATAATTTTTTTTTCTTCATTATCTTACAACTGCTGTTAACACATCGAGGAGAAACAACATGTCAGATAATCAGAAATTTTGTTTCGTTTCACATGCCCTAATTTTCCATCTTAGCAGTCTATTTTCCACGCTTCAATTTAGATTGTTCTTTTCCCCGCCATATTCCGTACATTTCTGTTGGA
>CAJHNH020002081.1:15000-47460 GCA_905116865.2 Candidula unifasciata
ATAAGAGAGGTTAATAAAACGGCTCTAATGTTTAAGAATAAAATATGAAATCTTGTCGGAAAAAAATATAAAATATTAAAATGTGTCTAACGTATTATCAATAATTTCTAACACCCCCCCCCCCCACCCTAAATAAACTAGTCTAATGCATTAGTATACATTGTTCAAACGTGTCTGCAGTAATTAATATTAATTAATTAATGAATATTAATGAATTAATGAATATTAATGAATGTTTAAACATCCCTGAAAATAATATAGTATTAAAACCGTTCTAAAATAAAATGCTAAAACATGTCCAAGTTCTAGTGTAAAATGTTAAAACTTGTCTAACCCATCAGCATGAAATGTTAAATCTGTCACAAAATTTCCTTCCAGTGCAGCCGGTAAACTCAAGGAATTTACAGCTGGTGAACTCACGGAGCTTACAGAAAGTGAACTCACGGAGCTTACAGCCGGTGAACTCAAAAAGAAGAATACTATATTTAAAAAAAAACTGAAACTTATTTACAGATTTAGTTACTATCAGTTTAGCAAGAGAAATTGAGAAGATGCTTCACACAGCTCACAGATAAACTATAATCACTATTTGTGAATACATTAAACACACACTTTCACAAATAAAGTCGCTTACTTACTGTATTATAAGTCATCAGTACAGAAGCTTACAGTATCCTGGTAAATCCAAATCCGATGCATAGCAGAACAAGCAAACAACCTCTAGAAAAACTCCATTACAAATGGAACGAAATCTTACACTGTTGTCCCTTATCTACTCCACCATCGCGTCAGGTGCCGGCAGCGGGAAATGCCCAACTACAGACAGAGGAACAGCGCCTGTCAACTTCGCGGGCCTGACAAGCACATCAATGCTCAGACTCAAACCTTCCCACATCCGTTACCAGCGAAATCAAAATACCGTCGCCTACTGGACATTGATGGACATTGCGAAGAGGGGAAAGTCCGTCCCGGGGCAACTCCTGGACCACGGAGCCATGAATAGCGTCGCGTAATCGATCTAATGGGATTCTTCACAATTTGATAAGTGACTAGGAGACTTCTGAATGAACCTCACCACGAAACGAGTAGTTACCAATTTAAAACTGACAATAGAAAAGTGAAAGGAGCTCCTTTTTTTCCTGTGGGCATTCTTTGCGGCTCGTCACCTGTCGCGATGATTTAATTATGTGGCAGTGGTAACTGTTCTCTACTGTCTTTGTTAGCTTATTGTAAGAAAGTCAAGATGGCTAACTAGTACATGACATCTAGAATTAGGCGCCAGCGTCATCTTCAGAGATTGTTTTCTTGTAATGTATTTACGTTGTATGTCTGTGAAATATAAACAGTTTGATTGAAACCCCCGTTATTTTCTCTACTTCATTATTCTTGTGTCCTTGTTTACTGTTAGTAAGATAGTTCACTATTGCCAGAGCATAAGGCGACAAATTCATTTCAAGTGACGTTTCTGGAAACTTGATTACATTGTATGCCCCAAAAATAAGAATAACTTGACTGTAACTCCCTTTAAACAAAAATAACATACTGAGGTTCCCAGTGTCGGTTCCGGAACTCAATTTGTAAGGAGAGGGAAAAACACACCCACATCTACAGCATCTTAACAATGATGTCGTAATAGGTGACAATTAAGGCTTTGCTACAACGAGTGAGTTGGGATAAAGAAAGGTAAATTTTGTAATGTAGCATTCAACCATAATTCAACTATCAATCTACTATCTTCTTTTATCCCACCAGGACATCACACAAGCGATAAACACCCGATGACACAAAGTGCCAGCATGTGGATGAGGGTCACCCGTGGAGAGGTCCCAGAAACCATGTTGAGCCATTAGACCATATTTATGGCCTGGCTTTATTGCGGCCCCTGGCAGGAGCCAGAGTAGGGCTTCAAATACCGACAAATTGCATCACAAAAAGTACCATAATACAACGTGCCAACCGCCATTTTTATAGCTAATGCAGAAGAGGGAGAAAATTTAGAGGTTCTGGAGAGATGGGAAGAAATAGAGTGGTGCTTTATTAATACTGGAACCCGATGCGACGTATACACGGCTCAACAAGATAATGATGGTGATGCAACTGGACGCGTTCAGAACAAAACCTTTCGCACTCTTATTCTGCAACGGTAGATGAAACAATATCAGTTCGGACCGTGTTCTTTACATACAAGCGATCTATCATAGAGACAGCACACCACACTAGTTTACGAGACGCCCCATGACACAGAGTAAGAGGAGAAGGAGCAGCAGAAGATGAAGAATATGAAAAAGAAGAAAGAAAGAGAGAAAGAAAAAAAGAAAGAAAGAAAGAAAGAAAGAAAGAAAGAAAGAAAGAAAGAAAGAAAGAAAGAAAGAAAGAAAGAAAGAAAGAAAGAAAGAAAGAAAGAAAGAAAGAAAGAAAGAAAGAAAGAAAGAAAGAAAGAAAGAAAGAAAGAAAGAAAGAAAGAAAGAAAGAAAGAAAGAAAGAAGGCATCCTTAAAATTCAAGAAAACCAGTAGTCCATACTATAATCTTCATTTGTCTCTACTGTCCAACAATAGTGAACATCATAACCTACATCGACAAGAAAGAAACGCGGACTGCTCTGATGGAATCTCATTTACTCCTTGGAAGAACAGATTAACTCACGGACAAAACAGATGACCTAGCCATGAATAAAGTCAACAAGACTTTGCCCAAATGCTCTCAAAGGCAACACTGTCTCCCCGGACCAGCCAGGCATTCAAGATCTTCTCAAAAGGGCCCCCAAAAAATGGAACCACAAAGAAAAGGAACGGGTTGGTTGACACAACTGTAGCACGTGCCAATATCCCATTTTCGTGGCAACGCATGCGAGTGGTGATGACAGCTAATTAATGTTGACACAAAAGATGGGCCTAAAGAGGTCTTCAGGGTTAATCGGTCAGCGAAACCAATCAAGATTTCTATTTGAGCTTCACTAAATGTTTATAGTAAAAATCGACGATTCCAGTTGGTAATTTCGTCTTCAGCGGACTCAATCAACGCCTACGAATGAAAGCAGTTATTCATCAAGGCAAAACAAAAAATGTGCTTTGAATTTTATAATTATTAGCTGTTTCTTTTTTTTTTTTTTTTTGCACATTGCCAAGAGGGTCCGCCAATGTTATTCTTTCTCTTAAAGTATACAACGAGATTGGAAATGTAATCTTTCATCTGTAATCACCGAGACTGTGGGAAATCTGCTGACTACGCGTGTTAATTCCAGGGTCCCATTTGTGGAGCAACAAAGAGGAAGGGTGGGGAGAACAGACATGCCCCCCCCCCCCCCCCTCCTCCCTCCCCAGCCCCCTCCCTCCATCCTTGACAAGCATGTGGTTAAAGAAGACAAATTAGGAGTTTCTGAAAATAGAAGTGTTGGGTCAAAAAGCTCAATTATCACAGCTTGGCTTAAAACCACAACACAACATGTGAGGCTAGTGGGCGCTTTGTTGGACATTTGAACAAAATCGTCTTGTTCAACCAGCATCCATGAAGGGGAAGCTTTAAGTTATAATTGTGACCAGGTTATGTGTGTCATATTAAATGCTTTAGCATTCCACGCTACAAAAAGCCTTGAAAAGGACTCCTGTAGTGTTGGTGCGATCATATACTGCCCGGACCAGTTGTCTCCCGGCGAGCCAATAGGCTGACATATACTTTATGTTTTTCTTACCCCTTTTTTTATCTTTTCTCTTCCCAATATTTTAATATCTCCTTAAGACGTTCAACCGTGTATAGCTAGCTATACAGCTCAGCTGTATTGGGGCACCACAAAACACCTGCAGGAAATAGAGGGAATTAAATGGTGTGAAAGAATCACTAATGTAGAGTTTGGGAGAAAACTAAATAAGTTTCAGTTGATCAAGAGTTGAAGAAAAGACGCTAGCGTTGGAACAGACATTAAAGGTCATTGCACTGGAACCCACAGGGGCATATAAATTACGGAAGACCAAAACAAACAAAAAATAAAACACATGGAGAAGGGGGCTAGAGAATGACGTTAAAAAGACGGGAAGGACTTAGGGAGAGCTGCATGCGATAGCGAAGGATAGAAAGATTTGGCGTGTGTTGGTTGAGGGGCCTATGCTCCACTGGGGGTTAGAAAGGCAGACGAAGACAAAACCATTACTAAGTAACATGTAGTCCAGAGGGAATGGGCCGTTTTTATGAGTTGCATTTGTAAGAACGGGAGAATTAAAGGGAAGCGACTTCTGCAGCCTCTTCCATATTCATGCCGATTGTTAAGTAGGCACGGAAGACTGCGAGTAAATGCAGAATTGTCTCCCCCTGAAACGACGCTCATATTTTGTTTGTAGCGACACGAAACGTGTATCGGTTGAGTACCAACAACATAAACTCATCCGGTTAGAGAGAGAGGCGGCTCGGCCGGTATTCCTACGCGATCTCTTGGTGGTCTACAGAAAATAACATTGTAATGTGCGCGCCTAGCGTGAGGCGCAAGTCGTGAGTGCGGTTGGGGGTCGGAGGTCAACACCTGTACAAATATACGTGTCTAGCTACTGAGTTCATCAAAACTGCATTATGCCGGCAAAAGTGACAGAAAAGTTTTCGTTACTTATCTCCCGTCCTCATGTGGGACGAATATTTCGTTATTTTGAAGCCCCACCCTGGTTGTGGCCGGGGGCCCTAACTTAACCTAACGATTTAACTGGGTTTTTGGGACCTCTCCACGGGTGATCCTCATCAGAATAGTGGCACTTTGTGTCACCGGGTACTTATCGCTCTGTGTGATGTCCTGCTGGGGTAAAAAGTCAATCAGAAGAGGTCGATCACAGAATAGCTGTGGAAATAAAACACATGATTTGAGACTTGTGGCGAAATGGTGTGTGTGTGCGCGCGCGCGCGTGTGTGTGTGTGTATCTACACACACATACACACACATACATACAGGGATACCTCGTTTATACATTTGCTCTGGTATACGTTTAACTTGTTAAACTTCTTAGTTAGACGCGACAACTCTGGCTTTGGTCTACGTTCAACTTGGTATACGTCTTATTTAGACGCGAAAAATCTTGCCTGGTATACGATCTTTGTTTGGAAAACACACTTGAATTAGTGAAAATTAATCACGACACCGCGCTATCGCTGCTTACCTCTCGCGAGACAAAGCCGCGGATAGATGTCAGTGGCTGGACATTGAACCATGACCCGGATAAAGTCCACAACAACCGGTAATAGAATTGTCTAGAATGACCAGACACAGTCACTTTTCCATGACATCAGGAGGAGAAGAAAAGAAGCGAAGTTCTTTGGACAGATATTTAATTAAGGTCAAACCTGATGAGCTTCAACCAGGTGCAAGTAAGGGGAAAGGGACACATACTACAAACCGTATGGGAAGGGTCTCTGCTTTCAAACAATAACAGTTCCTCCGTCTCCTCTCTCTCCTTGCTCATTATAGTAGATACTTGACCCTTCTTGTGAAATAAAGTGAGGTTCAATGTTCATTTATCTCATCTAACTACTTTTGTATTTATGTATTTTAGTTTTGGGCAGTTAAAGATAGCTGCGTATCCTTTATAGGACTTTGCAGAACCAACCCCAGCATTTTTCGGCTTTTGTAGTTTTGTCTGAAGAAAAGAAGAAGAGGAAGCAGAAGAAGAAAAACAACAACAACAACAAAACTAACAACATCAACAACATCAACCTCATCAACTAGGGCGGTGAGTTGCTCTTAGCTGCCAGTGTTTCGAAACAGGCAATGAAACAATAACCAACCGACAGAAAGCTTCTACCTTTAGTAAAACCCTGTGTCTATTAGGAGTTGCCAAAACCCCAGTTCCACCATCACGGTGCTAGGGGAAATAACTTGTATGTTTATATCATTTTCTTATCTCCCCTGAGAGTAAATCAAATCCTGGTGATATCAGATTCTGATCTGTTATCAAGGTCAGCGCTGTCACATTAGCTTCGTCAAACCGATTTTAACTCAGCACTTTATCTTAAAGTTTACCCAGATGTGGAAATGGTTTTATCATTTTTACCAAGGAAACTGGGTACAATAGTTTCCTTAAAATTTTATCTTTGCTTGTATATCTGTGTTAGTGTTAAAATCGAAAATTTACAATTCAAAGCGATCTTCTATGTGTGCCTGTGTGTGTGTGAGTGTGTGTGTGTGTGTGTGTGTAACAGGGACCAAACTTCTTTTAAAAATGACCCTAGCTTCCAGTCGACCCAGCCTTGAGTGGGTACCAGGTACAGTCCTGGGAAGTTAAGGCGGCCGGGGTGATGCTGTCCACATCACCGACCAAGTGTCTTTTGGTCTTTAAAACATTGGTTTAGCCCTATTTACCAATAAGTCTGAAAGGCGTGGACAAGTGTTCTTCACTTATATATAAATATATCTCTGTGATTGTGTGTGTGTGTGTGTGTGTGTGTGTGCGTGTGTGTAAAGGAAGAACAGGAAATATACTTTACATAATACTATCTCAGCGACTTGGACAGCAGGGGATCCCGGCGATTTTCCGACGTCCGTCAGGCGACAGTTTAAGACCATAGGGCGACTGTTTAAGACCAAAGGGCGACTGTTTGAGACCCGTCAGGCGACAGTTTAAGACCCGTCAGGCGACAGTTTAAGACCCGTCAGGCGACTGTTTGAGACCCGTCAGGCGACTGTTTAAGACCATAGAGCGACTGTTTGAGACCCACCAGGCGACTGTTTGAGACCTTAGGGCGACTGTTTGTGACCATAGGGCGACTGTTTGAGACCATAGGGCGACTGTTTGAGACCATAGGGCGACTGCTTGAGACCATAGGGCAACTGTTTGAGACCATAGGGCGACTGTTTGACACTCATTAGGCGACTGTTTGACATCCATCAAGCGACGTTGACACCCATCAGGCGATAATTTTTTTTACCCTTCAGACGACTATCTGAGGCCCATAAGGCGACTATTTGACACCCATCAAACGACTATTTTTGACCCCCATCAGACGACTATCCGAGGCCCATCAGGCGACTATTTGACACCCACCAGGCGACTGTTTGAGCTACTCATGCGAGTTTTTGAGATAGGGAAGTTAAAAGGAACGGGCCCATCTGTTCGCTTGGTATAAAGTACTTTTTAATATCTTTGATTTTTATGCGGTCCACTTTCTGCGCGTCGACCTCTGGTTTTGATACCACTGTGTATGTATAACACTGCTCTCTGTGTTGACATATCTGATGCCAATTTTTTTACACAGCCAAATCATTTGATTTGTTGTCTACTTAAAAGTTCAGCATTGATTCTGTGCCGGTTCTCCTCCCGATATCATGGTTCCTAAGTCGATCTTTCCTTGCTGACCACATTACCCACCTAGTGTCGACTGGTCTGTATATTGGATGCTCTTCCCATATGCCCCATGCGCCTAAGGCGCGAAAAGGGATATTTACTCCACCTAGCATAGTATGTAAACATTTTATTTCTGTCGTGATTATTATCCTCCTGTCTTCGGCAGCAGTAATTTGATTAAATTCGATGTCATAAAATGTGAGTTACTCAGCGATATTTGCTGCTGCTGCTCGGAGGTAAGAAAATATATTCGCTTAAACGGTTTTCCAGGATTTGTAGCTGTTTTATTGTCGTTCTTGATGTGTAAACCCCACATACAAGGAAGAAAAACCTACCTACGTCAGCCCTTTACATGATTTTAGGCAAACAATTTTACGTGGCCCAACGTTTGAAGAACACTGCTAAATGACGCGCAACTTAATAACAAAGACGTTTTTCTTGGAGGATGAACAAGACATCTGGGCATTTACCCTCTTGGCCATCCTGATTTATATTTTCTCATCTCAGGAAGTAAACAATCAGGAAAAGAGTGGGGGAGGGAGGGGGGGGGGGAGATGAGAGTCCGTCTACCTTTACTCGTCCCTACCAAAGGAGTAACATTGGTCACTAACCTGCTGACAATCGAACCATTGACAAACTCAGACACGTCTGGCAGTTCCTGTTGGCTTGTCGTTTGATAAGAAACTCCACGGGGTGGGGGGGGGGGGGGGGGGGGGGGGGCATGCCATTCGACTCTGTGGTCATTATGATGCCAGATCTACGTCTGGAAAAGTTCACTAAGTGCATCTGCTAACATTGCCCCAGTTGTCACTACTTTGAGGTTCAATGGGGTTCCTATTTGTTCTGTTGGTTTGACATACAGCATTTGATTCTAGGGGTGCCAAACTGTGAGGTAGCGGCTCAGACGGGACACTGTAATTCAGTTAAGTCAATTTTACTGTTAAACAGTCGAACTGAACAGTAATAAGGAAATGTATTAGTGCAGCGCGAAGTAAACTCGGCCAAGTACCTGATCCTATGGTGACGTCCACGTAAAGAAGTACAAATATTATCTGGGTGGTTTTTATCAGTGTTCTTCAACTTTTTTTACACTCGCGGCTCACTACAAGAAAGGACATTGTTTCGTTGTCTACCTAACAGCTAACCACAAATAAAAACATAAGTAGACGGCAGTTTATTTGTTTATTCCAGTGTCAGAAAATTAAAGTTGTCAACTCATGTGACAACTGCCATTGCTTAGAGGTTAGACAATCTGATATGCGTTACTTCTTATAGGCGAAGCGCTGCTATAACATTCCTTTGTTTTGTCTCCTTTGGTTTTAAGGACGTGTACACAAGTAACCGTTAACGATCATCAAGTACCGGTTAACCGCCAATACGTAATAGGTATTATATAACATGAACAACACTGGTTTATAGCACGGGGTAACTGAAATGGATCATCAAGTGCCGTTTAATCACCAAAAGATAATAGGTATGTATGTAACTTACAATTAGACTGAGAGACAAATGGGCAAACCCAGACGTGTATGCTATAAACGAATTACTTTTTGCTGATGATCAAAGCATACTGTATCAAAATGAATATGATCTACAGGAACATCTGACTACTCTCAACAACAGCTGTTTACAACATAATATGAGAATCAGTACAGAAAAAACAGAAGTTATGAAGATCAGCAGAACACACAGGCCACTGAATATAAATGTTGGAAGTGCCAAAATCAAGCAAACCAAAGAGTTCAAATACTTGGGCAGTATATTTACAGAGGATGGAAGAATGGACAGAGAGATAGAAACAAGAATACAGAAAGCAAATGCTGTCACATACCAACTATCACCTCTGCTTAAACATCCAGATATAACCATGAAGACCAAAAGACAATTGATAAACACCATCTTCATTCCAACACTCTGCTACCAGTGCCAGACATGGACAATCAACAAGACCCATGAAAGAAAAATAGAAGTCTGTGAAATGAAATGTCTAAGAAAAGCAGCGAATAAGACCAGACTAGACAGGATAAAGAATATAGACATTAGAAACACTGTCAAAACTACACCATGTTTAGACTACATAGAACATCAAAGAATGAAATGGTTTGGACATCTAACCAGGATGAAAAATGATCAAATAACATCACAAATTTTCAACCAAAGAAGCTCAGGATATAAGGCAAGAGGAAGACCAAGGAAACTGTGGATTGACGGGGTCTCCGAAACCTGCCAAAAGCATGGCCTCAGAACATCAGATGCTGCCCGCCTTGCTTATGACAGGAACTTGCATCTCCCCACAACGCTTAGCGGCATACGTGGAAGGAAAAAGTAAAGTAAGTAAGACAAATGGGCTAAGCTGGCTGACAAAGAGATGCGTATGAGACAGACAGAGATATCGGTAGATAGGTAAACAGACACAGATATATCTGTAGCTAGGAAAACAGACAGACGTAGAGTTTAAGTCAGACAGAAAGACGGGCTGTTAAACACATGTTTGGATAAATAATTAGACAGCCAAACTGACAGATTTGATTAGCATTCAGGCAGGCAGACATCCTGAACAAATCTAACTAGTGAAACAAAGATACAGATGGGCAGGTAGTCACAGAAGCGGATGGTCTGATGGATAGAGAGACAGTTAGACGGATAAACACATGGATGGGTGGTAGTCAGCCAAATAGACAACTGGCACCAGAGGGAAAAAATAGATCAAACAAAGAACAAAAGGTTTTCAAGTAAAACAAATCCAAAACTTGTCTTAGGCTACCTCTCTGAAACCGATCACTTTTGTACCGTAAAGCAACAGTGCTATGAGAATCCCATATTTCTTATCAGTTTCTTATCCTCTCGATGTTAACGACTCTGGGAAAACGCCTAGGGATGCAATCGAAACATTAGGATTTGAAATGCACAAAGATAGTGCTATCTGCAGCACTCTAGCACCAGACGAAAACAAACGACCGCAGCCATAATGAAACAATAAGCGAACAACACCGGTGTAACCCTGGCTTGATTCCCCACAAAAATGCTTCCACCAGATAAGAAGAAATCTGTGAAGGAATATTATCAAGTGGCAAACAAGCTAAATGGTTAAGCGGGATCTTATTTTCCTCCACTCCGTTCTGGCTCCATCTTGTGATGTGTTTTTTTTTTTTTCGCAGTTTTTTGGGGGGTTTTGTTTTACTGCTTTTTTCCCTCTCCCTCTAAGCTAATCCTGGGAGGATACAAAAAAAAAGTTGAATCTCAGGTAATGTTTGATTTTCTCTCTCTCTCTCTCTCTCTCTCTCTCTCTCTCTCTCTCTCTCTCTCTCTCTCTCTCTCTCTCTCTCTCTCTCTCTCGCTTTCCTTCGTCTCTTTTCCTCTCTGTATCTCAGATTTATCATTCTTCGTTTTTCATCGTTTATGTCTCCCATCCCCTCTTCAGTCTCTGGGATTTTTTTTTTTTTTTTTGTAGAATTGATTCCTTGGGGATTGACAAATTTTGGGATCCAACACGTGAAACATTTCTTAAAATATCTAAAACATATGTTATATGGCGAAGGAAATCTTCTTATTCTTTTTTTTTTTTTTTAATGGGAGTTCACCTTGACTTTATGTTTTAAAGCAAAGAGCATATGAAGTATAAAAATGTCTAAATGGAGAAAACCACACTCAAGTGTACAAAAAGTAAAGATCCCTTTTCTCGCTTTGAGGCGCTCCGGCATATGGGAAGAGCACCCATATTTTTACAGACCAATCGGCACTAGGTGGATAATGTGGTTAGCATTACGCCGGCCGTCTTTACTTCCCGAGGGCATACATCCTGGTACCCATTTTAGGCAGGGTCGACCCTCGAGGCTCCAAACCATGATCAAAATCCACGCAGCCAGCAGTGGGTTTCGATCACAGTATGTTGAAATCACGAGTCGGACTGGCAACGCTTAAGCCATGACCGCCTGCCTCCAAATGTACAAAACAACACGAAATTATTGTCGGTGTACAGGCAGGTAAAATGGTTACATGGGAGAAACGTCAATGTGATCTGCATTGTGTCATGGAGACCACCCTAGATTTTAAAGTATAGGCCCGTTGTAATTCCGCTGCGCATTTTAGGCTAGACTTAAAATTGCTTATACTTCAGTGTGTTATGTGGCCAACATCCTACCGGCGGTTGTTACTCTACCCAGGAGATTAGCTGGTACCTAGTTTAGACTGGGTCGACTTTGGTGTCAAGATTAGGTGGTACCTAGTTTAAACTGGGTCGACTTTGGTGTCAAGATTAGCTGGTACCTATTTTAGACTGGGTCGACTTTAATGCCAAGGTCAGTTTTGAAAGAGAGAGAGAGAGAGAGAGAGAGAGAGAGAGAGAGAGAGAGAGAGAGAGAGAGAGAGAGAGAGAGAGAGATGTATGGGAACAAAACATAAGAAACTGCAGATAAAGATTCCAACCATTACTGATAAGCGATTTAATCGCGATATGAACTAGCCTCTGGAACTGTTGGTCTAAAATATTTGCTCCCCTCACGTTTATTATTTTAAATGTAACCGACGAGTTGTAGATTTAGTCTATCGTACCACTCCACCTCCAAGCCGTCTCACACCCAGGAAATCAATGCGTCTCTCCGCATGACTGGTGATGGGATATCTAATTCATTTCCAGTCGTATCTTCTAGACGTTTCCATAAGACATATGCCCTGCTTATCAGGTCCACAGACATTGCACGTGGCATTAAATTTCTGTTTAATCTTCATACTGTGTCATCTGTTCGTCCAGACAGACGCCGGGTTGTCTTCCAATATTGTTGAATTCACGTTGGCTTTTGATAGAGTTGGGTGTTTCTGCGAATCCTTGCCCCGACTGTAACATGTGTATTATTTTTCTGTTATTTCCTGTACAGGTAAGGGTGAGCAGGAGGGTTAGCGTGGTCTGACAGAACTGTCAATGTCGGCTTGCGGCACCGACACAAGGAAATCGTAAGGGAAGTGCAGGGAAGGGTGGGACGAGGGGTAGTGGCGAGCGGGGCGTGGCCCCCTTATTACACACATTCAAGAGTGGGGTCGCTTTGCTTAAAACAGACGATGATGGTGATGTGAAAGTGGCTTTAAATATAACAGCAGATTAGTAATAGTTTAATATATATATATATATATATATATATATATATATATATATATATATATATATATATATATATATATATATATATAATTACTTAAAAAAATAGTTTCTACCTTTAAATACTGCGCCGCTTAAACCAAATAAAGATTGTCTGGTTAGTTGGTCGGAAGAGAGAAAACTCGACCCCAAATGATTTTTTTCTGAGGGGTGGTGGTGGGGGGGGGGGGGGCTCAAGAAGCTTATCCTCAAGGTTCGGACGACGCTGACGTTGGATGAAGTTAGGGTGTAACATAAGTTAAAAAAAAAAAAAGTCTAACATGCGTTGAAGTATGTTGTTAAGGCATACTTTAACAGAATATATACTTATACTGTTTAATTGCTGTGAAATACAAAAAAGCAAAGAAAAACCAGGGTATGTGAAAACATAGGATAAACACAATTAGGAAGAAAGGGGAGGGGGAACTGGTGGTGCTGGAGAATGAGCAAGAGGAGGTAGATGATGAGAAGAAGAAGTAGGGGAAGGAGGATGTTGATGGGAAAAAGAGAGTTGGGGGGGGGGGGGCCTAAGAATGTAAATCCGGTTACAAAATAAATTCAAATATCCAGTATTACCCACATTATGTGAAATGCTAAGAGCTGATTAGAAGTTCATGATCTGCTGCGACTGTGGCCCACAACATAATGTCTTTCACTTTTGTTAAGCGACTCACTGTTGACATTTCGCTGTTCTCCATTTCAATTCTTTTAGCAGCAGTTTCCAAGCCTCTAATGGCGAATATCTATAAATGTGCTGTCATTGTATAAAATGCATTAGTGTCTGAGAGAGAAAGGAAGAGAGAGAGAGAGAGAGAGAGAGAGAGAGAGAGAGAGAGAGAGAGAGAGAGAGAGAGAGAGAGAGAGATAGAGAGGGGGAGGAAAAGACAGAAGGGAGAGACATGCAGGCAGACAGAAGCAAAGATCCCCTCCCCATCAAGTAAAAGCATCATCATCATCATCAATCAGCATGTTTTTTACAGAACGTCGCTTCCCTCGCGGCACACCTAAAAGTCCCTCTTGTCTCTAGCCAAATCTCCAGCCCTATGTGCTTTCACAGCCAGCGCATCTACAATGTCCTGTGTACAAGGTCACGGAGGTCGGCCTCTGCTTCGTTTTCTGGAAAATGCACCCTCCATTACCGCTCTCTCCAGACCAGCATGGCCCTTGACGTGTCCACAATGTCTCAGTTCCCGGGAAAAGATGCTGTTTACGAGCCAGTTCTCCTCGTCGTTCAGGTCATCAAGTAAAATCCAAGTAGAGAACCAACGCAAACCGACACAATCGGACCACACTATAACTAATTACGAATACAATCTTTGTGAGGCTTCACCTAACATTTCACACACATCTCCATGACATGATAAACCCGTTCTTATTGCAGGAAGACAACTATAAGACCACTTTGGTCACACGCGGAATATTTTCACTTTTTGGGTCTACCGAAACCCAAAAACTGTTTCAGGTTCTTTTCGGCAAAATAAAATACTCAAAATTTTAAAACTATAAATGATGGCGGTCTGATATGGAGGAAAGAAGCATTAAGCCCAGATACGACGCAAATACCAGAACTTTAGCCACGAAAGTCGCGCAAATAAACAAGACCACAAATATAGCCGGAGACTGTTGGCAGGTTGAACGTGGCTGAGTTATTGATTTTTTCTTAAAAAAGGATTTGCAATTGGAACTAAGAAGGTTAACACTACGCAATGAAATTGCAACACAATGTGTTGCCTTAACTATAACCGATATTGACAAGGACGAGACTAGCTCCCTAGTCAGAGGCTGAAATTGCCTAATTCAAATCGAACGAACGAAATAAGAAGGTTACGTCTGGCGGGTTGTATAATATGAGCAGAAGTTGTCGAATGACGTTGCAGACGGTAAATGGAATACCAGAAGAAACGCAGTTGGGGCTGTATCAAAAGTGTGGCAACACAAGAATTAACTACATAATGATAGGGAAATTAAAGCCGGGGGGGGGGGGGAAGGGTTGTAGAAACAGAGAAAGACGAACTTTTCAAAGAAGTACCCATAATGAAAATAAAGTAGACAGAATTAACAGATCAAGACATGGAAAAAAATAAACACGTAAGAATTAAAAAAAAAATAAAAATAATGAGAAACTTAGGTGCAAGAACTAACTCTAAGGCAGCTTGAGAAGAAAGATCTTGCACAAAGATATGAGCACGGGCAGAGGCGAAGAGGGTTAAAAATATATAAAATCAACTTGAGATATCTACGAATCAAAAGGTAGCATATTTAATTTAGATCTGCTTTCCTTATCTCTAGTTACGAACAGCCCGCTTGATACAGATTGATTTAATTGCAGACTCAAGCGCTGGAGGCGCCGGGGTAAGTAAGTCTAAATCCTGCCAGATTTTTATATAGCTCTGGCGAACTGGTT
Source organism: Candidula unifasciata (assembly GCA_905116865.2). Taxonomy (NCBI): domain Eukaryota; kingdom Metazoa; phylum Mollusca; class Gastropoda; order Stylommatophora; family Geomitridae; genus Candidula; species Candidula unifasciata. Next base: position 29,851 of record CAJHNH020002081.1, read on the forward strand.
AAAAGATAAGAATTTCAAGTTTGGCTTCTTTAAACATGTAGGCATCCCAGGCTAGTAGAAACATAATATGCCGGGACGGATCCGACTTTATCGGGGGGTAAAAGTGCCACTTGGATTGGCCCAGAACGGGCAAAGCAACAAAAATAAACAATTATGGGTAATATTTTTAGTTCTGATTTGAGATTCAGGTTTATGTTTACAGAATGTATTTTCGTTTTCGTGGAGTTTTCCGTGTTTTGTTAACCTTGGAACTGTAGTTTGATAAATGCCAGCTGTAGGTTGTTAAGAATACTGATACTTGTTAAATCTTTACACGTTTTACAACAAAGAGTTTATGTCAAAGTAACTTGTCTTTATAACTTTTTTTTTTTTTGGGAACATTAGTAGAGAAATCAATAGAGAAACATGAAGACATACATTTGTGTTTCATACAAAGCTTCTGATCAAGTAAAACATGATGACATGATAAAATTGTTGGAGGATATTAACATTGATTTAAAAAGTTCTCGGAAGAATAAAAAAATATTTACTGGAAGCAAGAAGCAGCAATTAAATTGGGAAATAAAGTAGACAGTTAAGACAGATAAAGTAGAGAGTGAGACAAGGATGTGTTTTGTCACCGGATCTCTCTCAGATATAATAAAGTAATAAAGAGAGAGATCGGGGTAGACCAGGAATACTAGTTGAAGGTTATAATGTAAACAGTCTTCGTTATGCAGATCATACAGTATTAATCGCTGAATACGCAAAAGACCTATATCTGCTATTAGACATTTTGGTACTAGAAAATGCAAAAAAAAAAAAAAGAAAAAAAGACTTTCCTTGAATGTCAAAAAAAAAATGGTTTTATATATATATATATATATATATATATATATATATATATATATATATATATATATATATATATATATATATATATATATATATATATATATATATAAAAGAGATAACTTCAAAATGTGACATAACAATAGAAGGAAGAGTGCTTAAACAAGTCAATACATTCAAGTACTTGTGAACATTCAAACATCAGATGGACAATGTGTGACAAACAGACAGCCAGAGTTGAGATTTAATGCAGTTAACTGTGTAGACAGCACCTGCTAGATTAGTTAAGAATTGATCAAATTCGATGTTAAAGGAAAAGTATTTAGGCATTTCCACCCCCCCCCCCCTTCCAAAACTATAGGACTGACTGACTTTCTACCCCACCAGGACATCACACAAGCGATAAACACCTGATGACACTATGTGCCACCATGTGTATGAGGATCATAGTGGAGAGGTCCCAGAAATCGCGTTCAGTCATTAGACCATATTTATGGCCGGGCTATATTGCGGCCCCTGGCAAGAGCCAGAGTAGGACTTCAAATAACGATAAATTTTATCCTAAAAAGGACGGGAAGTATATAGAAACTATAGGACACGATAATCATCACACTGTAAACACATTATCGGAAGACAGAAATGGGAAAACGGCTGTGGCAACTCGGAAAACTATGTTTATGAGAACTAGGGGGAAAAGAGCAATAGAAACAACAGCTGACTGATTTGGAGTGGACTGGGAAGTGGTCAACAGCGCGACTGGCCAAGTTCCATGGGAAGCAGAAGTTTGTTGTGTCGGCGTTAATGTGAGGAATGTGGACAGCTGGGGAGAAAACTTCGTGATCTTTAGCGTTAGTTACAAATAAATGTGAAAGAATAAGTAATTTCCTGTACTCATACTTCAAATGAATGCCATAACAATGTGTTAAAAATTACAGTAACCAAGTCATTGTTTCGTAAGCTGTCAATATTGTTGATATTGATGTCAAGAGTGTTAAGCACATAACAACACGGTGCAGACGAATACGGGGACGCCGTAATGCAGTTTAAAGCTGGCATCCCCACCTCTGACATGCACAAAAGAGGCACAGGGTTCTGGTCTCCGTCTTTAATTAGTGAACGTTTGAAACCGAAAGAAATTCGTCGGCGAATGAAGGTCTTGTGTGGTGATGCATGCCTGTCAGTTCAACAAGTGTATGAGTGGAGTATAGTGTTTCAAAACAGCGTGACGTCCTCGTGCCTGATCGTCATTTTGTAAACACGTTATCTTGCGCTCTTGTTTACAGCTAGGCTGCTATATCTGAATCCTTTATACATTGAATGAACACAAGTGACTACAGCCTAACCCTAATATTACGTCTTTTACACTTAAGTAGGGTGTGGGGGTGGGGGGAGGGGGTCTAATCTTCCTTCCCTCGCCACACCCCTACCTCTAATAGGCGCATGAACTCACATGGGAAGATATATGCATCTGAGACAGCATAAAGTAATGACACTGAGCAATACGGGACTTTGACGAAACACCACTGAACATCAACAATTACTTGTTATCTGTACCACACCACTGAACATCAACACTTACTTGTTATTTGTACCACACCACTGAACATCAACACATACTTGTTATTTGTACCACACCACTGAACATCAACACTTACTTGTTATTTGTACCAAACCACTGAACATCAACACTTACTTGTTATCTGTACCACACCACTGAACATCAACACTTACTTGTTATTTGTACCACACCACTGAACATCAACACTTACTGGTTATCTGTACCACACCATTGAACATCAACACTTAGTTGTTGTTTGTACCACACCACTGAACATCAACACCTAGTTGTTATTTGTACCATACCACTGAACATCAACACTTACATGTTATTTGTACCACACCACTGAACATCAACACTTAGTTGTTATTTGTACCACACCACAGAACATCAACACTTAGTTGTTATTTATACCACACCACTGAACATCAACACTTACTTGTTATCTGTACCACACAACTGAACATCAACACTTACTTGTTATTTGTACCACACAACTGAACATCAACACTTACTTGTTATTTGTACCACACCACTGAACATCAACACTTACTTGGTATTTGTACCACACCACTGAACATCAACACTTACTTGTTATTCGTAACACACCACTGAACATCAACACTTACTTGTTATTTGTACCACACCACTGAACAACAACACTTACTTGTTATTTGTACCACACCACTGAACATCAACACTTACTTGTTATTTGTACCACACAACTGAACATCAACACTTACTTGTTATTTGTACCACACCACAGAACATCAACACTTACTTGTTATTTGTACCACACCACTGAACATCAACACTTACTTGTTATTTGTACCACACCACTGAACATCAACACTTACTTGTTATTTGTACCACACAGCTGAACATCAACACTTACTTGTTATTTGTACCACACCACTGAAGATCAACACTTACTTGTTACTTGTACATGAGCCCTGCTTCTGTAGATTAATCTTGCTGACTTTGATGACCGCACTTCCTGGAATGACAGTAAGGAAGACAGTATAGTGAGAATGAATGATTGTTGGCCGAAGAAATCTGCAACAAGCTTAGAGTATAATGAATATGCTTGCTGATGGTTGACATATGGTGCACATAACCTAGTCACAGTTATAACCTAAAGCTCCCCCTTCAGGTATCCTGGTTGAACGTGTCGATTTTCTTTTCTTTAACAAAGCGCTTACCTACCCTACACGAAATAGGTATATTCATTGTTGGTCTACGGTCCAGACTGAGTTGTAAAGGAGGAACAACACAGCAAGTGGGTGTAGACCTAATAAAGGAAGGATAACCCGAGGCAGGTGCAGACTTATGTAAAGAGGAAGACCCCGCCCCTTTTCTTCCCTCTCTCACCACGCTAAAGAATTATCCGGGTATATCTTACGATATCTATTGGGAAACCATCTCAGGATGGATGCTAAACCTGTAGATAACAGCCCTGAGAGGACAAAACTGATCGAATTATATTTCTACGACTCAGTACTGGGTACTATTTTGTTTGCTTACCCCATGACGTCACGATGACGTCACGGGAGACAGTCAACTAATTTCTAGGACGGTAAGATACAACAGCAGCACACTGACACCCCTTGAAATAGTCGACTGTCCAGTCAGCTGTGGATTTCCCCTGGATTCCCCCTATTTGGGGTAAGATATTAATAAAGCACCCAACACTGTTCTAGTCACTAACGCAGTGACTGACTGACTGACTTTCTACCCCTCCAGGACATCAAACAAGCGATAAACACCCGATGACACAATGTGCCACCATGTGGATAAGGTGAGGATCACCGTAGCGAGGTCCCGGAAACCGCGTTTAGCCATTCGGCCATATTAAAGGCCTGGCTATAATACGGCCTCTGGCAAGAGCCAGGGTGGGGCTTCAAATAACGAAAAAAAATTATCCTAAAAGGGACTGTGAATTAATAAGTACTAACGCAGTGTAGACTGCACCTTTTTATACTATCAGAGATGCCAGTCAAGCAACGGGCCCTCCTTAAACCAGTGGCAAATTGGGCATATGATGATAGACTTATTTTTATAGACCATTCGGCACAAAGGTTGATGGGGTCAAGATCACACTGGCCCCCTTTACTTCCCAGGCCACTACCTGATACCCATTTAAGGTATGACAGCCACGGTCAATTTTAAAGAACAAAATATCCGCCTGAATGCGGAGTAAAAAAAAAAACTTTCAGGCCTGCATACGATTCTATAGAATCGACAGACACCCAACTCAATCATATCGTCATCATCATCATTATCATCATCATCATCATCATCATCATTGCCGTCATTAGGTTAGTTGCGTATCCTTTACAGGACGTTGCAGAACCAACCCAAGCAGCCTCTGGCTGTTGTGTGGTTTCTCTAGGCAAATTTATGTGCAATAGTTTGCCATTGCCTTCTAGACGGTCGGTCCCCTGATACCACTGTCGAAACCAACGCAAGGCACATGGCCCGCAACTGGGATCGAACCCGGCACGCCGGCATTACGAAGCGTTCGCATCGACTTAGTCACAGAGCCGACATCGCCGTCATTATCTTCATCATTCTCTATCTTGCCAGACAATAATATTTGTTTCTATTTCTTCCTTCATTTTTCAAGCGCCTTCTTGTTAGTTCGTTCCACAATATAGCTCTGTGTGTCCCAATTTTTAAATCCTATTACGTATTTCTTGTTTCATAGCGACCTTGTATGTTTATAAGTATTATTGACTTTGTCCTTGACAAAGACTTTCAGCAAAACGACGGTCGCATTTGTGCTCATCTGTTCCTTTAACTTCGTTGAGCTGGTAAAGTTAAAATCGAGAGAATCGACCTCGTTGAAATAGGTTTTAGGCCACATGACTCAAGTCTCTTTCCGCAAAGCAGCTAACTGACTGCCCAGAGCTACTCACAAAGAGCGAACACTGTAGCTCCAGCGACGATCCAAGGATCTCTATAAAACTGCATCTTTTAAACAGAATGACACGTCCGGGAAACAAACCAACGATCTTCTGGGCGAGAGGTAAACGACTTGACCAGTTCGCCAATCAGACCACATTTAGTACTTTAGGATAGGAGAAGCTTCTCTTTCTCTCTCCCTTCTCTCTTTCTCTCTCTCACACCCCTCCCCCCCCACACACACACACATACATTTCAAGACAAGGAAAATATAAACGAAAAAACTGCACTCCGTAGATACGTGGTTTAACAGAAGCACTTCCTCAACATTATGGACAGCAGGTGGAAGCAGTAAAGATATTGGTACAAAGTTGAGGATACAGAATTTCATTACTGATATCAGAAGGCGATTTTCCTTTTGCAAATTCTTTAGGCGTATTTTATGTACTTTATTTATAACGCCTCCTGCAACATGGGATCAAAGATGCTGCTGACGGGAGGGAGAACTTAGGAGTTGAATATAGACTTATCTAAAGGAGAGAGAGAGAGAGAGAGAACCCGCGAGGTGATTTAGACATATGTAAAGCAAGGAGAACCCAGAAGGTGGGTGTAGATTTATGTAAAGGATGGAGAACCCAGGAGGTGGGTGTAGACTTATGTAAAGGATGGAGAACCCAGGAGGTGGGTGTAGATTTATGTAAAGGTCGGAGAACCCAGTAGGTGGGTGTAGATTTATGTAAAGGTCGGAGAACCCAGTAGGTGGGTGTAGATTTATGTAAAAGAGGAAGAACACAGGAGGGGGGTGTAGATTTATGTAAAGCAAGGAGAACCCATGAGGTGGGTGTAGATTTATGTAAAGGTTGGAGAATCCAGAAGGTGGGTGTAGATTTATGTAAAGGTTGGAGAACCCAGGAGGTGGGTGTAGATTTATGTAAAGCAAGGAGAACCCAGGAGGTGGGTGTAGATTTATGTAAAGGTTGGAGAACCCAGGAGGTGGGTGTAGATTTATGTAAAAGAGGAAGAACCCAGGAGGTGGGTGTAGATTTATGTAAAAGAGGAAGAACCCAGGAGGTGGGTGTAGATTTATGTAAAAGAGGAAGAACCCAGGAGGTGGGTGTAGATTTATGTAAAAGAGAAAGAACCCAGGAGGTGGGTGTAGATTTATGTAAAGGATGGAGAACCCAAGAGGTGGGTGTAGATTTATGTAAAGTAGGGCGGACCCAACAGGCGGGTGTAAACTTATGTAAATGATGGATATAACCCAAGAGTTGGGTGTAGATTTACGTAAAGGACGGAGATTCCAAGAAGTGGGTGTTAAGTTATGTAAAAGATGGAGAACTGGGAAAATGTAAAGAAGGGATAACCCAAAAGATGGGTTTAGTCTTACGTAAAGGAAGGACAACACAGCAAGTGGGTGTAGACTTAATAAAGGAAGGATAACCCGAATGGGGTGCAGACTTATGTAAAGAAGGAGACATCGCCCCTTTTCTTCCCTCTCTCGCCACGCTAAAGAATGATCCGGGTATATCTTACGATATCTATTGGAAAACCTTGAAGCAATTTGTGTGACGAAAGAAGAATGTAAAAGTAGAGGAATTTATTCCAAATCCATTTCGTAACGGTATATAGAGCAACCTAATATAAATGAACACCAACATGTACAATGCATTGGAAAAAGCGCACAAACTATTCTTATATCTCCGCCAAACACCTCGCTGAGGTAAATGGTGGAAGAGAAGAAGAAGAAGGATTTACCAAATATGTATATTATTGGTTATGCTTTTCGCACTGGAAGCCGCCGTGGTGTAGCGGCTAGATGCTGGCCTATTCGTTACCGAATTTGTTTCGAACACGACCTTGGCTCTTAGCCTGGTCCAGCCTTATACTGGTACTAGGTAAAGTCAAGGGAAGTAAAGGCGGCAGGGGTGACATTGACCACACACCGCACTGAGTGCCGATTGGTCTATAAAATATAAGTCTAGCAGTACATGCCCAATACACATCAAGGCCTGGAAGAAGCACCCTTTTTACTTTGTTCACATTATTCATTTCATAAGCCTGGGCCCTGTTCGCAAAAATAGGCTTATCCCATATTTATCATACGGATTAAGAATCAATATCAATATCATTTCATTTTTATATTAATCTAGACATAATACCCTTCGTGTGGTCTCCATTGTGGGGGAAAACAAGAATAGACCCACAGCCTCCTTAACACGCAAGTCGAAAGAGTCGACTAAATGGAGCTTTCTTCGAAGTCGGAGCGCATCTGCATGAGAGGCAAGGAACCAACAATTTGCATACAATTAAGTCAGATATGTTAAACGGATGTGCACGCAACAATCAAGTATGAAATAAGACTAAAGTTTTGAGGTGGACAAACAACCTGAACTTTCCATTGGAGTCTACAGCCAGTGAGCGCGAAGAAGAAGAAGAAAAAGAAGCAGAAGAAGAAGAAGAAGAAGAAGAAGAAGAAGAAGAAGAAGAAGAAGAAGAAGAAGAAGAAGAAGAAGAAGAAGAAGAAGAAGAAGAAGAAGAAGAAGAAGAAGAAGAAGAAGAAGAAGCAGAAGAAGAAGAAGAAGAAGAAGAAGAAGAAGAAGAAGAAGAAGAAGAAGAAGAAGAAGAAGAAGAAGAAGAAGAAGGAGGAGGAGGAGGAGGATAAGGAGAAGAAGAAGAAGAAGAATGAGAAGAAGAAGAAGAAGAAGAAGAAGAAGAAGAAGAAGAAGAAGAAGAAGAAGAAGAAGAAGAAGAAGAAGAAGAAGAAGAAGAAGAAGAAGAAGAAGAAGAAGAAGAAGAAGAAGAAGAAGAAGAAGAAGAAGAAGAAAAAGAAGAAGAAGAAGAAGACGTAAAGCAAGCTGCCACGTTTATTGTGTCTATCTTGTCTGGCTGGCACTGAATCCCCTATGTCCTTCTCTCCAATTGTCTGTCTGTTATGAGTTCCCGCCAAGTTGAAAACCCCATGCATATATTTCCCATTGACACGCCACATTTCCAACAGTGAGCAATAGAAACTTGCCGTGATGCGGGCGGGCGTGATTCTCAAAACGTGGCGGTCATTGTCGGGACGAGTAGGGGGCAAAACTGGCAGGGGCAGCGATGGGAGTAGTGGGTGAATTTGTACTAGAGCGAACACTAGGGCGCCGTCCCCATTTTTTTTTTTTTTAACTGTAACCAGGGCGCGTTTCGCCATGCCGCAAAAGCATTTTTGTGTGCTTTGTTTTCAGCATGTAACCAGAGAACACCCTGCGGTTCTTTTCTGTTGAGCCACTACATCACGCGTGATTTAGAGTCATCCTATATTAAAGGAGGGGGGGGGGGGGTGTGGGGTTAGTAGTAGTCGACATTAATTTAAACATTAATTTAACACAAACCCTAACCCCGCCTCCCCCCCCCCCCATATGGCATGTTCCTAAATCACACGTGATGTAGTCGCCAAACTTCCCATGACTTCACCTGGTACCCACTCAAGGCTGAGTCGACCTGGGAGCCAAGGTCATTTTTGAAGAAAAAAAAAAGTCCGGCTACGTCAGGGAGCAAACCCACGACCTTCCGACCGCAGGCGAGCGTCTAGCCGATACGCCACGGCGACTCACAAAGTGATAGTAAATATTGTTTTATACGTCCGTAGTTATTATTAATTAGTTCTATGTCCCTAGGTACAGTTAGTTACCATTACAAGGATCGGCTTAAAAAGGTCGGGTTTATTCTGTACAGTTCGGTTTCTGTCTGCCTCTCTCGCTCCCTCTCTCTCTGTCTCTCCTTCTCTCTCTCCTTTTCTCTCTCTCTATCTCTCTCTCCCGTCTCTCTCTCTCTCCCTCTCTCTCTCACCCTCTCTCTCTTCCTCTCTCATTCTCTCCCTCTCTCCTTCTCTCTCTCCCTCTCTCTCTTCCTCTCTCTCCCTCCCTCTCTCTCCCCCTCTCTCTCCCCCTCTCTCTTTCCGTCTCTCTCTCTTCCTCTCTCTCCCTCTCCCCTCTCTCTCTCTCTCCTTCTCTCTCAGCAGAACGGATAGCCACATGCCGATGGCATACATCAAATTCCAAACTCCCCAGATTGCCGGCGATTTCAAACTCAGTCAAATAAAAGGCGTTTCTAGGACGCAAGCTAAACGGTTTGACCACTTAGGCAGCTCCACCCATCCCCCCCCCCCAACCCACCCCTCCCCCAACCCAATGACTGGAACTTCTAAGAAACGAAGGATACAAGTCATGAATAAAAGAGAAAATCGGAAATCGAATTTTCAAAGCCTGGATGGAGTCCAACTCTTTGAATGTGGCTAAGTAACGCCTGGTGCAATTAATTAACTGCCTCAATATAGGACGCAATTCTTTTTTCTCAAAGACCCACCCCGGCGCTTGTCGGGGGCCCTATATATAACCTAACATTTGAACGAGGGGTTTCAGTGACTTGCGCTCGGGTGATTCTTATCCGAATGGTGGCACTTTGTGTCCTGGTGGGGTTGAAGGTCAGTCAGTCAGTCTTCGCCTGGTGTGTGACGGCCTCTTATCGCATGCCCACCACCCCCCCCCCTTTTTTTTTTCCCTACATAAATCCCTAGCATTGCATTATGTGTTTATTTACGTATGATTCGTCTGTGGCTTAGGGGCTGTGAACGCGCTTTCTAATGCCGGGCTGCCCGGTTCGATCCCAGCTGCGGGCCTTGCGCCTTGCGTTGTTTTCGACAGTGGTATCGAGAAGCCGACTGTCCAGAAAGCAATGGCGAACTACTGAACGTGAAATTTGCCACACAAAAAACCACAACAGTCAAGAAAATTTTGGGGTTGGTTCTGCAACGTCCTGTAAAGGAAACTCAACTAACTTTAACGTTTATGTATGATTACAGCTTACTTAAACATTTGGTCATAACAAAGTTAGTCTCTGCGAAACTCATGCACTCGTGGCTTTATGATGGTTGTTACATCAGGGCTTTTGTGTCGATCAGAAAACAGATACCAATACTCACACAAAGAGGCAAAGAAATGGTACCGGTACCCATCACTCAGTGTCTGTTACAGTAACGATGAGAAAATAATGCCTTAAAAAAAATTCCGAGACTCGGTTCTCTTGAGTGAAGTAATAGTAACGGTCCCTTTAGGCGTATTGAGAAAATAGGGCTTAACCTATATTTTTATAGACCAATCGGCGTTTGGTGGGTGATGTGATCAGCATCACGTCGGCGGCCTTTACTTCCTAGGACTGCACCTGGTACCCACTCAAGACTGGGTCTAAGTGGGAGTCAAGGTAATTTTTGAAGAAAAAAAAAATGTCCGGATCTGTCAGAATGCGAACCCACGACCTTCCGATCTCCAGGCGGGCGTCTAGCCGCCAACGCCACGGCGACTCCCAGGTTCTCTTGAGTACCGCCATCCAGTCCCTCCTTGAGCATCTCCTGCCAAATCATCCGGTAGTGAAAGGGTCAACGACTTCTATAAAGTTTCCCCCAGAAAGAAACAAGTTGAAAAGAGTGAGTAAATATAGCATTTACAGAGCTAGCAAGAGTTAACATCTTTCCGTTTGTTACACATCTATGTTCATGTAAGCGACACGCTGAGAATACATCAACAAATATTTACATGATCTATCAAGTCTGACAACCCTGGTCGCTTCGACATTTGTCAGAATTGTAGAGAAATCTTTCCTTTGAGCACCACACGAGCATCTTAGGAAAAACGTACATACCACACTTCCCCAAAGGAAACACAAGTATCTCAAGACTCGGGTATCTGAACTTTGAGAAGGATCCTGACTGCGCGAACCCAGTTCATTGCTTACCATGACGACACCGCAAGAATTGACGATGTGTTTATTAAAGCAATAGCAGGTATCGAAGAGGGATAGGCCGTTCAACGAAAGAATATTTAACATCTGGTATTTGTATTTTGGCTTTTATCCCAGGGTACGACTTCTGCAGATATGAGTGTATCGAAATAGAATGAAACGACTTACGGTTAACAGCCTTTTTCACAGGTTCACATACTTCCGGTCAATATGGAGGATAAGCAGTTTACTTATTTTAGTAGTGGCAATTTTTTTTTTTCTGACAATACTTGACCGCTGCATTTTCTCCCATATGTAGAATAAAAGGATACAGTTTCGTTGCTCAGCTTCTCTTCTTCTTCCTCGCCTTCACCAGCTGTAAACTTTGGTGGAAGGTTCTGGTTATTGGTCCACTTCTGGACTGCAGTCCTGTACCATAATCTAAGTGTTGCGTGTGAATCCGTTTGACAGATCTGACACAGTGCAGACTGTAGGTTCCTTGCCTCTTGGGCTAAGGCACTCCGACTTCGAAGAAAGCTCCTAATGAGTCGACTCTTGCGACATGCTTTCGTGTAGGCAGTTCGTCCATTCATGTTTTTTTCTATAATAGGGCCCCAGAAACCACACGGGGAGCTCAGCTACTGATTTGAGTGCAAGACACGACATTGTGAACTGAGGATGTCATGTGGAATTCTTTCCGATTGTGCCCAAATAGTTTTTGTTGTGTACTGAAGATTTAAAAAAAAAATATGGCGAGTTTCCTGATTCACAACTGGTGGTGCTAGATGTGACTGATAGAGTGTGAAACTACTGATTTGTTGTAACTGCTACTTCCGTCGATGATGAACTGCATTTCTAGTGACGAACTGTTTCTGTTGGCACTTCTAACGGCTGCTTTATGCATTTAATGCATGTGAATGCCACTGACTATTCTGAGACTGCCGTGTGTGTCAGTTTTTCATGAAGAATAGTGATGAACGTTCTATGTGGTTTCGTTGGCACAGGCACGGAGCAACTATAGGGTGACCCATTTGCTATAAAGGTATAGATGCGGCTACCTCGTTACCAGGTGCCACTACGTTTAGACCAAAACTTTCTATCAGTTTCTTGCCATTACCCAGACATCCACATTTGAGACCCACCCACGCCCCTGAGTAAGTCTCGACAACTGCAAGATCAAATACAGAAACAATAATCTATACCGAAAGTCAACAGTTAAGGCGATCCACAGAGTTCACGCACTTGAGAGGTTCATTTCACTTGACACTTGATGGAAGAATCAATACTAAAATGGACCACAGGTGCAGCAAGGTAAACGAAATGATTGGTCTTGTAAGCCTAACATGAAAATGATTCTTTTCCAAGCGAAGCATACTGAGCATATGATGCTAGCTAAGTTTGTTTTATAAACTGTATAACTTAGTATGCACTTGTACAATTATGTAAATGTATTCCTGTCCATTTATACTGTATGCTGATGAAAGCTTTCTAGCCGCAGCGTCATATTATCGTTTGTGATCATAGTATAGTGAAGTTGACTAAAAGTATTTCTTGTTTGGATTGAGATTCTTCCTTATTTATATAGACGAATAAGTACTCGATGGTGAGTTTCCCTGTACAAACTTAGGGCTTGGGGAAACTTGCTCAACTTTTTCGCACCAGGCGAGATAGCTAAAAAAAGCTTTCGCATGCGATGCCTAAGAAGAATACTTGGCATTCGGTGGCAGGGCGAGATCACAAACGATGAGGTACTGGGAAAGTCCCATGCCTCTTCATAGCGCCGTATAACACTATCGTCTGGAAATACGGACAGGAGCCAGTCAATCAATCATCACTCAGGGCTGGAGCAGGAAGGCAGCTATGTCACTGCTAATTGATAGGGATTCGAACACACGAGCACTTGTTTGGCTCGGAGGAAGATGTGCTATCCACTGGGCCAACGTGATTTTAACTGCTACATACAAATGCAATTAATACGGAGATCAGAAGGAGGGGAGGGAAAGTTTAGCATAAGAAAATGAGGAGGACAAGCGAGAAAAAGAGGAAGAATAAGATAAAGAAGAAGAAGAAGAAGAAGAAGAAGAAGAAGAAAAAGAAGAAGAAGAAGAAGAAGAAGAAGAAGAAGAAGAAGAAGAAGAAGAAGAAGAAGAAGAAGAAGAAGAAGAAGAAGAAGAAGATGAGGATGATGATAATGATGAGAAGAAGAAGAAGAAGAAGAATGAGGAGAAGAAGGAGGAGGTCAGGGAGTAGAAGCAATGGAGGAGACAGAAAGGGAAGAGGAGGAGGAGAAGAAGAAGAAGAATATAAAACCATACATTTTCTGACAAGTATCAAAACCTTTCGCTACGTCTTATCACCACGGACACTTGTATATCACAAACAACATTCTTTTATCCTATCTCCGCACTTGTACAATCAACAGATCACAGGTAACCGGCGATACCACATACCTAGGATTGTACCAGCTTAAGAGGCTTGTCTGAAGTGTGCCTCACAGGGTACTTGGAATTACGAAGATAAGAAGGCTGAGGACATTTCTTGTCAACACTCCTCAGCTCGCCCATGCTGCGGTGAGCTCCCTGTCAGCAGCATCACTCAGAGAACTGATAAGTACCAGAGGATCGTAATTTTGCAGAAGTTTTTTTGGGGGGACCGTGGTCCCACGGTGCGAATCAGACGTATACAAGAACCAAATAAAAGGCTTTCTTGGACATGTAATAACGGATAGAGGCAAAAGGGAAGCAGAAGTCAAAAAGGAAAGAGGAATGACCAAAGATATTATCAATGGCATGAGAAAAGTATTTATATCTAGAGAGATAAGCAACATATCAAGAAGTTTTAACAATATTGGGGTTTTGTGAAGCTTATTATATGGCGCAGAAATCTAAACAATGGTGAAGCTATTAGAAAGCCTAGTTTAGTAAGGAAGATGTGAGTACAAAGAAAAGTATAGGTATTTCATGACAGTCACGTACATAGATTATGCAGTCTGAGAATGGAAAAGAGCTTCTTCTTCGTTTTCTTCTTCTTCTTTTCTTCATCTTCTTCTTCTTCTTATTTTATTATCATTATTATTATTATTCTTTTGTCGTGATTATGTTATGGGGTTGTAGAGAGGGTTGCCATATGCCCGCAATTTTGGGGACATATCGTCATTCAACTATAAATGTGAGCGTACGCAAAAAAAAAAAAAAAATGGCCGACACGTGACAGCTCTAGTTGTAGTCCAAGGACGTGAAATTATATGATTTCTTTAAAAAAAATATTTCATTAAACACAACAGAGTAAATAATTCTGTAAAAGATTAAATTTGTCTCAGCAGGTATTGGACATACAGAAAAGTTTGATCAAGAAAGGTTGACAGAGAGACTTTGCAGCTTTGCTCTAGGACAATGCTACTAAAATGTTGCCGACCCCTGGGTTAGAGCATGTGGTGGTGGTGGTGCTTTGCTGAAAAAAAAAAATCTTTACGGTTCAAACAGCATCCGCGAAGGGAAAGATTAAAGTCATAATTATGACTAGGTTATGTGCGCGATACACAGTGAATTAGCACTACACGTCATCATGAACCCTGAAAAGGATCCTGCAGTGTTGATGCGACCAAAAGAGACAGACCAAGAAAAATGTCCCGACCGATGACGAAGTCGTCTACCGGCGAGCCAATGGCGGACCGGTCACCGATGAACATATGTCAGTCACGAGGAGCGGAGGAATGACAGGCTAACTGTGCACAGCGATACGAGTAAATGATTTATAAAATAAATAAATGCATGGGCTTCGAAGGCATGTAAAAGTAGAAACGAAGGGTATAGAAAGGAAGGAGTTGGGACCAAATGTAAATGATGTAACTGTGATTTCTAAGGTTTACTTTTATAACTGACAGTTTAATCTCTGCAGAATCAGGGCAAGCGAAACTGTACAGTTTAGGAATGCCAAAGGAGCTCAGAGAGAGAAATGTTTTAATGATGGGGATACTGGTCGCTGGGATCAAACTGTCTCTCCTTGAATCGTCCTCCAAACCTAGACAGGCCATTATCTATTGGGATTTTCCAACGACTCCGTCATTTTGAATAAAAGCACACATTACCATCTCGTATCGTCCCCTGCGTTTCGGTTTGAGTAAAGTCATTTCCCCCCGCGGTTGTGACACTGTGGTTGCCCGCTAGGAACTCTGATCTCTGACAAGCCGCCTGATTGTTTACCTGGGTTCAAATATCCCTGCACCGTCGTCAGGGTCCCCCAAACTAATCCCACATCCATTCAAGAGAAGACAATAGGGACGAGGCTAGAAGCGCCCAGGCGTGGACCTCAAACAACGCGGTGTATTCGCACGTATACTATTATTCAGTCCAGCACTCTTGTTTTCACCTGGATTTCAACAATTCAAAGCTGGGTCCATAAAGCACATTAGCAGTTTCTCAACTCTGAATATGAAAGGCAATGGGAATGTAGTTCAACTATGTAGAAATCACATTGCTGTACAACTAATGCATGTATTATTTACAGCAGGCTTTCCTATCCATTACTGGTATTAGGAATAGAAAGCGAGTGCTCTCAATCATTGTCTTTCAATCATGTGTAAAGTTCGTCTCTTTTGGAATGGTCAAACTACTTTGTTAGTCAATATTTAGGATGGGTTTAGTTGTTACCTCGATATGGGGAAGATAGCGCGATATAATACAAGTATGGGTAGAAAATTCAGTCTGTTTTATTCGAATCGATTCACCCCCCCCCCCCAGCCCAAAGGGGGCCATATTTCGGAGCTAAAAAGGACCCACTGCTCCCTAATAGTCATGACTAATTGTGGGTGTTAAAAAAAAAAAGTCGGAGTGCATCTTTCTGGCAGGCGAGAAACTCACAGTCTGTCTGGCAGGCGAGGAACACACAGTCTGTCTGGCAGGCGAGGAACCCACAGTCTGTCTGGCAGGCGAGTAACCCACAGTCTGTCTGGCAGGCGAGGAACCCACAGTCTGTCTGGCAGGCGAGGAACCCACAGTCTGTCTGGCAGGCGAGGAACATACAGTCTGTCTGGCAGGCGAGGAACCCACAGTCTGTCTGGCAGGCGAGGAACCCACAGTCTGTCTGGCAGGCTAGGAACCCACAGTCTGTCTGGCAGGCGAGGAACCCACAGTCTGTCTGGCGGGCGAGGAACCCACAGTCTGTCTGGCGGGCGAGGAACCCACAGTCTGTCTGGCAGGCGAGGAACCCACAGTCTGTCTGGCAGGCGAGGAACCCACAGTCTGTCTGGCAGGCGAGGAACCCACAGTCTGTCTGGCAGGCGAGGAACCCACAGTCTGTCTGGCAGGCGAGGAACCCACAGTCTGTCTGGCAGGCGAGGAACCCACAGTCTGTCTGGCAGGCGAGGAACCCACAGTCTGTCTGGCAGGCGAGGAACCCACAGTCTGTCTGGCAGGCGAGGAACCCACAGTCTGTCTGGCAGGCGAGGAACCCACAGTCTGTCTGGCAGGCGAGGAACCCACAGTCTGTATACACATAAACCAGATCTATAAAACAAATGTACACCTTAACCTCAAGTTCTGGAACAAGATCAAGGTGAAGAAGTGGACGAACAACCAGAATTTTTCACTAGGAATTACAAACGTCGAACGCTAATAATAATAATAAAAATAATAACAACATTTTAACTGACAGCACAGACACGCAGAGAACCGCAAGTTACAGTAGCTAGATGCTCGTCTGCAGGCCCAAAGTGACGGGTTCAAATCGGCATTGGTAACATTTGGAGACACAAAAAACATTGACTTCGAAGCCGACCCAGCCTGAAGTTGATAGCAGGAAATGTAGTGCGCAGTGAAGGCGAGAGGTGTAATGCTGGTGACATTACTCAGCTTACGCCGATGGGGTTCTACAAATATGTCTAGCATCATAAGCCCCATGCACCACTTTACAGGCGCGGAAATCATAGTTAGATGTAAACTAAAAAACAATGTGTAACTCGCCCATTTAAGAGTTAATGTCAAAGAGGAAGAAGAGAAAAAAAGAAGAAGAAGAAGAAGAAGAAAAAGAAGAAGAAGAACAACAGCAACAACAACAACAACAAGAACAAGAACAAAAAGAAGAACAAGAACAAGAACAAGAACAAGAAATCAACACTCCGTTCAGTATAACCAGACTGGCCAGACTGGCGTATAATAAATTATGTATTTTTCTGTTTTCTGTTTTAATACCCCCATCATTCTCAGAAATCAGTCGCCGCCTCTGATTCTACACCCAGCCCCTCATAAGATGACTTTTATTCCCCGTTATTGCTTTTTGATTTGCGACAGGAAGAAAGGCTTCAGGTTATTGCAGGGGATTTGCATAATAAACAACTATCGGGCATTATGTTTCTCTGTTGGGCGCTCCGAGGGGCCTGTTTTTCATTAGGAAGAGTTCCATACTCTTGATTCTCTGGGATGTGATTGTGAGGTCCGGTCAGTGCAGAGAATCAGTGAAGAAGGGAAGACTAGATTTATGTTCCGTTTCACAGTTTTAATAAAATTAGAGCCGAATTCATCAAGTGAGAAAAGGGACAGAAAATAAATCTTGGATGTGAAAGTGGA
>CAJHNH020002081.1:49902-126019 GCA_905116865.2 Candidula unifasciata
GAAAAGGAAGGAAAAAGAAAAGAAAAAAAAAGAAGAAAAAAAAGAAAAGAAAAGGAAAATTTCAAATTAGCCGACCTTTATCATGCCGGCTATCCGCAACTAAGGCAGAATCGTTCCATTATTTGTTCATTGTCAACAATACCTGCCTGACTGACATTGTAAGGAATGAAGACATTTACTAAATGTATCACATTAGACAGTTGGCAACCATTTGGAGAATGTAATAAAGGAACAACAACAAACAAGTTATTTTACAAAAGTGTAGATTTTAAATAAGAGAAAGCGACAACTGAGAACTACTGAGAAAAATCTTTAAAAATCTTCAAACTTTAAAAATTGTTTAGGAGCTGTCTGTTCTTACTACAAAGAGTGTTAATTTTGGCCCTTTTTGTTTTCCCAGACACAGTTTTAAATTTGCGTATGAAGGGGCATGGGACTCAAACCCATGGGGATGGCGAGTGTGACTACAAGCCCTGCCCGCTTTAAGAAAAGTCTTCCACAATATAAAAGGGGATTTCGGGGCTTTCTGCAATAATTTCTTGCTTCATTCTCATTCCCTTCTTGATGTGCCCCTCTCCACGCAACACGGTTCATGGCATTTTGTTTCCACAAGTTCACCTCTACACCAGCATCTTTCATGTTCCGCTCGCACAAATCTTTGTATCGTAGTAGAGGTCGGCCTAGACATCTTCTACCCACCATAGAGGATGTTCTTAGGGACTCTTCCATCCTCCATTCTCCAGGTGTGACCCAGACACCTGAGCATTCGTAGACTGAGAAATGAGAACATCGTTGTAATACCTGCTCTTTCCAATACCCCAGCTTTGCAAAGAGTGTAGATATCTAGTTTATATATCATTGCTATACTCGTGTTTATACTACAAGGACAGAACAAGATAAACGCTGGTAAGATAAGTGTTGGAATGTCCACGACAACTGAAAGGGAAAATATCTATGACGATATATTTCCCTGTTAGCAATCCGCAATAGATAGATAATCAAATCATGTGTATGTCTTGTTTGGTATTCCTGATAGCAACTTTCCGTGCTTTCATCTTCATGCAAAATAGAAATGCACACTGGAGTACAGACTACAGACGAGAAGCTAATAAAGCGCTTTGGGAATGCTTTCAACTGAGAAAGTTCAGCGTTAGGTAATATTTTTGCACCAGCCACAGACGATCTTGTGCATGTATGAAGTAGACGTCAGGTTAATGTTTCTGGGTGAATTCTCTTCTTTCTTGTTATTATAAAATTAGATTCAAAGCTTTGGCATTAACACTTGTTATATTTCCTTTCATATCGCGCTCTTTCCACATTTCCTTTTCCTCTTTCGAAGGATGTGCTTGCATCTATTTATGGGCCTTAGAGCAGTGACAGACTGGCGTGTTTCGTCAAGGGTTTACTTCGGATTTCAGCTAAGTTCTTGTGAGTTGCGAAAGCGCCCCAGCGTTCATATTTCTGTACATATCTCGAAACTTCATATTCTGTTTTAATTTTATTGACGATATTTCTCTATATCAACTGGTTAAACTATTCCGCTTCATTTTCTTTCTCCCCTGTCCCTAGTTCTGATCTTGCCCTTCCCTAGTTCTGATCTTTCCTGTCGTCTCATAACGATTTTCTTCGCTGTTATATTTCTCATTCTATGATAGAAGTGTAACGAAGATGTCTTTAATGCTGCTGCTGCTGCAACAACAACTTCTACTACTACTGCAACTAAAACTGGCTTCTATCACCACCACGACTACCGCCACCACAACAACAACAGCAACAACAACAACTACTACTTCTACTGCTGCTGCCTCTACTTCTACTACTACTACAACTGGCTACAACTACTATTTCTACAACTAATACTACGACTACAACAGCTGCTATTACTAATTCGTTTACTACTTCTATTAATACTACTAATGCAACTATAACTGGTTACTACTACTACCACCATCATCACCACGACCACCACCATTTCTCCTAATCCTGTCACTACTGCTACTGCTGCTGCTACTACTACTAATGTAGCTGCAACAACAACTACTACTATTTTTACTAATACCACTAGCTACTAATATAAATACATTCTTCTGAATTTTGAATGTCAGTCAAACTATCTAGACACTTCGGCATTGCTTTATTATTACTGTTATGTTATTGTTATATTTTTTAACAGTTCTTTTTTTCTCTAGAAAATAAATAAGGTGCCGGTGCTCACCACAAAGTGTCTAATCTGTTGACGGTACTCACAAAAATTGTGTAATATGTTGACGGTACTCACCACTAATTGTCTGATATGTTGACGGTACTCGCCACAAATTGTTTAATATGTTGCCGGTACTCGTCACAAAGTGTCTAATATGTTGACGGTACTCACCACAGATTATCTAATATGTTGACGGTACTCGCCACAAATTGTCTAATATGTTGACGGTACTCGCCACAAACTGTCTAATATGTTGACGGTACTCGCCACAAAGTGTCTAATATGTTGACGGTACTCGCCACAAAGTGTCTAATATGTTGACGGTACTCGCCACAAAGTGTCTAATATGTTGACGGTACTCGCCACAACGTGTCTAAGATGGTGTCGGTACTCGCCACAACGTGTCTAAGATGGTGCCGGTACTCATCACAAATGTCTATTAAAGTAGTACCGTAAAACAAATTATCCTAAAAAAGGTGTCTTACAGTCTACAGACACACAAACAGTGTGAATAATAGTGTAGTAGCATAGCTACTGGTACATCTGAAACTAATAGTTCTAGTGATCACAACTAATACTACTGATTACCTCTCAGATGCGACGAATAACACTGATATACACCATCATAAACAGAAGATTTGTCCAAATTCCAAAATCAATAATCTCATATCGAAATTGATCGAAAACTAGAACACTCTAATACCTAGCCACGATTCAGCCAAACCACGGCCATTCACGAGATGGCTAAACTAATCAACCTACTTTCGTGCTAGCATTAAACAATTCGGTTGAACTGTCAGCAACACAAGTCCCTGCTTCTATTCGGCCAAAGATCCGAAAAGACGAGGCTAGATTTGTGGACCAACTGCTGTAATTGTGGAATTAACCTACAAGATCGCTCACAATCTCAGACAGTAACGATGTTTAGTTGGTCGAGGGGACATGGTCGATCTCTATCACGGCCATCAACAAATGTTGTCAAACAATTCCCAACAAATCTAGACAGAAAAATAAATGGCCCTTCGAGACTGAATGATTACTTGGGTTAGGTTTGGAGTTTAGCACAGCCGTAATTTGCACAATTATGTCCAAAATTATTATAACGAGACCTAAGTCTTTTAAGCTTTTTTTAATGTAATATATAATGTCAACACTTGGGCTGTGCTGTACACAATATAAGGGTACAATATAATGTCCCATAGGAAACAAAAACAAATGATAAAGAAGAAGAAAACAAACCCAAGAAATTAAGTACACGGGAGGGGGAAAGGAAACAGGCAGAGATAATAAGATGGGGAGGCATTGCCATAACAATCTGACTTTACTGCCTCTAGTCACTACTTTTGCGGCGCAGGCGTTGGGGGGGGGGGGGGGGGAGGGGGAGGGGTTTGTTCTTTGAACCGGAGAATTTTCGCTGCACGGCTAGTGCCGTGGATATAGACAAAAAAAAATTATTAATTCCCAACCTGCGAACACATCTCCTGAATGAACAGGCCGCCATTCTAACAGTTCGACCAGCTGTGTAAAAAACATTAGAAAACAGAGACCTGTACAGTGTTGGTTTCTTGAGGGTCTGTGAACAACTACAAGAAAGATAGAGACAGCTAGTGACGAGTTTGTCAGTCCCAACAATATCGTGAAGCTTGTCAGTCCCAACAAAATCGTGAAGCTTGTCAGTCCCAACAATATCGTGAAGCTTGTCAGTAACAACAGTATCGTGAAGCTTGTCAGTCCCAACAATATCGTGAAGCTTGTCAGTAACAACAATATCCTGAAGCTTGTCAGTAACAACAATATCGTGAAGCTTGTCAGTCCCAACAAAATCGTGAAGCTTGTCAGTCCCAACAAAATCGTGAAGCTTGTCAGTTCCAACAAAATCGTGAAGCTTGTCAGTAACAACAATATCGTGAAGCTTGTCAGTAACAACAATATCGTGAAGCTTGTCAGTAACAATATCGTGAAGCTTGTCAGTAGCAATATC
The DNA here is from genome assembly GCA_905116865.2 of Candidula unifasciata. Taxonomy (NCBI): domain Eukaryota; kingdom Metazoa; phylum Mollusca; class Gastropoda; order Stylommatophora; family Geomitridae; genus Candidula; species Candidula unifasciata. The sequence goes on from CAJHNH020002081.1 coordinate 54,087, forward strand.
GTGAGGCTTGTCAGTAGCAATATCGTGAGGCATGTCAGTAACAACAAAATCGTGAAGCTTGTCAGTAACAACAATATCGTGAAGTTTGTCAGTAACAACAATATCGTGAAGCTTGTCAGTAACAATATCGTGAAGCTTGTCAGTAGCAATATCGTGAAGCTTGTCAGTAGCAATATCGTGAAGCATGTCAGTAACAACAATATCGTGAAGCTTGTCAGTAACAACAGTATCGTGAAGCTTGTCAGTAACAACAGTATCGTGAAGCTTGTCAGTAACAACAATATCGTGAAGCTTGTCAGTAACAACAATATCCTGAAGCTTGTCAGTAACAACAATATCGTGAAGCTCGTCAGTAACAACAGTATCGTGAAGCTTATCAGTCCCAACAATATCGTGAAGCTTGTCAGTAACAACAATATCCTGAAGCTTGTCAGTAACAACAATATCGTGAAGCTTGTCAGTCCCAACAAAATCGTGAAGCTTGTCAGTCCCAACAAAATCGTGAAGCTTGTCAGTCCCAACAAAATCGTGAAGCTTGTCAGTAACAACAATATCGTGAAGCTTGTCAGTAACAACAATATCGTGAAGCTTGTCAGTAACAATATCGTGAAGCTTGTCAGTAGCAATATCGTGAAGCTTGTCAGTAGCAATATCGTGAAGCATGTCAGTAACAACAATATCGTGAAGCTTGTCAGTAACAACAATATCGTGAAGCTTGTCAGTAACAACAATATCGTGAAGCTTGTCAGTAACAACAATATCCTGAAGCTTGTCATTAACAACAATATCGTGAAGCTTGTCAGTAACAACAATATCGTGAAGCATGTCAGTCCCAACAATATCGTGAAGCTTGTCAGTAACAACAATATCGTGAAGCATGTCAGTCCCAACAATATCCTGAAGCTTGTCAGTAACAACAATATCGTGAAGCTTGTCAGTAACAACAATATCGTGAAGCATGTCAGTAACAACAATATCCTGAAGCTTGTCAGTAACAACAATATCGTGAAGCTCGTCAGTAACAACAATATCGTGAAGCTTGTCAGTAACAATATCGTGAAGCTTGTCAGTAACAACAATATCCTGAAGCTTGTCAGTAACAACAATATCGTGAAGCTTGTCAGTAACAACAATATCGTAAAGCTTGTCAGTAACAATATCCTGAAGCTTGTCAGTAACAACAATATCGCGAAGCTTGCACACGAACAGTAACAATGATAGATATATTAACAAAACAAAACAGAGCTCTATAGTGTTTTCTTTTTGTTACGGCACTTAATTTACCATCTCTGCGTCTGTGGCTTAAATGTTGCGAAGGCGCTTCGTGATGCCGGAGTGCTGGGTTCGTTCCCAGCTGCGAGCCTTACGTTGGTTTCGACAGTGGTATTGAGAAGCCCATCGTCCGGAAAGCAATGGCAAACTACTGGATGTAAATTACCTAGAAAAAAAAACATCAACCAAAAACTGCTGGGGCTAGTTCTGCTATGCCGTGTAAAGGATACGCAACTTACTTCAACATTTACCATTCACGTCTGTCGCAGAAATACAATATCAGGTATACAATGGCACTCTCAAAGGATGTTGTTTTTATGACATAATCTATTATGATTTACTTTCTGGTTTAACAAGCATTCTAATTAAGTTCAGAGCACAGCGGATTAATACGTTTTGTAGTAAGCGCTGGGCTACAGCACAGAGAAGGAAATGCATGAAGTTTAACCCCACCAGGACCACACACAGCACCCTATGACACAAAGTGCCATCATTCGGAAGAGAGTCACCCGGGTGCAAGTCCCAGGAACTCTGTTCAACCGTTAGGTTTTATTACTGCCCGCGACAACAGCCGGAGTGGGGCTTTAGGGCTTTGAGGAGAAAGGGTACTGGTCACAACATCTCATAAGTCAGGGTACACGAAAAGCTCTCGTTAGCCATACTAGCATGTGTCCGCTATGAAACTATACCTGGTCCTGATGATGAAGCAGCTTAAAGTAGACAATATGTCCTTACTAAAGCTGGCGGCTTAGTAATTAGGGAATCGCTAATACTATCTCTCTCTCTCCTCCCTTTCTCTCTCTCTCTCTCTCTCTCTCTCTCTCTGACTAATTTGATGGAAAACGCATTTTCTTATTCCTTATACTCTTTACGACAGCTAAATTCCCTATGTTCGTCCGTCTGTCTATTAGTCCACCCCCCCCCCCCCAATTTTCATCACTAGCAAGCTTTATTCTTCAGTATAACATCCAGTTCGTCCCCTTTATGATCTTCAATAATCTTGCCGTCTCCCATCCCCATCGAACCCCCTTTTCCACCGTCTCTAGAGTATATATACAAAATGCTCTCTCCTGTCCATTAAAACCGCTCACATATTGCATGCATCTGTTTGGATTCTAATTTATACTGTCTGATTTTCGAGAATGAATACATTGATCTCCCTGGCCGCAGTCGGCTCTCATTGCCTCACTCAACATGTACACTGCTCTCTATTCGTCCTGTTCCATATCTCAGTACAATGTGAATGTTTTTTTAATTTTTTTTTTCGTCTTTCTCTCTCGCTCTCTCTCTCCCTCTCTCTTTCTCTCTCTCTCTCTCTGTGTGTGTGTGTGTGTGTGTATGTGTGTGTGTGTGTGTGCGCGCGCGCGATTCTTGATGTATGAGTTTGTAGGCTTGCTAGTTAAACTGGTCAATTTTTCACCTCCTCTCCCTCCATCCCCCCATCCGTCATCACCACCACCACCCCTCACTCAATTTTACACTTGCTTTCTTTTCATTCTTTCTACCTGTATAATAAATTAACCACTGGTATGGCTCTTTAAAAACTATCATTAGAGGGTGGAAATGAGGTCAGGGGGGGGGGGGATAAATACAGGCGAGCAAGAGTCAGAGAGTGATACAAGTGTAGATATGACACAAAATAATGGACTAATAGCAGTTTATTGGTGTACAGAAACCAGGGTGTGTGTTGGAGGTTTACTGCAGGCCAGACTTTATCGTGGAGACAGTACCTTATATATGTATCATGAAGGCGAAAAATGCAATGGTATAGACATGTAATAAGATCCAACGGTCTCTAAAAAAAAACAATACTACAGGGCTCAGTAGAGGAAAAGAGTAAAAGAGGTAGACCAAGAAAGACCTGGTTACAAAACCTGATTGACTGGACAGGCCTCAGGCATGCAACCAGGAAGTCCATAGCAACTGACCGCCAAAAGTGGAGACAGCTGACCAGTCAGCAAAATCTGGTGACATAACGACAGGTAGTGTCACGGAGTGATGATGATGATGATGATGATGATGATAAATATAAATATAAATATAAATATATATATATATATATATATATATATATATATATATATATATATATATATATATATATATATATATATTAGTTGCGTATCCTTTACAGAACGTTGCAGAACCAACTCCAGCACTTTCTGGCTGTTGTGGTTTTTCTAGGCAAATTTACGTCAAGTAGTTTGCCATTGCTGCTGGACGGTCGGCTCTCGGTACCACGGTCGAAACCATCGCAAGACAAACCGTCCGCAACTGGGATCGAACCCGGCACTTTGATATTACTAAGCGCGTTCGCAACTCTTAAGCCGCAGACGCCGACATATACATATACATATATGATTCTGTTAGCATTTTCCGTCTTTCCAGGCGATAATGTTATTATGTGCTACGAGAGACACTCTGGACGTACAAGAAGCCCTGTCAGCGAGCATTTGTGAAAGGATCAATCTGAGTGCATATTGACCTCCGCGGATTAAGGTGTTGATAACCCAACTCGTAACTCAGTGGCGGACAATTAAAAACGTATTTTACGTTTTAATACCTCTATCATTGTCACCAATCCAGTGGCGGCCCCTGATTTTAGAGCCAGCCACAAAGATTGGAGTCTCAGTACCATAATTACTAGAAGCTCACCCGCTGGCCCCAAACTCTTGGGTTCGAATGCTCACTTGGGGGAAGGGGGTGGGGGATAGACCCACTTCCCCCCCAACAAACATTTCGTAAAAGGCTACTAATTAGGAAAAGTTAGTTTAGTATTCTTTACAGGACGTTGCAGAACCACCCCCAGCATTCATTGGCTTTTGTGGTTTTTCTAGGGACATTTTACGTCAGTAGTTTGACATTGCCACTGAACGGTCAGCTCTCGGTACCACTGTCGAATCCAGAGTAAGACAAATCGTCCGTAGTTGAGATCGAACCCGGCTTCTGCACATTACGAAGAGCGTAAGCAACCCCTAAGCCACAGACACTGACTACTAATTAGGAGTCTGTTAAAATCAGATTTGTTGGACTAAATGGTGCCGATATCGCAGCCTAGGTGTAAAACACAACCTTAACTTGCCGAACATTCTTCTAAGGGTGTTACAAAGTCTCAGTGCTGTCTGCTGTCTTAATTTGGCACGCATCCACACAAAGAGCTAATAGCAATTCACGTTTCCGCATTAAATAATCCTTTATTGTATACCCCAGTCAGGCTCCAGTCATGGTTTCAACTAAACTGCAAACGGGTCACCCTGTAATTGCTCTATTCTTGTGTCCGTGAAAACCACACGTAAACATTTCTGACGCATGTAATACAGACATCAGTACCTCACACATGCATCACATGCACAAGACAGCTGCCAGAGGTGCCAATACCACCAGTCTGTCATTAAAAATACTTCAAGTTAAAAAAAAAAGATTATTTTTTTTTTTAAAGAAAGATCTTTTTCAATGTCTACGTGCCTATTGGGCATATAGTGCTAGACCTATCCTTTACAGTCAATGGCCATTTCGTGGTTGGTGTGATCAACATGCCGGACGCCTTTACTTCCCATGACTTTACCTGGTACTTATTAAAGGCATGGGTTGAACTGAGAGCCACGACCATTTTTTAAAACCGTACGGTTTCGTTTGAATTTTAAACCCACAACTATCGGATGCGCAGGCGGGAGTCTAGCCACTACACCACGGGCGACTCTCACAAGAACTACTTAACTTGTTTGTCAACACATACGTAGAAACGATACAAAACCAGATTGACTGCAACCATCCCAGCTTGCTCAGTAGCAACAGATCTTCACCAACCGCTCACATCAGTGCATCAACTGCTGCCGCTAGTCCATTGTCATGAAACCCTCATTTGGCGCAGGGCGATGGAATCATCTTCTTTGTAAAACCAGCATCCTAAAGACATAAGTCGTACATTGTGCGGACGGATCCCCCTTATGGTTTTGCTATTAGTTGTAAATGAGTCTTCCAGGGCTTGATTCCAGCTATCAGTGGAACGGTTGTGTGTTTCGCCCACTCGATATTCTGTCTTGCTGTGCATACAGTAATTGATTGTCGCACTTAGGATTGATAGATGTAATGACACGCGGGATTGTTTTACCGGCATGTAATTGTGTGTAGCTTCGATCCACGCTTTGCACATGTCTGTCATATGGGGGGTGGGGGGGTGGGGAAATGTTCGCGGAGGGGTAAATGGATGGTGTTGTTTTAGGATACAGAGAGAGAAAGAGAGAGAGAGAGAGAGAGAGAGAGAGAGAGAGAGAGAGAGAGAGAGAGAGAGAGAGAGAGCGAGAGAGCGAGAGAGAATTTAGAGAAGAGTAAAGGTCAGGGCCTGCAAAGGTCTCTCCCTCTCTCACACACACACACACACACACACACCCATATATATATATATATATATATATATATATATATATATATATATATATATATATATACATACACACACATATGTATGTATCCAGTAAAGTAAAGGGCCATAATCCATGCTTTCGGGCGTATTGTGCCTATTGGGCTAGTCCTTTATTTCATAGGCCAATCAGCACTCCCTGGGTGATGTGTCCAATATTATGCCGGCCGCTTTTACTTCCTAGGACTAGAGCTGGTACCCATTTAAGGCTAGGTCGACCTTAAAGCCAAGGTCATTTTAAAAAAAATGTCCCGCTCCACGAACTCTCGATCCATAGGCGAACGTCTAGCCACCACACCGTGGCGGCTCTTGTGTGTATAGTAAGACCTCGTTGATTCCAATCCTATGGGACCGACAATCGAGTTTGTGTTACAAAAATTCGCACGAGTTGTGGAATTATAACAATAATACGTGTCTGCGGGAAACAATATTTTGAGCAAATTAATTCTTGGCAAAGAGGTTTTACTCTCTGTGTGATGTGGGTGTGTGGGTGTGTATGTGGGTGTCTGTGTGTGTGGTGTGTGCGTGTGTGTGTGCGTGTATGTTTGTGTGTGGGGGGTAGGTGGTGTGTGTTCGTGGGTGTCTGATGTGTGTGGGTTTGGTATGGGTGTGTGCTGTGTATGTGCGCGTGTGGTGTGATTGTGGGTGTGTGTGTGTGTGTAGTGCCATAAGGAAGAGTAATGGCTTTATGTATGTTACATGACGTATTTTTCTGCGCCTGCGTGTTGATACAAACGTGAAGCTAGGCTCTGATAATGTCTGTCCAATGTAATGTTTTGTGTGAGAACTAGTCTGATATCATGGCCACACCACTAAGGACGGGACAAGAGCACTGACCTTAACGGTGATTCCATTAGGAATGGCGAAACATAACCCCTTAAGCGTACAGGCATGACACATGATGATGATATATGTCTATTGTGCAAATACATTATATTGAACAACGAAAGGAGATTATCAGCCCAGAGTAAACTGTTAATGAAGATCATATGGCAGTAAGAAATGCAACTAACCGAGGTCTGTGTTAAATTCACGTCATTTCAGTATGAGAAGATAGTCGCAATCAATCACACTAGAGAAACGAGAGTGGAAATTAAACTTCACCGGCTTTCAAGTGGACTGAAGGGAGGGGAAAACTTAAATTTCTACAAAATACAGTTTTGCACAAATTACCAATATATTTTGAAAAGTTTGCAAAAGCAAAAGCAGAAGCGGCAGCAGAATAATAATAATAATAATAATAATAATAATAATAATAATAATAAAAATAATAATAATAATAATAATAATAATAATAATAATAATAATAATAATAATAATAAAGCAAAATAGGTCGAGGAGAAGAAGATGATGAAGAAGAATTGGTGGAGGAAATGAAAATGACGATGACGACGAAGAAGGAGAAGAAAAAGGAAGAGGAAGATGTGATGATGATGGTGTTAGTGTTGGTGTTGATGACAGTTGTAACAGTAATGGTGGTGGTGGTAGTAGCTGTGGTATAAATAGTTGTGGCAGAAGCAAGAGAGAAGCATTTCCCAAATTTCCCCACTTCTCTGGTCCCAGTTACGCTGACAACACCTGCGTTATATATATAAAGATATATATGTTTTTTTTTTTTAAATTCGTATCTATGTGGATTCTCTCCTTTATCCGTCCTACAAAAATAGCAGCCATTGAAAATGAAATGAGCTGCGGTGTTTATTTGAACATACCCTGGAGCCGAGGCCAATGACCTCTAGGAAAGTATTGAAGCCCTAAATCCACGCTGGCCATTCAATATAAAAGCCGGGCGTCTTCTATTCAGGGCCGCCTCAAATAGAATTTGCCTGAGCGAGTTCTTCTGGCCAGGTCGATGAATGCTGGGCAGGAGAATGAGTAAGTCCAATGGCTGTCCGCGCCATACAGAGGTCATGGTCATCAGTGTCCGAGGGTTGCTAGGACCAGCAAGAAACGAATGTAGACTGCAGTTAAATGAATGAGCGGTCAGTTGTGTTTGCAGTTTCTTCGCAGTTATGGATGGACTTAACAAGTGTTGTATTGACTCCCTCACAGTTTTTGTACTGACTACCTCACAGCTTTTGTATGTTGTTGTTGCTAACCTCCTCCAGCGGTGTTGACTTACTCGTAGCTGTTGTACTGACTCCACTATACTCGTTGTGCTGACTACTTCACAGTTGTTGTGCTGACCCCCTCACTGTTCTTATGCTGATTCCCTCACAGTTTTTGTGCCGATGACTTCTTCACAGTCGTTGTGTCGACTATCTCGCAAGTGTTGTGCTGACTGCGTCACCGGGGTAAATATTTATTTATGTGTTAATCGCGGTTGCAGTTCTAACGATTTCACAGTTGTGGTGCAACATCTTCACATTTGTAGTTCCATATCGTCACAGTTGTAGTTCTATATCCTCACAGTTGTAGTTCCATATCCTCACAGTTGTAGTTCCATTTCACAGTCGTAGTTCCATATCCTCACATTTGTAGTTCCATATCCTCACAGTTGTAGTTCCATATCCTCACATTTGTAGTTCCATATCCTCACATTTGTAGTTCCATATCCTCACAGTTATAGTTCCATATCCTCACATTTGTAGTTACATATCCTCACATTTGTAGTTACATATCCTCACATTAGTAGTTACATATCCTAACAGTTATAGTTCCATATCCTCACAGTTGTAGTTCCATATCCTCACAGTTATAGTTCTATATCCTCACAGTTGTAGTTCCATATCCTCACAGTGTAGATCCATATCCTCACAGTGTAGTTCCATATCCTCATAGTGTAGTTCCATATCCTCACTGTTGTAGTTTCACATCCTCACATTTGTAGTTCCATATCCTCACAGTTATAGTTCCATATCCTCACATTTATAGTTCCATATCCTCACAGTTGTAGTTCCATATCCTCACAGTTGTAGTTCCATATCCTCACAGTTGTAGTTCCATATCCTCACAGTTGTAGTTCCATATCCTCACAGTGTAGTTCCATATCCTCACAGTGTAGTTCCATATCCTCACAGTTGTAGTTCCATATCCTCACAGTTGTAGTTCCATATCCTCAGAGTTGTATTTCCATATCCTCACAGTTGTAGTTCCATATCCTCACAGTTGTAGTTCCATGTAAGTAAGTAAGTTCACTACGCCTTCCCCTCCCCCTCTCCCCAGCCACCAGGACATTCCACCGAGCGATAAACACCCAGTGAGACCAAGTGCCACCAAGCGGACGAGGATCACCCGTGGAGAGGTCCCGGAAACCCTGTTCAACCGTTGGGTTATATTAGGGCCCTGGCTACAGCCAGGGTGGGGCTCCAAAATAACGAAAAATTACATCTCACGCTGGGACGATTCACTGATAGTTCCATGTCCCTAACAGCTGTAGTTCTATGTATCTCATAACTGTAGTGCTATGCGCCTCACTGCTGTAGTTCCATATCCCTCATAGTTGCAATCCCATGTCTCTCACATTTGTAATTATATGTCCCTAACAGCTGTAGTTCTTTCTATGTATACGACAGCTGTAGTTCTATGCACCTCACGGCTGTTTGTCCATCTCCCTCAAAGCTGCAACCCCATATCTCTCCCAGCTATGATTCCATTACCATCGCAGCTGTGGTTACATTTTCCTTACAGCCATGGATTAATTACTACAACTCTGCCTATTTACCCCATGGTACAGCTAATCCGAATAAAAAAAGATGTGAAGAACAAATCACAAAACGATAATTATGAAAGCAAGCTTTGTTGGCAGACATTATGCTTAATGCACAGCAAAAACACTGGCTGAAAAATAAAGGCTCTTAATGGATCGGGATAGTTTGGGGCATGACATTCGATGTGTAGAGATCATGGGCAGTTTCATGGCGAACTCTTAGACTGAAACAAAGAAAAAATGTTAGAGGCGATTTATTAATGGCATCTTCATCATTATTATCGTCATCACCAACAAGATCATCATCATCATCATCATCATCATCGTATTCATCTTCACTAATACCGCCACTAACGTCATCATCATGCATCAGGTACTTTAAATGAAGTCGTTTTCATCAAGGTTCGCCTAAAAGAAACTCCTTCCCTCGCCCAGGGAAAAGGCAACAGCTACCGATGCGAATTTACTTTTTTTTTTTCGTCCCGTTTCCCTGCGCAACTTTCTTGTTCCTCATTGTCGTTTATGATTACTGTTATTGTAATCGGTGATAAAGATCTTGGTCTGAGTTTGTATCTGGGTCGGAATGAAGGAAATGCCAGAAAACGCAGTAAAGTTGGCGTTGCAAAGCTGTTTGTTTACATTTTGTCTGTCTGCCTGCCCATTCTTTGTTTATGTCTCTTTGTCTATATGTTTTGTCTGTCAAACTGCAAGACAGTCCATGTTTCTTTTTACCGAAAGATATAACTGTTAATAACAAGTCGTGATCTAACTCTAACTGCAGCCACTTGAGTTGAGTCAAGAATTGACATAACAGCACTCGGTGCATTCCCATACGCGCTCCGTCCCCACCCCAGCAGCCAGCGCAGAGTTCCAATACTAATGGTGCCATTCGTAGTCTTGTTGTATGTCCGTCTTGCCTTTCATTTGAGCGTAACGTAACGCCCTAACCCTCTGGTCACACCCAGGTGCATCATTCTCTCTAGCCCATAATAATCTAGTTTCTCTTTTGACTTCTTTACTTGTCCCCAAAGGGTTCTGACCACATCTGCCTTGTTATGTATCAATTCACCACCGAGCGGTGCAGATCCAGCCAATCTGTCTGCCTGTTCATTCCTCATCACGCCGGCATTGTAAAGATCCAAAATATGTTCCCTACTCGTGACCTTGCCACCATGCTTAAAGCAATTCTGTCTTCACCCTTTTCAGCATGCTTTCTGAGTCCATTACAATTACGACATGTGAGTGTATATTGTTCTCTAGCCACCGGCAAGCTGCAGTGACCGCCTCTATCTCCATTCTCATGCTAGATGTTGTGGTTGTCTTGTCTAGTGTTGTCTTATCTGTCAAAATGCAAAATGCAAAATGTTTCTTTTTACCGAAATATATATAACTGCTAATATAATAACAAAGCGCACTCTCACTCTAACTGCAGCCAAAATATAACCAACTTCTAGAATTTATCAGTCATGTGAAGCTACCCTGGTCAGTTATACGACTACTATGAACTTTCGGCAAATAGACGTATACGATACATCGAGAGAAACCATTCGCATTTTAGTAGAATTTATCCGTTTTTGTGTGCTTCCTTTTATGTTGATGTGACTCTGTAGTAACACACGTAACGAGATACCGTAAAATAGGCCTGGCAATAAATTGTGCAATGTATTATTTCCGTCCTCATAGTTTCAACTCATTAGGGGAAAACATTATTTTGAATGGGAAGTCGCCCTTTCGTAGCGGCTAGACGCTTGCCTGCGGATTGGAAGGATTTCGTAGCGGCTAGACGCTTGCCTGCGGATTGGAAGGATTTCGTAGCGGCTAGACGCTTGCCTGCGGATTGGTAGGTCGTGGGTTCGCTCTCTAGTGACCTTGGCTCCCAGATCGATCCAGCTTTAAGTGGGCACCAGGTGCAGTCATGGGAAGTAAAGGCAGCCGGCGTGATGCTGACAACATCACCCATCTTGTCCTTTGGTCTATAAAATAAAGGTCTAGCCCTATATACCTATTACGTATGAAAGGCGTGGGAAAAGGGTCCTTTGCTCACTTTAATTGTTTTGAATATCCATACTATACCCAGTCAATGGTCAAAGGTCCCCAGTGTCATCAATTAGTAGTCGGACCTCGAAAATAGAATCTTCTTAATTCCTGATTGGAGTTTGAATACACTGGACTGTTCTGACCCTTGAGGTCTCAGGCCAGTGCACTGTCCGTGTGAATTGTGGACATCTTTGTCTGGAAATGATTTTCTAGGTGCTCGCGTGTCCACGAAGGCTGTCATCCTTGGTGGTGGGCTATTGTGACTGGGGATGACTTGGGGAAGTTGGACTTCGAGCTCTGGAGCTTTCGCTTTTTGGATGTAAATTGAGCAGAATGATTAATGGTTTTTCAATATTTGTGAAAGAAACGGTGAATGAAAGAAGCCAGTGAAGACACACACACACTTACACAGACACACTCTCTCTCACACACACACACACACATACTGTAACTTTAGATTTGTATGTTGTTTAGTGTATCTTTCTACTTATTTATATGAGTGACGATGCATTCATGTCTTTTTGTTTATCAGCAATAAGGACCAACACCCCATAGCTTCCACTTTAAGAAGAAAAAGCCATATAATTTCATTTCCTTTTCGCTATAAGTTATTTCATACCTCAATGTATACAGATTGTTTATAATTTCTTTGTTGTCCTTTTGTAGATGGATTGCTTTCCCCTCACATCAAACACCCTTTCACCTGATTCTCCGCCAATGCTCTACCTATCACCATCCCCTCGCCCCCCCCCCCCCCCCCCCTTCCCTCCCGTTTTTCTCCCGCTTTTGTAATAGTTGCCTTTGAGTGTTTTATTTTCTTCCTACGGATGTAATGACGATTGATTTTCAATCCCTTGTCTGCAGTAAGTGCTCCTATCTCTGTTCTCCCTACTTTTAGTCTTCTCTCCCTGCTGCGATAACCACATTCTACCAGCGCTCCGGTTCGGCTCCACCGTACTGATGGCACTTTTAAATGTGGACGCTTGATAGTGAAACAATTCAACGGAATAATACAAACTGCCACAACCACTTTAGGCTGAAAAATTCCTCTTTTACGAGCAAATGATGAAACGAGGCCCAGGGTTTTAAGTAAATCCCGCATGCCAGGCGTAAAACGCTTCGTTTGTCTGACCAAACGAATGGGCAAGATAAAAAATACGGCAAGCTTTCAGGTTGTAAAATGCTCTCTGTAGTGAAGTCTTCGGGCTTCGATTTATTTGCAGTATAGTTGAATGAGCATTGCATGGCGATCGCGGTAGGAAATGAGTATGCGACAGTGCAGGAGATTGAAGGTAGGAGTTCTGAAGGTACGACGATTGGGGGCTGGGAAGGGGGGGGGGGGGGTGATAGGGAAAAGGGGTTAGAGGGAAAGGGGGTCGAAGGGAGGGGGAGACCGCTACACAAATAAACACAGAGGGTTATATTAGGAGACACACGAAAGGAAAAGAGAGAGGAGTGCGTTTTTGCGACAGACATAAGAAAGGCAGACATATATGAAGAGAGGGTGTGAGAAATAGTGAGAGAGATAGAGAGAGAGAGAGATGGCGCATTTTGGGAAATACAGAAAGACAAGAGGAAGAGAGAGAGAGAGAGAGAGAGAGAGAGAGAGAGATAGAGAGAGAGATAGCGCATTTTGGGAAATACAGAAAGACAAGAGGAAGAGAGAGAGAGAGAGAGATAGAGAGAGAGATAGCGCATTTTGGGAAATACAGAAAGACAAGAGGGAGAGAGAGAGAGAGAGAGAGAGAGAGAGAGAGAGAGAGAGAGAGAGACAGACAGACAGACAGAGATAGAGAGAGAGATAGCGCATTTTGGGAAATACAGAAAGACAAGAGGAAGAGAGAGACAGAGATAGAGATAGAGAGAGAGATAGTGCATTTTGGGAAATACAGAAAGACAAGAGGAAGAGAGAGAGAGAGAGAGAGAGAGAGACAGACAGACAGACAGAGATAGAGAGAGATAGCGCATTTTGGGAAATACAGAAAGACAAGAGGAAGAGAGAGAGAGAGAGAGAGAAAGAGAGAGAGAGACAGACAGAGATAGAGAGAGATAGCGCATTTGGGGAAATACAGAAAGACAAGAGGAAGAGAAAGAGAAAGAGAGAGAGAGAGAGAGAGAGAGAGAGAGAAAGAGAGAGAGCGTCAGAGAGAGAGAAAGAAAGAGCGTGAGAGAAAAAAAACAACTAGTGTGTTTGGACGTGTGACTGAGAGACATAAAAAAAGAGATAGGAGATAGAACGAACGAATGAACGAACGAACTTTTTTTCAAATGGTTTCAAATTGGGCACGCAGGCCCGTCTTACATTCGGCCTTGAAAATCACCCATCTTTCGAAAAGCAGTTGTATTTAACCAATAAAGCCTGTCATGATCACATAATAATATGCGTAGTATGAATATCACGAAAAAAAACACACACACACAAAAGCATGGGTTATAAAATGCATGCAAAAACCCGCGAATGCATACACACACCCTCATACGCACGTCCACAAACTTACTTACACACACATACATGTATACATGCATACATACATACATACATACATACATACATACATACATACATACATACATACATACATACATACGTAGGTAAATACGTGATAGAGACAGACAAAGACAGACAGACAGGGAAGACGTACATAGTGTTCTGTGATATACATGTAGACAAAGGCAGAGAAGGAATTAGGTATTTTAGAGAGAGAGAGAGAGAGAGAGAGAGAGGGAGAGAGAGAGAGAGAGGGAGAGAGAGAGAGAGTGAGAGAGAGAGAGAGAGAGCGATAGAATAATGCAGATAACTATTTCTTTGCAGACGGTGGTTATAATTTGTCTTCATTGTTGGTTGAAAAAGATGAATCTAATTTCTAAACTGCACAAGGCTAGAAAATGAGGAGCTAAATGCAGGGTTTAATTGCAGCGCAAATGGGCAAACATGATTATCTATTGTGTTTGTAAAATCTGGCAATGTGGCATTTCATGCAAACTTCGTGTGAAATTAGACATGCGCAATCAATAAATGTTCAATATAATATCAAGAATTTCAGACAGAAAGACACATGACGGGCAAATGACAGACGCATAGACGGACAACCAGCCAGACGGGGAAAAAGTAGGGAGAAAAAAAGGGGGGGGGGGGTGTAAACAGTAAATTAAACATGCGAAGAAATAAATAAGAATTAGGCAAGAATGTGTGGGAAGGCTATGAAAAGGGCTGTAAAGATGGTTAAAGATAATCATTGCTGACAGCCTATGCTCCACGGGGAGGTAAATAGTAAAACAATAGTGAAATATGTAAGACAAGGTGCAAGAGAGTAGACAACGTGACATGGGTACCGACACAAAGAAAACAGAGGAGATGAAAACGGGGAGGGGGGAGGAGGGAACAGAGCCACCTTACAAATGTACTAAAGTTAGGGATCTTAAGGGATAAAAGCCTTTTTTAAGTGCTTAATAATAGAACAAATAATATGCTGCATGAAAAAAAAAAGTTCGTTCGTTCATTCGTTCGTTCTATCTCCTATCTCTTTTTTTATGTCTCTCAGTCACACGTCCAAACACACTAGTTGTTTTTTTTTCTCTCACGCTCTCTCTCTCTCTCTCTCTCTCTCTCTCTCTGACGCTCTCTCTCTTTCTCTCTCTCTCTCTTTCTCTTTCTCTTGTCTTTCTGTATTTCCCAAAATGCGCTATCTCTCTCTATCTCTGTCTGTCTGTCTCTCTCTCTCTCTCTTCCTCTTGTCTTTCTGTATTTCCCAAAATGCGCTATCTCTCTCTCTATCTCTGTCTGTCTGTCTGTCTGTCTCTCTCTCTCTCTCTCTCTCTCTCTCTCTCTCTCTCTCTCTCTCTCTCTCTCTTCCTCTTGTCTTTCTGTATTTCCCAAAATGCGCTATCTCTCTCTCTATCTCTGTCTCTCTCTCTCTCTCTCTCTTCCTCTTGTCTTTCTGTATTTCCCAAAATGCGCTATCTCTCTCTCTATCTCTGTCTCTCTGTCTCTGTCTCTCTCTCTCTCTCTCTCCCTCTTGTCTTTCTGTATTTCCCAAAATGCGCTATCTCTCTCTCTATCTCTCTCTCTCTCTTCCTCTTGTCTTTCTGTATTTCCCAAAATGCGCTATCTCTCTCTCTCTCTCTCTATCTATCTCTCTCTCTCTCTCTCTCTCTCTCTCTCTCTCTCTCTCTCTCTCTCTCTCTCTCTTCCTCTTGTCTTTCTGTATTTCCCAAAATGCCATCTTGTGTGCCTGAAGTTATCTTGTACCCACTCAAGGATGGATCGACTTGGGTGTCAAGGTGTTAAAAAAACATTCCGACCCGTCAGTAACCGAACCCCGTCTTTCGGAAGCCTAAGCGAGTGTTTAGCGCTTCACCATGGCGGCTCCAAATGACTGACTGTCTAACTAGTTAATTTACTAACTTATTCAGTAAGAAACTAATTAACTAACTAACCAGCTTAGTAGCAAACTAACTCACGGGCCGACTAGATAACAAAAACATATACACAACTGCCGATTTCTCCCCAGCAAAAATCCAGTCTTGCTGACGCCACGCTGTTCACAACCTTGATTTTATTTTATATTTGTTTAATTTAAGAACCAGGCACGTTAACCTCCCAACCACCCGATATTTTGTTTGCCTAGTACAACCGCAAATATTCCACATCTTCTTGACTCAGACTACAAGAATCGACATGTTCTCATGACTAGCTGCCATCTTTCCAAGACACTGATTTACAACCGGATAGAAACAAACATTCGCCAATAGAAAAAGCACCGGCTGAATTATTATGTTTATGAGCAATATGTCGTTTTTGAGTGCCATAAAGATCTTATCCCTCGCATCGGCAGCAACTATCTTTCAATGCTGACGCTTATCGATTGCACGTGGTCCCAAATAGAGGAAGTGTAATATACAACCGTAGGATTGCTCAGCGACTGTTCAGCTCTAGAGGTATTTCTTCCAAGCCCCTGCTTAAGTGCGCTAGTTAAAGATTGACGTGTTTGGTTAGTTTTTGTACATTGTAATAAATCCACGAGATTCCAGTTTAATTGGAATCGTATTGTGGATAGAGGGCTGAGGGTGAAAGAATGATAACGACGTGGAGAATAAACATCGACGGTTGTGTGGCTACACTGCTATGTCATTATTGTCATACAGGGTTTTATGACATGGGGATAAATACCAGGTTTTCAAATATAAAACTGATACTTCCCTAATATATATGTCTATATATATATATATATATATATATATATATATATATATATATATATATATATATATATAGGGGAGGAAATGGGGATAAGATACACGTCAAGAGAACCTGTGTGTAACATGACTCGAATGTCTTTGCACAGTAACCCATAGGGGAAAAGAAAAAGGCAGAAAGTAAAACAAACATGGACATGTGAGCGAGAGTGAAGTTAAAAAGGTGGGAACGTTTTGGGGTGAGTTGCATGCAATAGCAATGGATGGAACCTCTTGGCGTGAAGTGGTTGAGAGCCTATGCTACACTAGGGGATATAAAGTAGAAGAAGTAAAACACACGAAGGGTAGGGAAACTATATAACAATAAAAGACAACTAAATGCAGAGGTGCCTAAGTGAATGTGAAGGGACAAAGACTTATTCAAATACAATAAATAAACCAGTGACAAAATACAAATGTTTTCCACATTAAAAGACAACATACACTGCAATTAATCTGAAGTATTTTGAAGATTTTAAATTATCCAACTGAAACTTCACTGACAAATACTTAACAATGATACTAATAGGAAATTACAAAAACAAATATTTGGTACAAATAAATATACTGTGAAATACACCTATAAAACTTTAAAAAAAAGAAAAAATCAAAACAGACGAAACAAAATCAGAAGTTCTGAAACAACTGGGGATGAAAAGAAAATTGTCCAAAGACATAAACAAGAGATAAGTGAAACCTTTCAGCTATACTGAAAGACGTAATACACATAATGTGATAGGTCATCATCATCATCAGTTTCCACTTCTGCCGTTAAGCGGCGTGGGGAGGAACAGTCTGCGAACCATTGCTTGATGGACAGCAATGCTATTTTATTCTGTGTCGCTGTAGAAGCTCTTTAATATCTTCACTCCGGGTAAGCCTTTGGTATAGTCCGTCTGGTACTGGTAGCACAGTTGTGGTATTATTTGCTCTTTATAACCCGTTTCTGGGGCCCCATACAAATGTTTGGATGTCTTAATAAACTAGAATTCGTGAAGAAATCAAAATGATAGATAATGCACGCATGATAATAATAATAATAATAATAATAATAATAATAATAATAATAATAACAATAAGACAGTAATAAAATAAAGAAGGTTGTCCAAAGAAATTTAAAAACAAAAGGTGAAATATTTGAGCCACATCAAAAAACAAAACACGAATAGATATGGAATAGATACTCGATTATTTAAAAAAAATTGATACCTCACTAACGTAAGTAGTTAACAAATAAACCACCAGTAGGCAAATGTAGAACGATATTCTCAAAATAAAGATACTAAATAAAACACGAGAAAAACAATCGGGAACACATTTTAAAATGCAGCAAAAATAACCAGATGTAGAGGTTCTTAAGAGACTAGGAAGAAAAAGAGATTAACCCTGTGTGGGTTCCGGGGTCGCATTGTGGGGAAAACAAGAACAGACCCACCCCAACAACTGGTTGCTTCATTTGAAGTCGGAGTGGATTTGCCTGAGAGACAAGAAGACAATAATCTGCACACACATAAGTCAAATCTGTAAAACGGATTCGCACGCAACATTCAGGTTCTGAAGTGGACAAACAAATAGTACCTTCTGCTGGAGTTTAAAGCCGGTGAACGCGAAGAAGAAAAATAAAAAGGGTTGTTAAAAGAAATGAAAAGTAGACGATTGACATACATCCGCCACATTACAGGATACATTAATCTAATAAAAACCGCACTAGTTCCATTACCAAACTTATTCGTACATTCCACGAGTGCCAATTCTACATGGTCCCTGAAGATTGTTGCCAGAGCTACGGAGTTCGTGTTGTGCAACGACACTCTCGGCAGGCGGCTAGCCGTCAGAGCTACGGAGTTCGTGTTGTGCATAGACACTTTCGGCAGGTGGCTAGCCGTTCTGAAAACAGAGAAGGAGCCATGTGGGATTAAACCCACCTGTATTTAAGTCGATCATCTCAACGTTAATCCTTAAATATGACAACTGTATTAATAATTCAATTTCATTAGTTTGCTAAAAAAGAGGCGTCTTTGGGCAAGCATATCTTCTAATCACATATATTCGCATTAACGTATCGATTTGTATTACATATAATATATATTCTCATTATCTTTGTCCGTTCCCTATACATTTTAAAACCTCTTTGCTGCGAACCCAGAATTTCGTTATAGAATTAATAGAAACCAAGTCAATGTATATAATTATATAGCAATTTAAATTTGCACATTTTCACTACAGTTCGGAATCAGTTTGACGCGAATCCCCACAGGAGGTTACGAAACCTGCAGTGCCACTCTTTTGGGTATAAAATAAACCGAACGTGTAGTTTCTGTTACAAGTGAAGCTAGTTGCCTATCCCTCCTTACAGGACATTGCAGAACCAACTCCTGCAGTTTTTTGGCTGTTGTGGTTTTTCTATTTAATTTACGTCCAGTAGTTTGCCATTGTCCTGGACGGTCGGCTTCTCGATACCACTGTCGAAAAGTACGCAAGGCGCGAGGCTCGCAGCTGGGATCGAACCCGGCACCCCGGCATTACGAAGCTCGTTCGCAACGCATAAGCTACAGACGCGAATAGTTTCTGTTACAAAATCTGGAAAACCGTTTGCAAGAAATGTAACTTGCGTACAAATGAGAACTAGTTTTCTCAGGAGGAGACAGTATGGAGGTGGTGTGTTTGTATGTCTGCATGTGTGTGGGTGAGCGTGTGTGAGATAACGTGCGTTTGTGTGAATGGCCCATGTCAATCTCGCTCATTACTGGTCGTCTGCCAAGAGCCCCAGATATCAAGTTTGCTTCTCACAGAATTGACAGCTCGACATGTGGAACGGCCAGGCTCGCGTCCAGTCGAGTGAGCATCGGACGCAATATCTCCGCAGAAGGGAGGAAGACCTTCAGGAGCGACACATCCGCTTTCAAGAGCGGGGCTTTTGGGTAATGAGAGTAACATGGGAGAATCTTGTCGTAGGACATATCTTCTCCCTAAAGTTCTTTGTGGGACATCTGCACACTGGTGCAAGAATCTGGGAGCTTGGATTCCATAAACAAATCAGAGGCAGAAGTTTTTGTTTTTTTTTGGGGGGGGGAGGGGGGAGGGGTGAGTTCACACTACCCCATGCCCCCGCCCCCCCCCCCTAAAAAAAAATTGGTGCTTAATTACAATTCTACCCCCGATGACATCACAGGACAATTCACAATTTTAGAGGGTGGTAAGACTGGCTTTCCCGGCTTTCTGATGTTTTTACTGACCCCAAAACATATAGAACTGGCCCTAACCCCAACCCACTTACGTCCCAGAGAGTGCAGCCTAGCTCATACAACTGCATGCAGCCTGTGTCCCACGACTGCATGCAACCTATCTACCTCTTCTTGAAACATAAGACTGTCCAGTGACCTGTGGATTTCCCCTGTTTGGGGTAGGATATTAATAAAACACAAAAAATTGTAACAGGACGAAGCAGCCCTGCATAACTATATATAGAAATTCTCTAAAAAAGTCGATTAACTTTAACCCTAACCCCCCTGTGATATTGGACTTTTCCTGGGAGCTACTGGATTCCCTTAGACGGGGGTGTGCTAAAATTACAGTACCAAATCTGGTCACTTCTAAAGACTGTCTATTGAATTATTCAAAATACACAAACACACACACACACACACACACACAGACACAGAGAGAGAGAGAGAGAGAGAGAGAGAGAGAGAGAGAGAGAGAGAGAGAGAGAGAGAGAGAGAGAGAGAGAGATCCGCTGTGGTTATTCTTTTTGTGGTTGTAAACCTCAAAAAAAAAAAAAAAAATTAAATGTTGAATCTTAAAAAGTGGGTTAGAGAGAAAAAGACACCCGATCGCTTTGTGAACCCCGATTGCCACATTTTACTGACAGACTGAGAAAGGCCTGATGAATCTGGCGGTTACAGCACTTAGAGGCCCTATTAATTTTTACAGGGCCCGATAACATGACATGAATCACTGGCACCCACTTTTACGTCACCGTAAAACGGACAAAAATGAGCCTCGGTCCCGAGAGAGGACAATATACCTCGGCAGAGGCTCGACACTTTAATGGGTGCACCACGCTTCACAAGTTGTGGCTGCAAGGAGGAAACTCCCATGCGGCAGAAAAATAAAACCGGAATTATTAATATTATTCTCTCAGCTTATGCGTTTCCACAAAGAGGCCAACAGTCTGCCAAATTTAGTATCCTACAGCAAGGCGTGTTTGTTTATTTTAACAAAGAGGAGTATTCGTTACGTGACAGATAGGCACATAAAATATATTGAATTCCTGATTTGTTTGTTTCCTCTCGTTTTTCGAGTAGTAGTTTTGGATTTTTGGCAAGGGCGTTGCCACTGAAAATTCTTTCGGGTGGCATAGCTGCCCCTGTAATTATCTGGAGGAATCAATTATTACGGGTATTGCTACAATTTATTTAATGGCAAATAAATATTATAATTGAAGTAATGTGAATTGTATAAAACATCCTGCACACCTAAGGTTTTAAGGGGCTACTTAGTCCCCATGTAAATGCTATAAAGAGGAGGAGGGGCGATAAATTATTAATTTTTGGGTGGCTCAGCACCCCCCCCCCGTCACTTAAGGCCCCTAATTTTGAGAGGGGTGGGGGTAGTTGGGGGGGGGGGGGGGGGGGGTTGATTCCTCAATGTGGCTAGGTTCCCATGTCCCGGTGCCAAAAGTGGCCTATGATTTTCTGTCATTATATTCGTCTAGATTACTTTTAAAGCTTGTCTGACCGTTCTTCCATGTCCCTCAGTCTGGAATGTGTGGGTGTGTGTCTTTATATGGCTGTCTGTCAGTCGATCGGCTCTCTATCTTCTAATCTCTCTCCCAGTGAATGAGTAAATGAGTGTGGATGTTTGTGTGTCTGTGTGTGTGTCTGAGTCTGTATGTAAGGTAACTAAGTGAAGTTTCATCGGTCAATTTTCATGAACAAGCAGAATTCCTAGTGGATTTTTACCATCCTTGCATCTTGCTTACTGTCTAAATTATTGTATTGTCAGTTTCTCTATCGTCTTCTTCTTCTCTCTATTTCTCTCTCTCCCTCTCTTCTCTCTCTCTCTCTCTCTCTCTCTGTGTGTGTGTGTGTGTGTGTCTGTGTGTGTGTGTGAGTTAAGTGATCACATTTTCAAAAGCATATTTTTCTGCGATAAAATTTTATAGGTATATTTTCCTGAACGAGCAGAAATCACCGTAGACCTGCCCTGCCTACAGCCCCTCCTCATCCTCCCTGCTTCTTATTTTTATTATCCATTGAAGCATAAACCCTTATGTTGTGTGCATCTCGTGTAGTTATTGTGTTCCATCTATTATTCACCTGTCATCTAGTTTTATTAATTTCGGCTTTTTTTTTCTTTTAATGCTATCTCAAATTTCTTTTGCTCTATTTAATTATTACAATTTCACAAAAGACAAAGAGAATATGTTTCAAAGTCTGTGGAGAAAAAAATGACACATTTATTTTTTCCAATATGATCTTTCATTATGTTTCTGCGAGTTTTTTTTTTTTTTTAATATCCTTTTTTAAAACGACAATTTATTGCTGTATCTATTCATTAACAAGTTTTCTTTTAAACGTGTCTTACAGGCTGATTCTGTTCTTTAATCTTCTTCTTCTTCTTCTTCTTCTTCTTCTTCTTCTTCTTCTTCTTCTTCTTCTTCTTCTTCTTCTTCTTCTTCTTCTTCTTCTTCTTCTTCTTCTTCTTCTTCTTCTTCTTCTTCTTCTTCTTCTTCTTCTTCTTCTTCTTCTTCTTCTTCTTCTTCTTCTTCTTCTTCTTCTTCTTCTTCTTCTTCTTCTTCTTCTTCTCCTCCTCCTCCTCCTCCTCCCCCCCTCCTTATATCACATACAGACAACGGAAGCAGACCTAGACGTTGCCCACGCAAGCCATGGATGGGTGGAATATCCGAGACAGTAAATACTAGTGCCTCTTCTGGAAAGAAATTCGAGCAAATTAAAATGAAACAACCGTGGAATTAATCGTTGCATACACAAAGGCCGGTACCTGGTGGCTTTTCAAAACCTGACCCTGTAACGTAAAACAAGATAAGAAAAAAAAAAAAAAAAAAAAAGGAGTAGCAAGAAAATACTATTCCAAAAAAACCCAAAAAAGTCTGTGGTATAAAAAAAAAAGAATAACACTGGGAAAGTAACAGTTCCAGTAAGAACTAAGACAGTGCCTTTGTTAAACAGCTGGCTATGTCACAAATAGGTAAACATGTTTATACCGTATTAGAGAAAAACCAACAAAAGCAGGTAACTTAGTTGGTACTGAATAAATCAAAAACTTATTAGTAACATTGTTCCAGCTGCCGTAGAAATGACAAACATTAACAAAATGATATTGTCTACTTAATAAATACATGACCATCTATGTCTTGTGCACATGCATGCTCCTGTATAACCAATGCTACTTTGATATGTAATAACATACTGTCTGTGTCGATGAAGATATGTAGGTCTAATTTTAATATATGAATGCCTTATATGAAAATCACAAGCTGGGAAAATGATATAATAAAAAGTATTTACACAAACTATTATAAAGAATTCATTTATTTGCTTCATTTATGTAATTGTTACTATAGTATACACCTGACTAGATACAGTGAAATATACCAGACAATACACTATTGTTTGTGTCTTCTTTGTTCAAACTATTATACGTCTTTGGGTTTTCTTTTAGTCAATGTTTAGTCTTGTCTGTTTATCTACCACTGTCATTGTCAATGACAGCCCCTGATCAGTAACAACACAAGACGGGAGAAGACCGCCACTGTTTCATTTTAATTTAACGGCAAGTTAAAATTTCTTTCCATGAAGAATTTCAAGAAGACATGAAGACGTAAACAAACTATTGTATTCTTCAAAAACACATGAAAGCCCGAACAGGTGCAGCTGTCTAGCCCGCCAGTTCTCTTACCCTGGAATTGTTCCAGTGTTGCATAAATAAACGGAATTATTTCTTGGGTTTAGGTTAAGATGAGCTCATTGTTGCTATAAAAAAACGTATCAGTTACTTTTAATTTAAAACTGATTTATTTGTTTGCTACCAAACTAAACATGTCATTTGTCTATATGTCTAGCTGTAAAAAAAAAAAAAAAACACCGAGTCACTGTGGCAATATGGTTATGCCGTTTGCCAGTCGCTCTGAACACAAGCAATACTATTTTTACTCTATATCATGAAAAGATATCAAACCAAAGAAAATATAGAGCCAGTCAGCTTCACGTTATTTCAGTCACAAACGATATGTGATCGTTGAGGTTAGAGAACTTTCATCAGCACATTACATGAATATACAATACCACATATGCAAACAAGAATACACAAAAACACTTAACTGATGTACCTCCCAGAGATATCACTTATCTGAATGGCCAGGGGAATCTCTGACGCAAGTCTGACCACTAGTACAAGTGACATAGCCGGTATATGATTCTATTTCGGGTAGATCAGTTAGCAGACGGTGATTGATTTGTTAGCATCACACCAACCGTCTTTACTTTCCCAAGCATTACTACCTACTCATTTTATGCCGGGACGAACAAGGAGCCAAGGTTATTTGTCCCAAATATCCTACTCGATTTTCATTCGAACTGAAGACCTTCTTGTCGGCAGGCGAGAATTCAACCACCATACTACAACGGCTCCGTGAATCTGAGGCAAATGATCTCATTTTCATAAGCATTGTTTTCCAGAACAAAGAGACATTACTATGAAACTGTTCTGTCGATAGCCATCTTCTGATCTTCCCTGCTTCAACATTTCCTCTCCACTGGAGCATAAATCTTTTATGTTCTTGGCAGAGCATAAACCTTTCATGTTCTTGGCAATCTCATGCAGTTATTGTTTTCAATCTATTATTCACACGTAATCCCATTTTATTCGTCTTCTTGTTTCGTATTTTATTAAATTTCTCTTGCCACTGTGAGCTCTACTGCTCATTACCACTTCATAATTGAAAACGAGGATATCCTCACTTGGCACTCTGAAGGTCATGATTCCAGTCTCACCCTTCGTCCTTCGCTAAGCGATTTTCCCGTGTGTTTCGTGGCCCCATGTTGAGAGAAAATAGAGTGGACCAACCATTCCACCTCACCTTCCCCCCCCCCCCCCCAACCCCCACCACTAAAATGATTGCGGTAAACGGCAACTATTTTGGGGTGTTTCCATCAAAGCCGGAGTGGATCTACCGCATAAGAGAGGAACCAACAGTTTGCATACAAGTAAGCCAGATCTGTAGAGCGGACGTACACGCAAATCCCAATTTCTAGAACAAGACTTAAGTCCGGGTGTGGATGAACAACCAGCACTTTCCGCCGAAGCTCACAGCCGGGCAACACTAAGAAGAAGAAGAAGAAGCGAGTTAAGCGACTTCAGGTTTATTGAAGATCCTAGAAGGTCGCCTATGGAAGTATGGAATTTCGTGATTTATGGTAAACACACCGCTCTGCGAAGGTACACGAAGATGTGTAAGAGAATACCTGGTGCCATTAAGTAGACTTGCTTGTCTTCAAACAGCATCGCGCCATTAAAAGTATAACTCCAGCTGTGCATGTATCTGTTTTTCAACAGTAGACATCGAAATGTATGTGTATGTGTGTATGTGTATGTGTGCGTGTTTGTGTGTGTGTGTGTGTGTGTGTGTGTGTGTGTGTTTGCGTGTGTTGTAACGCAAACCATTTTTACTTTTATAATATGAGCTACATCAGTGTTATTCAATCTGTTTACACCCCCCCCCTCCCCCACCCCCCGCAAAAAAAGCCAGTGAAAACTGTTTCGTACCTCGTTAGACAGACTAACGAAACGCTGAAACCAAAACAAATGTAGACAGCAGTTAAATCCGATGTAATAAAACTACAATTTTCAGCCGATTTAATGTCTCTTCATTCTCATATTTGAGATGCTAATCCTACAGACTGCCATTCAGAAAGAAAAATTATCTGCCATGTCCCTTTACATCATTAGAGAGACATTTCTGGCTGCAAACTGGGACTTTCCCATGGTTCACCACTGGGCCGCGGTTCAATGGTTGAAGAACACTGCTTTAGGTGACTACCGTTGTTTTGAAAAGAAATTACGACGAAGACAAGGTATAAGCACAGAGAGAGTTATTCTAGTAATGGTGTTGGTGATATGTGTTACTTTTCCTACGTATGAAAACAGAGGGACTACAACATTATTATCCTAAGAAACTCACTATGAAAGCCAACAAAGTCCTTGATACAGAAAATAGTGGCTGTGAGCTGAAATGCCATACAAAAATTCCTAGATTACCATGGACAAAAAAGAGAACAATTACTGACATTTTAAAAGATCCAAACAAGAAAAATTAGCTAATAAACAACATCTTGTTTCAGAGCTGAAAGATTGTGATCATATCAAGCGCTGTGGTGGACTGGGGAAAAACTGTAGCAGAAGGCATGGTACCAGGAAAGAGTGGCAAGGTCGAACAACATGAAGATGGGCACAGTATGTGATTCCTTAAATATGAAAGTACACGAGGCGAGAGACCAGATTTTCTTTCAGGTAGACCATGATGAGAGCTACGTTCTACAAAGGACCTGCCTCATGATGGTGATGAAAGCTTATGCGACACCCTATAGTTGGCCATTTAGTGTGTCTTCCAACATCACAGCTCTTACTTAACAACGATTTGCCTGGCTGACCGACTGGGCTCCACAACAAATTCGAGGCCGACATCCAAAATCACGATATGGGAGATACCGTCTCATTTATGTAACCATTCTTCTAGAAGACGTCGCATTTGAAATTTAGCCTTCTTGAAAATTGACAGTTTAATTGCTAAGATCAAACTGCCAGCACGAACAAACGATTATTTCTTTAGCGGGACGGGAAACGTTGCATATAAATTATTATTATTTTAAAAATTAAGCAAATTGACGAACGCCAACACGATCAGATAATGGAAGAGCGAAAAGTCTTGCTTGAAGATGTGGAAAGGGATATTCAAGGGGCGACAGAAAGATAGGAATGTGCAGAGCAGCGGTCTTCAAACTTTTGTCAGGCTAAGCTCCTCTTGAGTATATGACAAGACCCCCCCCCCATACCCCCTTGAGTGTAGAGAAAGCCCCCCCCCCCCTCTTGGGTATATTATAAGGGTCCCCCCCCCCACTTGAGTATATGGTAAGACCCTCATGCACCTCCACCCCCCCCCCCCCCACCACACAATGCGTGTATTATATTATTAATTATATATGTTTACGACTGGGGGCCACGTTAGTCCAGTTGGTAGAAGACTCACTTTCAAATCCAGCTGCGACTCGCTGCAACCCACCACCACTCTAGGTAATGGGTACCAGAGTTAACATCGTGAGGTAAATGGAGGAAGGTCGCTGTAGCTACGTAGTTGCGTGCGGACGGCGACACAGGCTTACAGTTTCTTATCAGTCTCCGTACTGTTAGCAGAGCACTTATGGTTTGTAACCGTGTGCAATGACACTGGTTGACAACTCCCGACTTTACCTTTAACGACATTTAAAAAAAAAAATAGTTTTTAAAAGAATTTTATTTATAATTAAAACAAAATGTAAGTATCACGGATTATTAAAAGTACAATTGAACTAACTGTCAAAACTACATAACCTCCCCTTGCTCTCTCATTGGGCGTATGTTCTTTCAGGTTGGAGACCGCTGATATAAAGTTAGTGGACACGTTAATCAAAGTCCAGGATCTGACAGCTGCACGTCGGTCTGTCGGTCAGTGTCAGTTGTCAGGGTGAAGAGACAGATCGCAGCTAGTTGTAAGGGTGTAGCGTCATGTTTGGTTTTTGCTATTGCGAACAGTGTCATTTGACACTGGACCTACGTGCTCACTTCTCCCATGCAGCAGCCATCCTTAGGAACTAGGGCTGTACCGAATATTCGCTTCGTATTCGCTTCGGGGCCTAAAAGAGGACCTAACAACTATTCGGTATTCGGCCGAATACTTGCGGTCGGGCCCGAATACGAATAGTGGTTACCTTACACCCGTTTCTGCATACACTGCGATAGACTGAAATAACTCTCTCAACACAACAGTTGCTCTTGCCTAAGTCTGTCGTAGCGGAGGCAACTGCGACCCGGTTGCGTGGTACAGCATCCAGTTGTAACATATGGCCGTGAGTCCTGGACAATCGGTAGGCAGGCCAAACAATTTCTTGAGGCCTCAGAGATGTGGTTTTATAGAACAATGTTTAAAATACCCTGAACAGCAACAACAACAACAACAACAACAAAAGCAACCAAGAGGTTTTGAAAGAGGCGGGAGCCCGAAGACAACTAATCACAGACATCAGAAGGAGACAGTCATTTTTTTTTTCGGCCATGTTATGAGAAGAGGAAAAATGGAACATGTGGTGACCACTGGAAAGATCTGTGGAAGGAGGGATAGAGAAAGACAACGAGAAAAGATTCTTGACAGTCTTGTTGCATGGCATGGAGGTGTGTCAGCAGACGAACTAATACATGCTGAAGGAGATAGCAGATTGTAGCAAGGCCCACGCCAGTCGGCAAGTTACCTGATGATGATACACTATTCGTATTAGTATTCGACCGAATAGTTGGTCCCGCTATTCGTATTCGGCCGAATAGTGAAAATCCGGTACATCCCTATTAGGAACCTATACTTGACTGTTCTTGTTTGAAGTTGATTATATCTCCTGTCTTTACAGCTTAAGGTGGAGTCTTGTGAAGAATACCAAAAAGTGGTTGCCTTCTCGACAGTTAGTGAAATGTTTCATCAAATATAGAAGAATAATGTTTTCCTTCATAATTGTGCATGGCTCGGAAATGATTTTGTAAAAATCAAGTAGCTTTTGGAAGAAAAATGTGAATGTGTATATATTTACAGAGAGAGAAAGAGAGACGCACACACACACACAGAGAAGGATACAGAAAGAGAGAGATGCATTTAATAGCGAAGGGTAAGCGGGCTGACATGAGTTGGTCGAGGGCTTAATTTCTATTTGAAAAGGGTGAGGGGGGGGGGGGCGGGGGTCTCGTTTTGCCTCTCTGTCACACACACTTCATCTCTCTCTCTCTCTCTCTCTCTCTCTCTCTCTCTCTCTCTCTCTCTCTCTCTTTCTCTGTATGTGTTAGTGTGTGTGTGTGTGGTTATGCGTGTGCCCGTGAGTGGTAAGGCTGCCTCAACAAACAAACACAACAGATTCACTATTGAAAAACAAAAATCAAATCTAGAAACAAAACACCGCCACCTCAAAGAAATTGTATAATTAATGACGTAGAAGTAACTGAGATCCCACAATAAACAACTAATTTTTGTGTGTGTTTGTAAAGTAGTGAAGTAAAGTAGTAAAGTAGTAAAGAAAATGTGTTAGGCAGTAAAGTTGTGATTGTGGGCAGGGTAACAGAATACCATCCCCCCCAAAAAAAACACAGTCGAAATAAAATTTCTAGTTTTAAATTTATTACGTTCAATCCGCGCACCTCCATTGCAACATTAAGTGGATTTAAAAAGTTGGAGAGGAAGGAGGGACATAGGGTGGAGTCTGTCTTAGTTTATGGATAAAAATTAACGCTATAAAAGAGAGAGAGAGAGAGAGAGAGAGAGAGAGAGAGAGAGAGAGAGAGAGAGAGAGAGAGAGAGAAACAGAAATAGAGAGAGCGATGTCACTGAGGTGAGATAGATGGTGAGGTGATGCTGTGATGGAGTGGATAATGATAAAGGAAACGCTTGAGGAAAGGTGTGAGGTGTTAAAGACACAGGTATGTAGGCAGAAACTTATACTGATGTTTCCAGTTCTATACGCAGATTGACAAGAAAGCCAGCAGAGAAAGAGACCTGTTTTTGAAGTGGTAAACGTTGTAAACAGGGAGATTCACATTACTTCTTTCTATTAGGGCTGATTCGTTTACATTGTCTGCTTATTTATTATATATGTAATATTTCTATGGCCTCAATGATTCTCCCTATATTTATGTGCTGTTGAAACCAACGCAAGACGGTCTGCTGCCAAATCGACAAACGCTTGGAATAAGCCCGGCATGCCGGAATTGCCAAGCGCGTTCGCCACGCCTAAGCCACATCCCAGCTTCTCAACTCAGTGCTCGCACATATGTCATGATTACTCTATGATTCAACCTCTTGGGACAAGTATGTCCGCTCTTCAAGTGGGGGAGAAACCATCTCGTCTTATCTGAATGGATTCTTCCTCTCTTGAAAACCGATTTGAACATTTTATCTCCCCCTTATCTAGTCGTCCTTCCGTGACCGATTCTAGATGGGTTTTGCAGAAACTTGTTTTTCAGAACCTCCTTAAGATTGATGAGATCCCTGGCGCTACCCTTCTCGTGGAGTTTTTCCAAGAGCTTCATCTAGGACACTTACGAAGGCCGTGATAACGGAAAGATCCGGACGTTCGGTTCGATGGGAATGCGATTCCTGTGTAAGTAATGTCTCCTTTTGTAGTTTTTCCGTTAAAATCTTGTTCAGTATTTATTGTTCCCCTTTTTAAATCTCTTTTTTCTCTGTAATTCATCCCTTTACACCTTAATTTGTTTTCTTTATTCGTCTGGGCCGCTGTGTTCTGTTATCTATATTTATGTTACTTCTGCTTCTCTTTATATTGCTTGATAAATACTTGTATTTAAATTTCCACCAGTTGTTTATTTTTTTTAAGTCTAGTGTTCGCTTTGTCTGCCCCATTGTCTTGGTATGTTTCTCTTTAAAAACACCTTCTCGATGTTTCCTTTTCTTTGTTTCTGTTTCTTTCTTTCTTTCTTTCTTTCTTTCTTTCTTTCTTTCTTTCTTTCTTTCTTTCTTTCTTTCTTTCTTTCTTTCTTTCTTTCTTTCTTTCTTTCTTTCTTTCTTTCTTTCTTTCTTTCTTTCTCTCTTTCTTTCTTTCTTTCTTTCTTTCTTTCTTTCTTTCTTTCTTTGTGCTTGTCTTTCCGTGTGTTGAAATGTATCTTTTCTGCCTACCCCCGGTCGTGAACCCGGACCATAAGGAGTTCGTCACCGGGTTGCCGATAAGTCAGCTTTAACCAAGTATGCTAGCGAGCCGGGCAAAGCTAACACAAACTATTTGTTTTCCCTCCCCCTCCTTGATTTTCTTTTCTACTTTTTAATTTCCTACTGTTTTTACAACAGGTTACCTATAGGTGGTTTTGTTAATGCCTTTGTCGTAAAACGGAACGGTGTCATCGCATGAACTGCTGCTGGAGATTGCAAGTTGTGTCTAGTCACTTGACGATGATGATGAGGATGATAATATAATTCGCTAAGATTTAGAACTTAACTGGCGTTGAATTCTGTTTTCTGATATGGACAGCGCTATGGGAGAGAGATCAACACCAGGCGCCTCAATATATCAAAGTCAAGATTGTAGAGTTTCCACGGGGATCTTGGCATGTCTGAAGATTAGCATCTAAGATAAACCCTGGCATCGAGGATACCTAGCTTCGTGGTCGGCGAGTTGCTTCAGATAGTGACTAGAAGCAAGACGGGTGTTCACGTCTGTTCTTTGGTTGGTATCGGATGGTGACTTTTATAAAAACTCTCTGTTGTTAATTTTGCCAACCCATCTGAAGGTCTTGATTTCGAATCCGCAATGAGATGAGGTAGCTTTAAAAGAAAACAATGATATACAGAGAATCATTTCTTCTAAGGACGTCGTAGCTGACTTGTTGGATTATTGTTTGGATCTACACCCCCACCGCCCCCGCCTTTTCTGGGATGATACCTTTTAGTTCGACCACTCTGAGATTACAGAGTCCGAATGGCTGGCATGCCAACAATGAAAAATCTCATTTGGTCATTTAGTAAAAATGCAGCCAGAACAACCACCAACGCAGGCGCTACGAATAAAATATTACAAGTGAAGCAAGAGCCCGCCCTAGGAGAATAAGGATTCATGACATTAAACAGCTTCTACAAGGACACGGAATGACAATAGTCATTGCTGCCCTTTAAGCAATGGATCACTGACTGTTTCTCCCCAGAAAGCTTAACTGCAGAAGTGTACACTGATAATGATTATGATGATCCCAAGTCTCGGCAGCGTGGTGTAACTTGCAGTTCTGTGCGGGTAAGGATGTCGGATCTCTTTAAAGACAATAATATTTTTTTTTTTTAAAGAAAAAATCTAGACAGCTCCTTTGTGGACCAAGCTAAAAACTAGTACCAGGGTTTGTTCTCGAAAGTAGAAAACTGGAGATGTGAACAACCTCACTATTCTAATTCCTATTGATCTACAAAGTTAGGGTCCGTCACGATACTGTAAATAAACAGCCGGTTGTGGAAAAGTCTTGTGATGATTTGCTTACTTCTTCTAAAATTGTCTTTCAACAGTTTTGACCCGTATTATCTGGCCATCCCCCATCTTCCTTTAGGTACGCATATTTCTATTCCCTACGATCTTGAAATCTCATCTAATCTTGTGAGAGGTCTTGGAGTTCTAATTCTGTCCCGGTCATTATATCAGTGTCATCAGCAAATCATAGATTACTTATTCGTCGCCCGCCGATCGATACGGATGTTTTCTGATAGGTTAAGAATCTCAAATATAATTTGATAAACATTTGAAAGTATATTAAAATACCATGTTAATGGGATACATCGCTGTCAATCTCCCTATGTTCTTTTAGATACAAATACTCCGTGCTCATCGTCATCATCATCATTCTCAATTTCCACTTCTGCCGTTAAGCGTTGTGGGAAGGAACAGTTTGCGATCCACTGCTTGATCGGCAGCAATGGCTGTTGTCATTCCGTGTCGATGTTGAAGCTCTTTAATGTCATCAATCCATATCCTCACAGAGTAGCCTCTTGGTTTTACTTCAAATCTCTTCATGTGCAACGTCTGTGATGCCTTTAAGTAAAAATCGTTTTGTTCCTTGTTAAAAAAGTCCCAATATAGTACGCAATTTTGTGTTATTTTAAAGCCCCACCCTGGCTGTTGGCGGGGCCCTAATATAACCCTACCTATGGGATGAACTTAGTTTATGGGACCTTTCACCGGGTGATCCTCGTCCGAATGGTGGCACTTTCTATCACCGGGTGTTAATCGCTTGTTATGCTGTCATGGTGGGGTAAAACACAATCAATCAAATTAGACACTAAGTACTACTCGTTTGGTGATTGTTTCTTTTATATTCTTTGACATTTTGATTTATTTGGATGTTTTTTTTTTCCTCTCCCCACATTCTTGTTAATGCTGCTTGAGATTGTTCTTTCTGTATTTTTGTCCTTGCATCTAAGAAAAGTTGCAAACCACTGCTGTAGACAGATATGGTGACTAAAACCACACGAAGTAGACATTAAGAAGAGGTTAACATGACCAGTTATTCAATTAAAAGCAGGGTGACCTAACTCACAAAGACAAAAGTTCACTACACAAAAGGAACCCGTACTCTCTCGTATACACATGCTAGGAGGCAGATATATGAGCAGTTAAACGACTTTTACGATGCAGCAGCACTCTGTTTTATGTCGTTCGGCTCCAAGACAAAACCTGACTCAGTCTGTTTTATTTGAGTTCTCACTTCATAAAATCAGTGTAGGCCACATGAACTTCTGGTGTCGATGCCTCTCGGAAACCGTTGGAAAACATAAAAAGTGAATGCGGACGATCGTAAGACACGGGTAAGTGGTTTTTCTGTCTATCAGCCGACAGCTTTTTTCTTTAATTGACTCGTCTGCTTATGTATAAACAATTTATTTGTTGGAACTGAGCGATTTTGCATTGGTTAGCGTTTGTACATTCTCATTCTTCACGATTTTCTGTTGTTCTTTCCCCATGTAAAAGTAGGCTCATTTTTT
This sequence comes from Candidula unifasciata, assembly GCA_905116865.2. Lineage (NCBI taxonomy): Eukaryota > Metazoa > Mollusca > Gastropoda > Stylommatophora > Geomitridae > Candidula > Candidula unifasciata. Next base: position 87,483 of record CAJHNH020002081.1, read on the forward strand.
ATTATTTGTCAACACCTTTTATAGTAAGAATACTTTTCTTTAGTACATTTTGCCTGTGTTAGGTATATGTTCTAATAATCAGTATCAGTAGTAATATTTTGTTTTAACTATCCTGTTTTGTGGGAGTGCACAAACAACTGATTTGTTAAGAGTGTGGTGATTTCGCAAGTGTTTCAATGAGTATGCTTTAATGTTTACCATTATTCTGTATCTAGTAAATATAGTCTAATTGTTATGATGTGTCCTTGACCCCTGGTGTTACAATATTTTTCTTTAGTACATTTTTGTTGTTGTTGTAGTTTTAGGTACTGCTATGGCAATCTTTTTAAATAAAGCAATTCTGTTTGAGCATGCCCCAACAAGCTATACGTTAAAAATGGGCGATTTTGCACGTGTTTATGTGTGCAAATGTACATACTTCTCGGTTTAATTTTGTTTTTCGCCTCGTAAATATATGCTAATTCTATATGATTTGTCAAGTACCCTCTGCATTTAGAATGTTTTCTTGTAGCATCTTTGTCTGTGGTAAATATTTCATTCAGTTAGTTGCGTATCCTTTACATGACGTTGCAGAACCAACCCTGGCATTTGTGTGTGTGTGTGGTTGTTGTAGTTTTTTCAGGCCTTTTTTACATTCAGTAGTTTGCCATTTCTCTTTGTACAATCAGCTCATGGTACCACTGTCGAAACTAACTTAAGACAAACCGTCTGCAGCTGGGTTCGAACCCGGCACCCCGGCACCCAGCAATACGAAGTGCGTCGGCAACGCCAAAGCTACAGAGGCCGATATACGGAAGGAAATAAACATTGCTTGGACACTTTTGCAAAAACAGCGCTTCACTGGGTGGCAGATGGAAAAGGAAAAACTGCACTTCACTGGGTGGCAGATGGAAAAGGAAAAACTGCACTTCACTGGGTGGCAGATGGAAAAAAAAAAAACAGCGCTTCACTGGGTGGCAGATGGAAAAGGAAAAACAGCACTTCACTGGGTGGCAGATGAAAAAGGAAAAACTGCACTTCACTGGGTGGCAGATGGAAAAGGAAAAACTGCAGAAGGATGGTAACTCACAGTTGCAGCAGTAGTGATTGTAGCAGCAGCAGCACTTGTAGTAGTAGCATTAGCAGCAGTAGTGATTGTAGCAGCAGCAGCACTTGTAGTAGTAGCATTAGCAGCAATAATAATAGCTATTTTTGTTGTTTATGACGATCATACTACTGCTTCTGCTGCTGCTACTGCTACTACTGCTGTATTCTTCATCCAGTATTGATTTCAACCAGTTTTAATTCATATGTATTGTTTGTCATCCTTTTTATTGTGCATACTTTATCGGTTTCCAGAATTGTCTATTACCCATCTCTTGTTGTCCATTTCACCTCCACCCCCTCCCCGCTCTCTCTCTCTCTCTCTCTCTCTCTCTCTCTCTCTCTCTCTCTCTCTCTCTCTCTCTCTCTCTCTCATTATCATTTCTCCACATTCATTCATTCATTGTACTAAAACCCACAGTCTGCACGCCTGTACGATAGAAAACCACACACAGAAACCCGCTAGTGTATGTACCGAGCACCTGCCGTAGTACATCTTTGATAATACGACTAGTTGAGACAGTGCGGACATTCTCCCCGTATTCGCATGGTTCTGTGGCGGAAAGATTGCTGCCTGGATTAGATAGACGTGTCTTCATCCATCAACCCCTGCTTGAGTGACGTCACAGGCAGGCACAAGTGCTCCCATAGCCATGGTCTCATATCTGTAAACGTTTTCTCTGTATATTTGTGTGGTCTCCGTCGTGGGTCTGCACAAACTGATTCAGGATGGGCGGGGTTCGAAACCTGGCTTATGGTTATATTTTTTAAAATCTGCTTGTAAAGAAGAAGAGGAAGGAAATATGTTAGCTTGGAGGCAATATACTTGCCGTCCAGCCTGAGAATCTTGGCTTTTAATCCGATACTGACCCCCCCTCCCCCTCCTCCAATGGGTACCGTTGGGGAGGGGTGATAGACACAATACCCCACCCTCTCCCAATAAGAACGTCTTAAGAGTCGACTAACAGAGGTATTTAGTTCTAAGTCCGAGCGCATGTTCCTGAGGGGCGAGAAATAATCAGACTGTATACACATAATCTTGATCTGTAAAACGGATGAGCACGCAAAACGTATGATCTTGAACAAGGTCAAAGTCCAGAAGTGGACGAACAACTAGAACTTTTCATCGGAATTTATAACCGAGAAGAAGAAGAAGAAGAAGAAGAAGAAGAAGAAGAAGAAGAAGAAGAAGAAGAAGAAGAAGAAGAAGAAGAAGAAGAAGAAGAAGAAGAAGAAGAAGAAGAAGAAGAAGAAGAAGAAGAAGAAGAAGAAGAAGAAGAAGAAGAAGAAGAAGAAGAAGAAGAAGAAGAAGAAGAAGAAGAAGAAGAAGAAGAAGAAGAAGAAGAAGAAGAAGAAGAAGAAGAAGAAGAAGAAGAAGAAGAAGAAGAAGAAGAAGAAGAAGAAGATAAGGGAGACACTATTCTAATTTCTTTGAAATCTATAATTTTTTTTTCACTCGTATTTTTCTAATTTCACAATCAATAACAAATAATAATGATAATGAAGATGATGATGACACAGCATATACCATCAGTGCATCACGTAAGTTATTGACCCTTTCTGTCTTTTACAGGACCCACTCTCACTGGAACCCCCCCCCCCCCTTTTCGCCCCAACAATAACAAACAAATAAAAATTCTTAATCTATTGATCCACATCTGACAGTGCTTCTGCAACAATGGCTTGCATTTCCAACTTTACCTCCTGATAATAAACCGGCCACTTCTGGTCACGATGTCCTCTTTGGCCAGTTTTATTGTTATCTTATCTGTCTCTGGCACCAGGGAAGCAATCAAACACATTAACACGGCTGTGTTCACAATGTTCTGTTTGCGATGGAAGGCAGACGTTGTATATTAGCACTGTTCTGCTCCGAAAGACTGAGGACAAGACGCGAGACCCAGCCAGTTCTTCTCCATGTTGACTCAGTCCGTATCAAACAAGATCATCTTGCTCTAGTTTTCACTCGTTTTTCAACAATCTCTCGGTACACTATCAATGTCCAAGTAATTATTTACTTCTCTCCGAGGGAAAAAAATTGTTTCATTTACTGAATACCCCCTTTGAATTCTAGTTTTCTTTCTCCTGCAGCGCGGCACGGGTAAAATCAATACGCGTTGTCCAATCTCCACTCGCTCGGCCTCTTCACTTCTTCGTCCTTTATTCCCGTTCTATCAATACCGCTGCTCCCCCACTTCCGCTCATCCTGGCTTCCTTCTGCTTCTCAGACCAGATTAAAACAAAAGAATACTCTGCCGCAAGCATACACGCAAGAATCAAAGCTGCACACAAACACGCACACTTGCAAGAAATTAGCAGTCTTTTTTTCCGAAAGAGCAAAGTTCTTTTATTTTCGAACACTTTCCCATATTCTGTCATCTTTATCGACCATCTTTGATTACTATCATCGCTCCAGGCCCGAACAAACATCACCATTTCATAAGGTGATATAATTCTCTCGTCAGGACCCATTACTCTAGTTCCGACTTGTCCGCAAATTATCTTCCCTGCCTGCTCATTACCAACCTCATTTTAACATTATGTCCCGAGACTTCTAGTCTTCTGCATGGAGACAGAACGCCCTTTCTCCCCCACCACCCCGATCTTAAAGCATCTTTCTCCAGCTAATGTAATTACGTAATGTTACTTTGAGCTCAAGCATCGTTCGACACTTTTCCTTCCACAGATTCCGCTAATGTCAAGTTGCTTATTCCACTATACTTCTTATAGATCCGGTTCCAAAGTAGCGCACTGTGACATTCATTTAACGACAGACTACTAGTTTAAACGTGATGTACTCTTCCACGCCAACAGTCCATTAATCATATACCGGGTGCTTCGTTCGTGATCAAATTCTGTGTTTTAAAATTCACTAAAGGACAAGTTAGTGCTCATAACAAAGGTGAGGGACTTACTATCGTTTACGGCAAAATCTCCCAAGGTGATAGACTATGCTAGAACTTGGTGAAATAACTGCGTGCAATGTTCAACTGGGTTTTGGGATTTGATCAACAGAACAAGTGCCTCGATACAGAGAAAACACTGGCCGGGTGTTGGGGGTAGAGGGGGAGGGGGAGGGGAGGCGATCCAACACCCTTTCCTCCTATGTATACCTCCTGATATTCAACCAGCCACTTCTGGTCACGATGTCCTCTTTGGCCAGTTTTATTGTTATCTTGTGTGCCTCTGGCACCAGGGAAGCAATCAAACACATTAACACGGCTGTGTTCACAATGTTCTGTTTGCGATGGAATGCAAGACGATGTATATTATTTATTATATATATATATACATGCTAGGCAAATAGTAGACTCAAGGCTCCTAATCATAGTATATTCTTCTTCTTCCTGTTCGAAAGCTATAAACTCCAGCTGTTCGTCCACTGTAGTTCTGTCCCAGAACCTGAGTGATGCGTGCGCATGCATGCCTTCACATGTATGATTCATTTTTATACAGACTGTTGGTTCCTTGTCCCACAGGAGGCTGCACTCAGACTTCGAAGGAAGCTCCCAAATAGTCGACTCTTACGACATGCTTTTGGGCAGGCAGTTGGTCTATTTCTGTTCTACCTACAATAAGGCCCCGAAACCCATACAAGAAAATTCAAAACATAAGAGCGTAATAAAAATAGCACAAAACGCATAAATAACTACTTTTACATATAACCTGTACGCACGGTTTGGGGCAGATGCCTTCTAGTATGTTCGTGATGAACTCTTCCATGCCAATATTCAAGTTAATCACATACTTGTACTTCCTTCGTGAAACAATTTTATATGTCAAAATTCGCTCGCTAAAGGACAACTTAGTGTTCAAAACAAAGGTGATGAACTTTGCTAGCACTCCCTCCCATTGATACCTCGCAAGGTATAAACAAGAGTAAGATCTGGCTGTAACAACTTCTGACAGTGCTGAACGGGTATTTGTGGATTTGCTAATCCTGGACAGGCGCGCCAATGCAGAGTAAACATTGCGGGGGAACACACCAGGGTGTGTGTGTGTGTGTGTGTGGGGGGGGGGGGTGTTCACACAAAAATTGTCTCATATTTTCTAAGCACATGGGGGGGGGGACAAGAAAGCCTAATCCTAGTTTGAACGTATAATAATAACAACAATAGTACTATGGGAGGTGTTAAAAAGAATTAAATACACTTGAAAAGATACGACATGTATAGATAAATACTGTCAAAGAGAAATATTTACGACGAAAGAAGCTGCTTAACCTCGTTAAAAAAAAAAAAAGCTTCAACCCTTTAGTCCCCTCAATTAAAACTGGGATCGGAGGGGGGCGCTTCAAGTGGCATGGGCCAATAGGTTCCGTCGCCGCTGAAGCAGAATGCGACTACCAAAGTCGCAATAGTGGGCAAACCTTCAGGTAGCAGCCGTGAGAGTTCAAGCAGAAACACTTGTTGTCCTAGGGGTCATATTCTTGACTCCATGTGGAGCCAGGTTGACCCAGACTGTAGTAGATAAATTAAAGTTAGGAGCCCTTTCTCCATGCATTCAAGCTATTGGACAGATAGGGCTAGACCTATATTTTATAGCCGAATCGGCATTCGGTGGATGTTGTGGTCAACATCACGCTGGTCACTTTTGCTTCCCAGGATTCTACCTGGTACCCGCTCATGGCTGGGTCCACCTGAGAGTCAAGGTCATTTCTGGAGAAGGTCCAGACCCGTTGGGATTCGAACCCGCTACCTTCGGATCTGCAGGCAAGCGTCTACCTGCAACTCCACGGCGGCTCTCTCTCTCTCTCTCTCTCTCTCTCTCTCTCTCTCTCTCTCTCTCTCTCTCTCTATCTCAAACTAAAGCAGGTACAGGGAAATGTTTTAGAAAATAAAACGAAATTTGTGATTGTATTTTAAAGTAACAATGAATTAATACCCGAGAAAGGGTTTTGTCATTTTGTTTCTAAATTATACTGTGTACTGTTGTGTGCATATTTAGAACAAAGAGTAATAAATAATAGTAAAAAAATGTGTTTCCCCTTTGCAAAGGAAATTGTAATGGCGACTACAGTCAGGAGTGACCAGAAGAGATAAAATCAGGAGTGAAACCATACGAGATAAAATTGGCACAGAACCAATTCTGAATTACAAACAAATACAGCGAATCAAATAGTTTGCCCACTTGGAAAGAATGCCTTCTGATGCTATACCATACATGACATACACAAAACGAGTAGGACGTAGAGCAAGAGGTACACCAAAAACAACATGAAAAGATAACATCAGAGAAACTACAGCACCACGATGTGTCTGTGGTCGAAGCAGCCAGAAGAGCACGAAGCAGGACCTTATGTCCCCTTCGACACCCGAAGCGGTAAAAGATGACGTAAAGAAGACTAAGAAGAAGAAGAAGAAAAAGAAGAAGAAGAAGAAGAAGAAGAAGAAGAAGAAGAAGAAGAAGAAGAAGAAGAAGAAGAAAAAGAAGAAGAAGAAGAAGAAGACGATTACAATCATTACATAGCAGCCTCATCACTGCTGTCAATCTCCTTACATGTCTGTCTTCTGCCTGCCTGTCTGTCTGTCTGAGGCCTTGTTAACCAGCTCTAGAACATTCTCAATACTCACATATTCTTATCGATTTCAGACAGGCGTTATTGTTAGTGTATAATCGTAGTGATCATCGTCTTGGACTAAGTGGAAGAAAATAACAGAGAACACATCGATTTCCGTTTCCCTTTATTTCTAGTACCTCGATTTCAGACTTCCAGACAAATGGTCCCTTTGATCCTCCCATTTGGTCCCGCGCCGCTCCGTACTCTGTAATGCATTTCTTTCGTGAAGAGGAGTACTTAAAGTTACAGTTTCTGCTTCTGCTACTTCTCCCGACATTCTTGGGTATAGGAGGAGGAAGAAGAAGAAGAAGAAGAAGAAGAAGAAGAAGAAGAAGAAGAAGAAGAAGAAGAGAGAGAGAGAGAGAGAGAGAGAGAGAGGAGGGAGGGAGAACGAGGTAGATGGGGGAGGAAGAGGTAGCTTTTTATATGGAGATCATATTACTTGTCGCTATGCTTAAAGACTACTGTTACTATCGCCCTACTTCTGTGATAATTGTCAGAGTAAAGGAGAGTGAGGCACACACACATACATACACACACAAAGAGGCAGACAGAGAGAGAAATAGAGAGAGACAGACAGAAAGAGAGACAGAGATGGAGAGAGAGGATGACATACCACACAAAATTCATTTCACTTTTCACTGAACTGGATACAATAGTTTATGTTGCTCCTTCTTATGAGACAGTTTCTTGCGTGTGTGTGTATGTGTGTGTGTATGTGTGTGAGAGAGAAAGTATGCGAGAGATGTAAAGAGAGAGTTAGTGAGAGAGAGAGAGAAAGTGAGAGAGAGATGTAAAGAGAGAGATTTATAGACAGTTATGAGAGAAAGTGAGAAATATGTAAAGAAAGAGATGTTAAGGGAGAGACTGAGAGAGAGAGAGAGAGAGAGAGAGAGAGAGAGAGAGAGAGAGAGAGAGAGAAAGTGAGAGACGTAAAGAGAGAGAGAGTTAGTAAGGGATAGCGAGTGAGACAGAAAGAGACTCTTATGTTGCGTTCACATCACATGTCGCTGTACCCAAAGGATCTTCGATGAGTGGGTTAAGTGTATTGCTACAGGATTTTTCCATCAGCCTGATTTTATTGTTCTGGTTCCATTTTTGTGAGACAATAATTTGTTGCTTCCTCTCGTTCGTTTGTGAAGACGAAGAGAATATGATAATGTCTTCGTTAGGGTGGGTTAAGGAGGGTTCTTTTTTTTAAACGGAAAATTTCATGTTTTGGAGAACTTGAGGTTGGTCGAGGGGGTGGGGGAAGTGGGGGGGGGGGGGGTGGTTGTGAAAATTAGGCGGATGGGGGGGGGGGGCATAATACACGCCACACGGCAAGTGGTGGTTTGATCAACCTCTAAACCTGTCGTTGTAGCGGGAGTTTCTCATTACTTGTGTTTTTTGGTAGGTTTAGGTTTAATTCTTCTTAAATCCCGGAAGAGAATGAGGCAGACTGCCATATTTAGATTTGCAGGAAGCAGTTGTAGAGCGTTGACCAGATGTTTGCCTACCGAGCCAAACGCCCTGGGCTCGAATTCTTCTTCTTTCGTTCGCCTGAAATTCCCCGTGTGGTTATGGGTCCACATTGTGGGGAAAATGAGAATAGACCCACTACCTCCCACAATACGCATGTGCTAAGAGTCGACTAATTGGAGGCTGCCTTTGAAGACAAAGTGCACATGATCAACAAAGAACAGCCACTGCTCACAAATAGGTCAGTAAAAATGGATGTACACGCAAAACTCAGGCACTGAGGCGAAGCCGAAGTCCAACTGGACAAACAACCAAAACGTTCTACCCGAGCTTACAGCCAGTAAACAAAGAAGAAGAAAAGAAAGGTCATTTCAAATAAGTTGTCTGTATCTGCAATTTCGTCTCTTGTACAGATATCGCCACAGATGCGACAAAACTAACCTTTTACATGCTTTACATACGAGGTCACTGATAGCCAGACTGCCCAAAACAAAGAACGCATCATACGTTCATAGGTTCATACCTGGAAGCCCAATGAACGCATAATATGCCGATTTTAGTCTCTCTTCACTACCCATTGGGTCTGTGATGCTAAAACCCCTGGGACTCAAAGAGATAAAAATTGCGAGTCACTGCCTGTATTTATCACTTTTGCAGTGTAGATAGGTAGGTCTTTAAACCCGAGGATATAGAGCCGCAAGGCTAGTGCTGCCACCAAGGACTGTGCAGGTGATGATTTTATTGTTGCCGTCGATTTAAAAATACGGCCTTACAGTGGACTCGAAGCGGGGTCTACACATTAGAGCCCAGCGTTCTTAACCACTTGGCCACCCGCACCTTTAAATCTGAAGGCGAATGTTTGTAATCACACCGAACCTTCCCTATGTCTAAAATCTGGTAGCACAGTTGCTAAAGCTTACCTGCCAACCAGAAAGTCTTTGATTCGTACTCTGGTTGAAAAATATTCTAGTGATTGATGTAAAGCTCCGAAATCTACCCAGGATAAAATGGGTAACAGGAACTATAGAGGGAGCTAACAGTTATTGGCGTAACGCTAACGTTCTTTAAATGGTGTTCCGTAAAATTGCGTTCCGTTAAATTGTGTACTGTCAAGTTGTGTGCCGTTTACACAATCAAGGTTGACCACAGAGTACCCGTTGGTGTGTTTGGAAATATTACCTGGTGAGAATCCAGTCTCTTTCGCCATGCCAGTCTAGTATGACTGTCTGAAAACCACCAAAGGTGTTAAACGCTTAGACACCGTCCGCCACTGGAATCGAACCCCGGTGCTCAAAGACTATGAAACTGTTAAAAGTATTTTCTAAATCAAAACCAGAGAGCCCCATAGTTCTGACTGCATCACCCACTGTATGAAGATCGGGGGGCTGCACAGTTATTGATCTGGAACCACATACGAGATGCCCCAGTTCTTGAAAGAAATAGTGTGCCTAACGTACCAGGTCATTGCGTTGGTAGCTGTGCTAGCGAACACACAAAAAATCTAGCCTGCTCCAAATGCAGTAGTTAAACGTTAAAGTTAAGAGACTGGGCTCTTGTCGTAACGAATGGCCTCTCTTGCCACTTGCCAAGATCATCACACAAAGCAAAAAACTCCGTAGCTCCATCAACGATCCTCAAAGATCTTCCTAAAACTATACTCGTGAACTGAAAGACGCGCCGTAAAACGAACCCGCCCCATTCATTTCGTGAGGCAAACCCCTTGACCACTTCATGACAAAGACCCCGCTGAATGCCACAGACACCAACCGGAGCCTTGCTTGGTGATTATAGTCTTAAACAGGGCCATTGTCCAGCGAATACGACTCCCCTACAATTTTCAGACATGTAATGAGAGAATGTCCGGCACTGCCTCCCGTAAAAAAATAGATGGGACAGAGTCCTTGCGGCTGAAACTGCTGCGAACAAAAGTCACTGAACATAGGGGGAGACAAAATCTCCTGGGATCCCTTAATTAAGACACTGCTCGCGAGCACAGTTCTCTGCTACAGGGAAATGCAGTCTTTGTGGTGGAATCTGCCACAGCAAATTAGTTTCCTATGCTGTCACCATTGCTAATTATGGGAAGAAGTTCATTCTTCAGCAGAACTACATGTTTTTCTATTTCTTCTGGAAGTGATTTTAAACCACTGTAGCTAGGAGCCGATGAGCGGCTGGCAGAGTTGTTAGAACACTGGGCTCTCAAGCGGGAGAACCGGGTTCGAATCCTCGGTAATGCTGGGGATTTTTCTGTCAGGGGCAAACAAAAATCCTGACCTACACAGTCGTGGCGACAGCACTAGCCATGCAGACGTAATTCCTCTGGCTACTGCCCCCTCCCCCACTCCCCGCCTATACCCCAAAAGTGGTATAATAAAGGAAGTTATTGTCAGTTTTATAGGCAGTAGTTATGAGCCTGGTTAATTCATTGGTTAGCAAGCAGCGATTTTTTAAATGAAAAACATTGCCATTACTCTGAGAGAATCAACATAATAACATTCGTAGATATTGGTTTATGAAAGACACAAAGACACAACCAAACGTTATCGTTGTGTGCTCTGCCGTTTGGTATGGTAGATGATGCTAAAGAGCCTTCCTGCCAAAGCCAGTTGCCTTGTGCTCTAAAAGTCTGGAATAGTTTGTCAGACGGGGTCATTCGTTTCACGAGTTCAGTTTTTACAAATTCCTCAAAAGGAGGCGGTCGTCGAAATTGGGGAGTTCGTACTTTATGCGACACTCTCAGTAAGCAGATAGCCATTCTGCGGCCTCGTCCAAAGAAGTCATTTGTCTAGATTTTAAACTAATAAACTTGAGATGTCGGCGTCTGTGGCTTAAGTGTTATGAACGCGCTTCGTAATCCCGAGGTGCCGGGTTTAACCCCACCTGCGGGCCTTGCGCTGCGTTGGTTCTGACATTGGTATCGAGAAGCCGACCGTCCAGGGAGCAATGACAAACTACTGGATGTAAATTTGCCTAGAAAGACCACAACAGCCAGAAAATGTTGCGGTTTGTTCTGCAACGTCCTGTAAAGGATACGCAACTTAAAAAAAACGTGAAAACGTTTAGGGTCTTTTCATAGCGAAGGGAACGAGATTCCCGCTATGACACAGGGTACAATCTTTGAAAGATCCACAAACGGAATTCCTCACTAACTGAAAATGTGCAGATTGGCTGCCTCTCACAACAGCAGTCCCTTGGTGCGATCTGGTGTCAAATATTCGCTGTGTTTGCTTGACTAGCCGAGATGTGAAAATGCGTCACAAGTCGGATAGTAAACTGTGTGTGAGATTATCCGATCAAACAACCGAAGCCATCAATCCACTGACCGGGAGAAGAGCAAGAAGGACATTTGGTCAGCAGGGAGATTGTCGGCAATCTTGACTACAAGGTTCTCAGTGCAATGTGAGGACATTTCTGGTCCAGATGAATGCGTCAGCACATTGACGGAGTCAAAAAGAAATCTTGAAAGATAAGGTTAAATTTTAAGTCAGGAGGATCGACTTCATTGCATTAGATGTTATCCCAGATGGCTCGACACATCTCAGCAGAACGTCAAGCCGCCTGCCTGTGACAGTGTCGTACAAAGCACGAACTCGTAGCTCCGGCAAGGATCCCTTGGGGTCTCCGTAAAAACTACATCATGAACTGAAAGGAGCAGCAGTGAAAAAACAACCCACTACCTGAACCATTTGGCGCCGGCGATCTCCATAGAAGACAGAAGTGGACAGACGGGGGACTCCGCTGTCGTGACAACAAAACGTAGGGTCTGGCTGTGATGTCAACACATGTATATGTGTGATATGGCAGTCGAAGGAACCCAGTGGCCAGATGCTTGCGAGCAGGTCTGCGTGTCTTGGGTCCGAGTCCTGATCGATGCGAATTTTTTTAAAGGAAAATTTATTCTAAACCAGGAAATGTCCTAAAAAGCAAAGGCGGCTTGCTTAATACTGACGTCATAAGCCTTAAAAGAATAATAACAATACGAAAAACAACAACAGCAAGAACACCAACAAGCAGCAAATGAAGAAGCAGTTGCATCAGCGGCAGCAGAAGAAAAGAAAAAGAAGAAGAAGAGGATGAAGAAGAAGAACAACAAAAGCAACAACATTAACAACAAAACACAACCCCAACCACTAGCCCACTTCCTGATACCGATTCTTGTGACAAACCCCGAGCTGTACGGCTGAACTACCAAGCGTAACATTCCCGCAGCCGTTCCGAATGCCAGCAGTCGTTAAATCAGACGGCACGTGCCGCTTACCAACTCTGTTCTGAACCACTTAATGGATCAACAGGGACTCGGGCCAGGCAGATGGGGCGCAGATTTGATGCGTCCTCACGTTTTTGTCGTTCACGCCAAACGCTTTATGCTAATGAGGGTCGGGCTTTCAGACAATGAACCAGGTACAATGCCTCTTAAGAGAGAATGATTTACTTTGAAGTTAAGCAGTTTAGAATTTTGCACCGGGCACTTCAAAGACACTTTAAGCGGCCGTTTAATATTCGATTCAAAGTGAATAGTATACAGGAGATTAAAAAATATATTTTGCAGCTAGTATGACCTTGGTAGTCGCCGTGGCGGAGCGGCTAGACGCTCGCCGCGGATAGGAAGGTCGTGGGTTCGCTTCCTTCCGACTTAAAAAATGACCTTGGCTCCCAGGTCGACCCAGCCTTGAGTGAGTACAGGGTTCAGTCCCGTGAAGTAAAGACGGTCGGCGTGATGCTGACCATATCGCCCATCTTGTGCCGATTGGTCCATAAAAGTGTAGGTCTAGCCTCATATGCCCTATACGCCTAAGTCTAAAGGCATGGAAAAGGGTCCTTTACTTTCTTTTTACTTACTATGACTTTGGCCTCAGTGGCGGAGTGGTTAAGCTTTTCTTCTAGAGGTCTGAAGCTTGTGAGTTCAGCTTTAGGCTCTCCTCAAAACTTATTAGTGTTTGTGTTTAAGAATCTGGTGGGATCTTTCCTGCATATGCGGAATAGGCCCACTGCCCCTAGCAATCATGTCGTAAGAGTCGACTGGTTTCGGATGTTTAGAGACCAGGACTAACAGTCTGTGTACAAATAAGCTAGATCTGTAAAACAGATGTACAGGTAAAACTCAGGTTCTGGAATAAAAATGAAGTCTAGAAGTGGACGAACAAACAGAACTTTCCAACAAAGCTTGCAGCCGGTGAAAGCTGAGAAAAAGATGAAGACAAATATAACGCCTCCAGCGTGACAGAACGACACAGAACCATAGCCCTAGAAAGCAAGCAATGTAGTCACTCCCGCACGTCACCTTGTCACCTTTGACATTTCAGATAATGGAGGACATGAATGTCAGAACTCTGAAGATAGGCATGATAAATCTACACCCTGGGGTAGGCGAATTAGGAGGACATCGATTCGTGTTTTGATTATCCCTTCCGTTATTGGGCTGATAGACAGGGGCAACTACTACCGGTGCAGCAAGGAAAGGTTAAATATAAGGAAGTGCAGGTAATGCGCTGCCGTCTTTACATAAGTGAGGTGACTAGGGGTCGATTTGCCGCGCGCTGCTGGAGAAATTAAACACAACAAAACTGGAGAATATTAAGGAGACACGGAACTTTGAAGAAAATAGCGACGAGGGGAGGGTAGGGCTGCGAAAAGGGGAGGGAAATGGAAGAGGAGAGGGAAGGATGATGGAGAATAAGATGAGAAACAGTGGCCGTAATAGTAAACATAGTAGTAGTAGTAGTAAAAGCAGCAGCAGCAGTAGTAGTAGTAGTATTCGTCGTCGTATTAGTAGTAGTGGTAGTAGTATAGTAGTAGCAGCAGCAGCAGTAGTAGAAGTAGTAGTAGTAGTAGTAGTAGTAGTAGTAGTTGTAGTAGTAGTAGTAGTAGTAGTTGTTGTAGTAGTAGTAGTAGTAGTAGTAGTAGTAGCAGCAGCAGCGGCAGTAGTAGTAGTAGTAGTAGTAGTAGTAGTAGTAGTAGTAGTAGTAGTAGTAGTAGTAGTAGTAGTAGTAGTAGTAGTAGTAGTAGTAGTAGTAGTAGTAGAAGAAGAAGAAGAAGAAGAAGAAGAAGAAGAAGAAGAAGAAAATGGAAATGAACTTTATTTCCAAAGGGTTGCAAAATGGGGCACACAGACCAGTTTTACATTCGGTTCTTTCAAGCACTTACGTTTTATACGACAGTTGTATTTATTATATCAAGCCTATGACGTTCAGATATCAAAACTCATGGTATGGTAGGCGAAAATACACAAGCATGAATAGCAAGATGCTTACCTTCACAGAAGTTAACGATGGATGATTACGATGACAACGGTTATTGTGAATATAACAACGATAAAAAAGACGGTGACGATGATAACAGTGATGGTTATAATTATGGTGGAGAAAAAAAAATACATCAAGGATAATGAGTTACAGTGACAGATTACAGTGTGGTTTTGATTTCAGGTCACAAACACGCTGCTGTGTACCTGGGAATCAAAGTTGTACTAGCCACGACCGTCAGCAGCATGTCCCGTCAGCTGGAGCCGAAACAAAGTTGTACTAGCCACGAACGGCTTCAGCTGACGGGCCGTGCTGCTGACGTCACCGGGTCAGGCTTACGATGCGTTAATGCAGCGGTCCTCAAACTGGGTGCCGTGAGCGTATCCCCCGGTTGCCGCAGCAATAGTCAAGAAAAGTCGGCTAAATATTGTGAAATGATTAGAAAGGGCCTGTAGATACTTGAAGGTTAAAATGTAAGTTGTCTCCATCGTCACTGTCGAGGTTTGTTTATTTCTTGTTTGAGAACGCATAACGCATCGTTAGCCCGACCCGGTGACGTCAGCATCACGGCCTGTCAGTTGGAGCCGGTCGTGTACCATTAAAAGTGTATGCTTCGACTGTCGGTCTAGGAATAATATTTAAAAAAAAGTAAAGGACCCTTTTCCACGCCTTTGGGCACATAGGGCTAGACCTAGATTTTTTGACCAATCGGCACAAGATGGGTGATGTAGTCAGCATTACGCCGCTGGCCTTTACTTCCCGGGACTGCAACCGGTACTCACTCAAGGCTGGGTCGACCTGGGAGCCGAGGTCATATTTTTAAAAAGCCCGGCTCCGTCAGGGAGCGAACCCACGATCTTCCGATCCGCGGCGACAACCTAGGAATAGTGTACGGCTTCGTATCTAGGAAGCATATTTACGCAGTATGGAAGACAAGACATGGATGGAGAGATAAGGGCCCCCGACAGCCCAGAAAATACTTGGTGTTCCCACATGGAAAGAAAAAGGCCCAAAACAGAGAGTTTGAGCGGAGGTGATATCTCCCAGAAATTTGAACTTCAAAGGTTTGGGAAATTGCTGAAGAAGAAGAAAAGAAGAAAAGAAGAAGAAGAAGAAGAAGAACCCGAAGAAGAAGAAGGAAAAGAAGAAGAAGAAGAAAAAGGGAAAGAAGAAGAAGAAAAAGGGAAAGAAGAAGAAGAAGAAAAAAGAAAGAAGCAAAAAGAAGAAGAAAAAAAGAAAAAAAAGAAGAAGAAGAAGAAGAAGAAAAAGCAAAAAGAAAAGAAGAAGAAGAAGGGAAGAAGAAAAGAAAGAAGAAGAAAAGGGAAAAGAAGAAGAAGAAGAAAAGAAGAAAAAAGAAGGAAGAAAAGAGAAGAAAAAGAAAAGAAAAGAAAAAGGGAAAGAAGAAGCAGAAAGAAGAAGAAGAAAAAAGAGAAGAAGAAAAAGGGAAGAAAAGAAAAAAAAAAAAAAAAAAAAAAAAAAAAAAAAAAAAAAAAAAAGAAAAAAAGAAGAAGAAAAAGAAGAAAAAGGGAAGAAAAGAAGAAGAAGAAGAAAAAGAAAAAGGGAAAGAAGAAGAAGAAAAGAAGCGAAAAGAAGAAGAGAAGAAGAAGAAAAAGAAGAAAAGAAAAAAAAAGGGAAGAAGAAAAAAGAAGAAAAAGAAGAAGAAGAAGAAGAAAAGGGAAGAAAAAGAAAAGGGAAGAAGAAGAAAAGAAGAAAAAGAAGAAAAAGAAAAAGAAGAAGAAAAAGAAGAAGAAGAAAAGAAGAAGAAGAAAGAAGAAGAAGAAGAAGAAGAAGAAGAAAGAAGAAAAGAAGAAAAAGGGAAAAGAAGAAGAAGAAGAAAAGAAGAAGAAGAAAAAGGGAAGAGAAGAAAAAGAAGAAGAAGAAAAAAAGGAAAGAAAAAGAAGAAGAAGAAAAGAAAAAAGAAGAAGAAGAAGAAAAAAGAAGAAAGAAAAAAGAAAGAAGAAGAAAAAGAAGAAGAAAAGAAGAAAAGAAGAAAAAGAAGAAGAAGAAGAAAAGAAGAAGAAGAAAGAAAAAGAAAGAAGAAGAAAGAAAAAAAGAAGAAGAAGAAGAAGAAGAAGAAGAAGAAAAAGGGAAAGAAGAAGAAAAGGGAAGAAGAAAAAAAAGAAGAGAAAAAGGGAAGGAAGAAGAAGAAGAAGAAGAAGAAGAAGAAGAGAAGAAAAAAGAAGAAAAAGGAAGAAAAAGGGAAAGAAGAAGAAGAGAAGAAGAAAAAGGAAAAAGAAGAAAAAGAAGAAGAAGAAGAAGAAGAAAAAGGGAAGAAGAAAAAAAGAAGAAAAAAGAAGAAGAAGAAAAAGAAGAAGAAAAGAAGAAGAAAAAGGGAAGAGAAAAAGAAAAGAAAGAAGAAGAAGAAGAAAGGAAGAAAGAAGAAGAAAAAGGGAAAGAAGAAGAAGAAAAAGAAGAAGAAGAAAAAGGGAAGGGAAGAAAAAAGAAAAAGAGAAAAAGAAGAAGAAGAAGAAAAGAAGAAGAAGAAGAAGAAGGAAGAAGAAGAAGAAGAAGAAAAAAAGGGAAAGAAAAAGAAGGAAAAAGGGAAAAAGAAGAAGAAGAAGAAGAAGAAAAAGAAAAAAGAAGAAAAAAAGAAAAAGGGAAAAAGGAAGAAAAAGAAGAAGAAGAGAAGAAGAAGAAAAAAGAAAAAGAAGAAGAAGAAAAAGGGAAAGAAGAAGAAAAGAAGAAGAAGAAGAAGAAGAAAGAAAAAGGGAGAAGAAGAAGAAGAAAAGAAGAAGAAGAAGAAAAAGAAAAAAGGAAAAAGAAGAAGAGAGAAAAAGGGAAGAAAAAGAAGAAGAAAAGAAGAAGAAGAAGAAAAAGAAGAAAAAAGAAAAAGGGGAAAAAAGAAAAGAAGAAGAAGAAGCAAAAAAGGAAGAAGAAAAAGAAGAAAAAGAAGAAGAAGAAAAAAGAGAAGGAAAAAGAAAGAAGAAAAAGAAGAAGAAAGAAAAGAAGAAGAAGAAAAAGAAAAAAAAGGGAAAAAAGAAGAAAAGAAAAAGAAAAAGGGAAGAAAAAGGGAAAAAGGGAAAAGAAAAAGAAAAAGAAGAAGAAAAGAAGAAAAAAGAAGAAAAAGGGGGGAAGGGGAAGAAAAAGAAGAAGAAAAAGGAAGAAGAAGAAAAAAGGGGGAAGAAGAAAGAAGAAAAGAAGAAGAAGAAAAAAAAAGAAAAAGGGAAGAAAAAGAAGAAGAAGAAGAAAAAGAAGAAGAAGAAGAAAAGGGAAAAAGGGAAGAAGAAGAAAAAGAAGAAGAAGAAAAAGGGAAGAAGAAGAAAAAAAGAAGAAGAAGAAAAAGGGAAAGAAGAAGAAGAAGAAAAAGAAGAAAAAGAAGAAAGAAGAAAAAGAAGAAGAAGAAGAAGAAAAAGAAGAAGAAGAAAAAAAAGAAGAAGAAAAAAAAAAAAAAAAAAAAAAAAAGGGGGAAGAAGAAAAAGGGAAGGAAGGGAAGAAGAGAAGAAGAAGAAAAAAGAAGAAGAAGAAAAATAAGAAAAAGAAGAAGAAAGAAAGAAGAAAAGAAGAAAGAAGAAGAAAAGAAGAAAAAAAGAAGAAGAAGAAGAAAAAAAGGAAGAAAAAGAAGAAAAAGGGAAAAAAAAAGAAGAAGAAAAAGAAGAAAAAGGGAAGAAGAAGAAGAAGAAGAAAAAGAAAAAGGGAAGAAAAAGGGAAGAAGAAGAAAAAGAAGAAGAAGAAGAAGAAAGAAGAAAAAGGGAAAAAGAAAAAAAGAAAAAGAAGAAGAAGGAAGAAGAAAAAGAAAAGAAAAAGAAGAAGAAGAAAAGAAAAGAAAAGGAAGAAAAAGAAGAAGAAGAAAAAGAAGAAAAGAAGAAGAAGGGGGGAAAGAAAAAAAAGAAGAAGAGAAGAAGGGAAAAGAAGAATAAGAAAAAGAAGAAGAAAGAAGAAAAAGAAAAAGGGAAAAAGAAGAAAAGAAGAAAAAAGAAAAGGGAAGAAGAAGAAAAAAGGGAAGAAAAAGAAGAAGAAAAGAAGAAGAAGAAGAAAAGAAGAAAAAAGAAAAAAGAAGAAGAAGAAGAAGAAGAAGAAAAAAAGAAGAAGAAGAAGAAGAAAAGAAAAAGGGAAAAAGAAAAAGAAGAAGAAGAAGAAAAAAAGAAGAAGAAGAAAAAAGAAAAAAAGGGGAAGAGAAGAGAAGAAGAAGAAGAAGAAAAGAAGAAAAAGAAGAAGAAGAAGAAGAAGAAGAAGAAGAAGAAGAAGAAGAAGAAAAAAGAAGAAGAAAAAGGGAAAAAGAAGAAGAAGAAGAAGAAGAAGAAAAAAAGAAAAAGGGAAGAAGAAAAGGGAAGAGAAGAAGAAGAAGAAAAAAGGGGAAGAAAAGAAGAAGAAGAAAAAGAAAAAGGGAAGAAGAAAGAAAAAGAAGAAAGAAGAAAAGAAGAAGAAGAAGAAAGAAGAAAAAGAAAAAGAAGAAAAAAAGAAAAAGAAAAAGAAAAAAGAAGAAAAAAGAAGAAAAGAAGAAGAAGAAGAAGAAGAAGAAGAAGAAGGAAAAGAAGAAGAAGAAGAAGAAAGAAAAAGAAGAAGAAGAAAAGAAGAAAAAAGAAGAAAAAAGAAAAAGAAAGAAGAAAAAGAAGAAGAAAAAAGAAGAAGAGAGAAAAAGAAAAAAGAAGAAGAAGAAAAGAAAAAGAAGAAGAAGAAGAAGAAAAAGAAAAGAAAAAAGGAAGAAGAAGAAAAGAAGAAAAAAGAAGAAGAAGAAGAAAAAGAAGAAGAAGAAGAAGAAGAAGAAGAAAAAGAATAAAGAAAAAGAGAAGAAGAAGGAAGAAAAAGAAAAGAAAAAGGGGAAGAAAAGAAGAAGAAGAAGAAAAGAAAAAGGAAAAAGGAAAAAAGAAAAAGGGAAAGAAGAAGAAGAAAAACCAAATTATTAAATTTTTTAGCCCCTTTCCCTACACCCTTTTTTAAATTTAAACCCTCAAAAAATGGAAAGCCACAATTCTGGGTTTTCACAAAATTTAGAAAAATTTGGGGTTTTAGAAATAGCGTTAGATTTTGGGGTTTAAAGGGTTTTAGAGTTTGGGGGTGGGATTAGTAGGGCTTAGCAAAAGACACATTATTTAAAGAAAACCGAAATAAACCACAAAAGACAACACGTCGATGTCCGTGATTTTGTTTGGGCTTTTCCTGGAAAATTTGATTTAAATTTTTTTTCAATTTATTTTTTTAAAGTACCATTAAATTTTTTTTCATTTTGTTGACAGGGGAGTAAGTTTTGAAAAAAAAAAAAAAAAAGGGACAAAAGGCGTTTTTTCCCCGGTTTGTGGGCGGAATTTTGGGCCCTTTCTCTTCTTTCACTTGAAATAAATTAGCTAATTTCCGGGAAAGCTTCCCTTGCATCCTTGTAAATTTTAAATGATTTGTTTTTAAAAATGGGTTCCGGGAAAGGGCCTTTTTATCTTTTATTAGTAAAGGGTAAAATATGATTTTTTTTATCCCTTTCTGTTAAGTAAAACCATAATACATTTTCGTGTTAAGAAGCCTACAAAACAAATGTGCTGAAGCAGCAAACGAGCATTGCTGGATACGATAAAATAAACACAAGACAAAATATGTAACACGATCGGTATAACTAAACCGCACAAATAATCCTAGGGTGAGTACGGGAATGCTTCACAGTCAACGACGATTTTCTACGAGCTCGCTGGAAAAAAAGACACGGGTACCGAAGAGCCTTCATGCCTCCATGGGTCATAAACTTAAATAGTTAGAAGCACATTAAACAGAAACATTCAGTTAGTGACTCTGTGATATTTGAGAAGGCTCCTCCCGACTTATATTACTTCTCTATGACACATGGCTCTGTGGCTAAGTCGATGCGAACGCTTCGTAATGCCGGGATGCCGGGTTCGATCCCAGCTGCGGGCCATGCGCCTTGCGTTGGTTTCGACAGTGGTTGGTTTCGACAGAAAGCCGACCGTCTAGAAAGCAATGGCAAACTACTGGACGTAAATTTACCTAGAAAAACCACACAACAACCAGGGGTTGGTTCTGCAACGTCATGTAGAGAATACGCAACTAACCTATGACACACAAACTATTCTCGTCCCCCCCCCCCCTTTTGAGGGATGCAATTTTTAGGTTCTTTGAAGCCCTACCCTGGCTTTTGCAGGGGGCCCTAAATATAACTGCGCCTGAAATATGGCCTAACGGCTGAACTGGGTTTCCGGAACCTCTCCACATGTTATCCTCATCCGCATGGTGACACTTTGTGTCACAGGGTGTTTATCGCTTGTGAGATGTCCTGGTGGGGTACAACTTACAAACATACGTACACAGAATCAAACTTTAGAGGGCCACCGATTTCCCCAGTGTGAAATCATACCAGCGACACTCGCTTCACTGAGATCCATCCAAACGGGTTTGGAGGAGGGTGGGGAGTTAGGGGGGGGGGGGGGGTTGCTAGACAATAAAGTGGCTTAGGTTTAGACGACGGATCAACATCATGGCACAAGAATCATCATCATCATCAGGTGCCTTGCCGACTGGTGTGGGCGATCATGCGTCTCCATAATCTGCGATCTCCTGCAGCATGTATCAGTTCGTGTGCCGATACACCTCTATGCCATGCAACAAGACTGTCAAGCATCTTCTCTCGTTGTCTTCCTCTATCCCTCCTTCCACAGATCTTTCCAATGGTCACAACATGTTCTATTTTCCCTCTTCTCATAAATGATGACTGTCTTCTTCTGATGTCTGTGATAAGTTGTCTTCGGGCTCCCTCCTCTTTCAAAACCTCTTGATTGCTCTTTTTGGCTGTCCAAGGTATTCTGGGCATTCTTCTGTAAAACCACATCTCTGCGGCCTCAAGAAATTGTTTGGCCTGCCTACCGATTGTCCAGGATTCTGGACAATACAAGAATAGTAACCCCATAAGTGTTCAGTTCTACTTTTGACTCAAGCCTGAGTCCGGAGAATCTTAGCGCAGTGCACCAACTCCATAGGATCTTGAAATACTTTGGGTAGATTTGTCACTCCAAATTTTGCCCGGGCAGC
The DNA here is from genome assembly GCA_905116865.2 of Candidula unifasciata. Taxonomy (NCBI): domain Eukaryota; kingdom Metazoa; phylum Mollusca; class Gastropoda; order Stylommatophora; family Geomitridae; genus Candidula; species Candidula unifasciata. Next base: position 108,795 of record CAJHNH020002081.1, read on the forward strand.
GCCGTTGGGACACTAAAAAAAGAGGCAAATCTTGGATGGACCCTACGAAGGAAGCCATCTAGCAAAGTTGTCGCTCTCCAGAAATTAATCTAGCAAACCAAAGGGTGCATTTGCCTCCTGCTTCAAAATATTAACATCACGGCCCATATCACCATTGACCGAAGCTGCAGAAAACATATCCCTGGCATAGTGGACACTTCAAAACGCTGGTTAATGATGTGCTGATAGTCCTCAATAATCAACAGCCTTATAGTAATAAGTGTATCTACAAGCCATACAGCAATAAGTGTATCTCAACATCTCCAAATAGCAACCAGTGTATTTCAAATTCTGCTATAGCAAAAAGTGTATCTGCTAACCATACAGCCTTTAGTGTATCTCAACATCTTCATATAGCAATCAGTGTATTTCAAATAATGCTTTAGCAAAAAGTATATCTCAATATCTTCATATAACATTTAGTTTTCGGACGGACGGACGGACGGACGGGCGGGCAAACGGACAAACGGGCGGACGGACGGGCGGACAAATGGACGGGAGGGCGGGGGGCGGGCAGGCAGGCAGACTAGACTAGACAGACAGACAGACAGACAGACAGACAGACAGACAGACAGACAGACAGACAGACAGACAGACAGACAGACAGACAGACAGACTAGACAGACAGACAGACAGACAGACAGACAGACAGACAGACAAGACAGACAGACAGACAGACAGACAGACAGACAGACAGACAGACAAGACAGACTAGACAGACAGACAGACAGACAGACAAGACAGACTAGACCGACAGACAGACAGACAGACAAGACAGACTAGACAGACTAGACAGACAGATATACAGATAGACAGACAGATATACAGATAGACAGACAGATAGACAGATAGATAGATAGACAGACAGACAGACAGACAGACAGACAGACAGACAGACAGACAGACAGACAGACAGACAGACAGACAGACAGACAGACAGACAGACAGACAGACAGACAGACAGACAGACAGACAGACAGACAGACAGACAGACAGACAGACAGACAGACAGACAGACAGACAGACAGACAGACAGACAGACAGACAGACAGAAGACAGACAGACAGACAGACAGACAGACAGACAGACAGACAGACAGACAGACAGACAGACAGACAGATAGATAGATAGATAGATAGATAGATAGATAGATAGATAGATAGATAGATAGATAGATAGATAGATAGATAGATAGATAGATAGATAGATAGATAGATAGATAGATAGATAGATAGATAGATAGATAGATAGATAGATAGAGACTGAACACAGATAATAGTAGCGTCACACAAAAAAATGCGCAGACATGGAGTAATGACACACATACACACACATACACATACACACACACACACACACATATATATATATATATATATATATATATATATATATATATATATATATATATATATATATATATATAGGGGGAGCCATTGTGTGTGTAAAAATGTAGAAAGAGGAGGAATGGAGAGAGAGAGAGAGAGAGAGAGAGAGAGAGAGAGAGAGAGAGAGAGAGAGAGAGAGAGAGAGATAGCCAACACAATAGTAATACAACAGCCACAGTACAAGGTACAATATGTACGTTGAAATAAGTGTTTATATACTTACAGACAGAACTCCCTGTGCACCAGAGAAAGAAGTTACTAGATCGCTGGTATCCAACATAAATTAATTCTTAGAACAAGCATCAACAAAGTCAAGGTTCAAGGTACCGTACAATGTATCTCAATCAATAAAACAACAGAACACAAGTGTCAGGAATTAAAAAGTTTCTTCACTGTCAGTGCAGTTGTACCAGGCGAATCTCAACTTTGAAAAGTTTAATGAAACAAGGTTCAACTTATATTCAAAGATTAAAATGAGCAATAAGAACTATTCACAGGAAACAAGGAAAAAAAAGACTTAAGTCCATCAAAATGTCCTACAACTGATCGATGCCTACTCAAATTCTCACAGTTTATTGAAAGGAACCAGCGCACACTCACATTAAACACAATATTGCATTTTTAGCCAAGGCGCTTCCGTCTTTCTACCACCGTGGCAGTCCGTGCGCTCTGTCGCTGACGTTTACCCCCAGCCGCACGCTCTTTACCTTCAGCCAATGGCCGTACAGCCGCTTCGATGGCACTTGACGAGAACCCGCCCACCGATCATCGCCTATAATCACCAGGTATTATTGATGTTCCAATTTGACAGAGACGATGAATAAAACATGAAAGATTTGGGCATAAATATCACAAAGCAAATATATGTAGACTATTTCGGGTATGGAACTGTGATACAGCTTCTTTCAGATCACGACCAGGGGTGACGGAACCTAAGGACTCTGGTATTGTGAGCCACTCTCCCCAGATTCATAAAGGGGGAGAGAGAGTACACTCCATCGTCTCCTAAGATAATTTGCAGTGGCGCTATGCCCTCCTGAAAAGATATAAGGGTTGCCTTTTTTTTAGTATTTTGTATGTATGTAATTATAGATTTTATTTTATTTCCTTTAAAAAAAATTATTATAACTTGTTGTACGGTAGTGAATCTTGGAATGTGAGCAAACAAATTAAGAAGCGTTTTGGAGGCAACTGAGATGTGATTCTTGAGAATAATTTTGCGAATACCTTGGACTGCCAGAATAACTAACAATGATTGCCTAGAAATGGCTCTTGAAAGTAGAACATTGTTTCAGACAGGGAGAAGGAGACGAACAAAAGGCTTTGGTCATGTAATGAGAACAGGAGCACTGGAAAAGACCGTGACGACTGGAAAGATCACTTGTAGAAAAGACAAAGGCAGACCAAGAGAAATAATGGTGGATGGCTTAAGACAGTGACATTCATCAGTGGAATTGATCCAGAACACACAAGACCGATATCTGTGAGATGCATGAACGCCTGTGCCAGCTGGCAAGACACTTGATGATGATGCTGAGGATGGTTATAACAATTTGAAATTCACACAATTATTTTTATTATTACTATTATTGCGCACTTAAGAATGAAGCTCCCACCCATGGACTACTATTAATCACTATAATCCCCCCTCCCCCCCCCCCTAATTTGTTTCGATGTTTTCATTGTGTCGGCAACCCTGATCACCAGTTACTGGATTTCGTGAGATTTGTATGCATATTAACTCGAACAGCCATTACACACTAACTTACCATTAAGTATATAGACAGCGACGAGAATATCGATTGACACCTATAGGGTGGGATAGAATCGGAGAGCTGACAAGACACCAGACTATACATAAACAAGGCATCTACTGGCACAGAGAAGGTTCCCGTGAAGTGGCCTTAACAAAGACGTAACCGAGAGCTAAGAGCTTTGACATTTTTCTGTTGTCGCAAGCAAAGTTTCCCAAACTTTTCTTGGTCGCGGTGCCTTTTTTCGATTAAAATTTTCCACGGCGCCCTAACTTAAGTAAAAGTATGAATATTCGTATGTGAGGAAAAATAAAATAATAAAACTCGTGTATCTTAGAATATTTCGCGGCACCCCTGTGAAGAGATAGCGGCTCCCGGGGCGCCGCGGCTCACAGTTTGGGAATCACTGGTCTAGAGAGTTCATTTATGAAGAAGTAAAGTAACTTGTCATTTTTCACGCCTTCAGGCGTATTGGGCATGTAGGGCTAGATTTATATTTTGTATACCAATCGGTGGGGGTAATGTGGTCAGCATCACGCCGGCCGCCTTTACTTCCGAGGTCTTAACCTGATACACAATCAAGACTGGATCAACCTGAAAAAAAAAGTTCGGCTTCTTTAAGACTGAACCCACACGTACGGATAGACAGGCGAGCATGTAGCCGCTACACCGAGACGGCTCCCCTTCTCTTCCCACCTCTAAATACAAGCCTTAGTTAAGACCATCGGACGGACGTATTTTAGTCAACAGTTGAAACATACGGCGGGTGTATGGAATCATAAATAAATAATCATGTGCATACTTGAACAAATCTGAGTTTTACCAAGTCACAACTGTATATTTTATTTAATACTTGAATTTTTTTTTCTTCAGTTCTCGTTATGCCTAGTGGCACATGAGGCTTCAGAGAGGACTTTCCATGCAATCTTTAGTGCAGTTTTCCATGTCAGAGATGCCACACTCAGTTCAATTTCCATCGTGGTCTTCAGTGTTGTTTTTGGGCGACTCTTTTTTATCTTTCCCTCTGGTATCCATGTGAGAGCTGCTTTGGCTGGTACATCAGGATTCATTCTCATGACGTGGCCAAGCCATTTCCATCTTCTCTTGGTTATCATGCTGTCTAGAGTTTCTTGGTTTGTGACTTGAAGTAGTTTAGTTTAGTTTTTGAGATTGTATCTGGCCAGAAAATTTTGATAATTCTACGCAGACATGTGTGGTGAAAGGATAGCTTGTGTGGTGTGCATCCTTTGTGGTCATTCTCCAGCATTCTGCTCCAAAGAGAAGAACTGGCAAAATGATGCTCTTATAGAATCGGAGTTTCGTTTCTCTGCAGTAACTGTTGGATTTCCAGATTTTTATGCTTGAATAAATATCGATTTGTATGCATGAAGTAAAAAGACATCCTCTAAAAGTAAGCAGTAAGACCTCTTTTTTTTCGAGCAAAAAATTCAGTGAAAGAAGGTATCGACAATTTGCTTGCCAACAGCTGATCAAGTCTAAACGAAGCTTTTTTTCGAATGATGTATTTTAATATGTTTACTTTCCTATTTCTGAAACTGCACTGGTTGCCTCGAGTGGGGAAATTGAGTTCCGTGGAAAACAACATGAATGCTTCAGTCGGAAGTACGGTTATAACCGAAAAACGTTTTGTAAATAATACTAAATTCCTTTTCGTCCGATCTAAAGGTTCCCAAATTATCAGCGTGTCTACACCTTTCTTGATTGCAACTGCGGTAGACTCTCTCCGAAGAACAACAAGAACGACGACAACAACAACAGAAAACACACGCACCTAGAGTTCGTGTTAGGACAAATTTATCTAACTGGTGACTAATAGGCGAATTATGAGTACCGTCTCCCATATACTGAGTTGAGTGCTTGCTGAGACAGATGTTGATTTTACATGGAATATTCTTTTTCTGTCTTGTTTTTTTTTTTTTTACTACTAATATCCTATTCGCAACGATTAGTGTATACACATTTTGGAGCTACCCACTTCCCACAATAAAACAAACTGTTAGGCACTCAGGGACAGGGGGGATACATCAGACTGGTGTGGTCGCTACGGGTGTATCAATTATCGCTTGTTTGGAGGTTGAGTCGGCTACATGAGAAACAGAAGACAACAATGATGGCATGCCCCGAAGTAGGAAAACGGGCCATTGTAAAATTATTTCATTATTTTAGGTGTTACATGGCGTGAAAAGGATACCAATTTATGTTTTATTTATTTCATTTGTTTATCTCTCTCTATCTCTCTATCTCTCTCCTTTTATCTCTGTGTGTATGTATGTGTGTGTGTTTGTGTGTGTGTGTTCAGAATTCTCACAGCTTACGAAGTCTCTTTGCAAAAAATCGCTGTAGCCCAAGTCACAGTTTGGGAACCTGTAACATGAAAGCAAAACCTCCCACCGAGACACTGGCAGAGCAACAAGTTATGCCTGTTATGTTAAGGAAATCACTTAATCCAGCAAAGAACAAGTTTCAGTCCTGAAAAAGCCCCACGGTCGCAGATATTAGCAAACAGAAAAATATAAACCAACAGGCACTTGGCCACCGGAGCCGAACTTTGACTGAAGACAGACCCGAAATACCTGAAATAAACAACTGAATCTGGCGAACATCCATACACTAAAGTAAACACCGTATCTGATCCACAACACAAAAAGGAAATGCTTTTATTTAGAATGTTTGCTTTATATTGTTTGAGAATGTGTGGAATTTGAAAAGTTAACATTTCGGCGTGTGAAGAGAATTCGTGATCAAGTGAGTTCATGTTGGATATCGGGGCTAAGGACTGCATGCTACAAGGGATATTAAAGAGACAATTTTATCATCATCATCATCGCTGTCGTCGTCTTCATTATTATCATCATCATCCTCATCATCATTGCCATCATATTCATCACTATCATCATCATCATTTGGGCTCACAGTCTAGTCTTAAGGCGGCAACGTTAGCGCAATCTATATGAAACTCGCGTTCAAATTCCAGCTACGACTCGCTGCAGCCCACTGTCGGTGTTTGAAACCGGGCAGTTCCTGGGGTTCACCCAACCTCTAGGTACCAGAGTTAACACTTTAAGGTGAATAGAGTAATGTCGCTGTAGCTACGGAGTTGCGTGCGGACGGCGACACAGGTGGAGAGTTTCTTATCAGCTGTCTGTACTGGTAGCAGAGCACTTAATGTTTATAACAGTGTGCAATGACGCTGGTTCACGTCTCCCGACTTTACTTTTTTTCCCCCCAGTCTAGCCCTCTATTCATTTTATCCTGTAGAGTCCTTTCAACATCATGGATGCATTCCTGTCTAGCGCCCCTGGACTCCCAAGCAACGCTCTTCTTGGGGTTTCTATTGGGCGCTAACGTTTCCTCGGTCTATTTGTTTCCCATAGCAGTGCTTGTTTAGTGATTCTATGTCCACTTGTTCTCGTGATGTGATGTTATCACAGTAGATATTGCAAAGGAGGCATCCCCGTGTGTTCTTAGTCTTCGGATGCAGCAGCTGGCCCAAGGTACCTCTACTGATTGTTCTAATTTGAAGTTGATTATACTGTTTTCTATCGTGTCTTCAAAGACGGCATAGACGGACCTCATTGGGCTTGACTCACAGGCCATGTAATCGGATTAGCGCCTGAGACTCCTCTTTGTCCACGACCAGTTGGCTTAGTGCAGCGTTGATGATAGCAACGCTGAACACTCCGCTGACAATGAGGATGTGCATTACCTGACCTTAGGTCAGCTCGTTCCTTATCCCTTAACCGGACATGCCGGGTGCATAGATCCAGGTGTCAGAGGTCAAGATCGATCTGCTAATACTGTCTACCCATTTATATATTATTAAAGCAACAGAAAATGTATTGATTAGAACTCATAGAGAGAAGTAGAAGGATTGAAGAACATAATCTCCATCATCATATGGCAGATAACATAAAAATCAAAAGTTATAGTTACCGTGTCAGGAATCGAACCTGTCACCTCCAGACGATATGTGCGCCACGCTATGGAAACAAGTGCACTACGAATGTGTCTACCCATTCAAAGCTGTAGCTTCTTCTTCTTCTTCGATCCTTCTGTCAGAAAACTTATATCAGGAGGCCGGTAACCTTTATGAAAGCTATCGTGCAATCCATATCCTTTCGTGTACCATACAGCTTTGTCTTCATTGTGGTTGGAACAGGCCAGATTGCGTCTCTGTTGTCAGCATACAGTTGACAGTGTTGGAGCACATGCTCAGCATTTTAGGGTGCCACGCTGCAGGGACACGTATCCTTGTTGCCTACACCGAAAAAATTTGAACATATGTTGATGAAGTCTGTTGTAGCCAGTCTTTAGTCTGAATATAATACACTGTCCCTCTTTAGAGAGGCGACGAAGTGAGTCTTGGGTGAAAAAATCTGGTCTGGTATCCAGTCACCTTTCTTGGATACTAGATTGTATTAATGTTTTCTTCTTTTGGCGGTTTAAGTCGCTATTTGGCTGTACCATGTCATTGCCGCTTCTGGCCAATCTGTCAGCTATTTCATTGCCTTCTAAGTCTACAGTGACCTGGAATCTGCGCAAGTGAATCAGCTGTTGCATAAAGCTGTAGCTGTTAGTTGCTATTTTCTGCAGCGTGTTCAAGGAGTCAGACACTCTTTCGTTCATTCAGGGACGTGAATGCATTGTGCCTGTTTCAACACGACTGTGATATTTGGGCCTTTCGGCTGACACATCCGATTTCTGCAGGCATGTGTTGTTATCCTGGTTAGCCTTACCACGTGTGTAGTTGCTGCCCACGCCAGCTCTCTGCTGTGTGCGACGTTTCCGGCAGGCGGCTAACAGTTCTGCGAAAAAAGATCAATCCATAAGCGATAAAACTATGCAATGAAGTAGGTCCTCATAAATTTATCTAACTTCATCTTTAATTCTATCTTTTGTTGTTACAATGATATTATTATTATTATTATTATTATTATTATTATTATTATTATTATTATTATTATTTTGATAAATTCTATTTTATTTTCATTTTCTTATTTGATCAACACATTAACTTGATGCAACGCTAATATATTCTTCCATTATAACCGATGAAAGCAGCTTTAGTTGTCAAATTTTTTTTTTCAAAACCCCCTATTGTCTAAGCGTTGGCGTTTGCATGCTTTATGTACCCCTAGCTGTACCCGACCACGCTTTACTGTGGCTCAGTTCAGCTAAATAGAAAAAGAAATGAAAATATAAAAAGGTTAATTTCACAATCCTTGTATGCGCAGATATAGAGATAGTCTGGTTTGCCGACTCTAGAACACGCAGCATATAATTTTGTCTTTATATAAGTGGTGGCTGAAATAGTATTATTAGTACTGAAAAAAAAAAATGGTTATTTGTTTATCATATGCTTGATTTTTTTTTTTTTCAAACAGCTAAAAGTAAAGCTTCATATTGTAAACTTTTAAATAACCAGCAAATTCGCAGAAAATAAAATCAGAATAGTCAAGATCGGGTTTAAAAAATATAATTAATTAAAAAATGAATTTAAAAAAAAATATGTTTAAAGCTCTCTCGGTTAACAATGTCTGTCATTTTTAATTGACCTTGGTTACTGTGTCCACATAGTCTAAAATGGGTAACAGGAATTGTAATGAGAAGTATATGCGGCGGGTGTAATATTTACCACATCGCTTATCGAGTACCTGTCTACTACAATCACAACCACCACTAGCACCACAAAAACTAAAAAAGGTCACTACTGTCTGTTTTACCATCTTTTTGGGTCGGTGTTGGCAGGGGGCCGTCAGCCAGAGGAATTAGCGCTGCACGGCTAGTGTTATCGCCACGGACTGTTCAGGTTAGGATGTTTATCCTTACCGGGGGTGGAACCCGGGTCTCCTGAATGACAGCCCGACGTTGTAACCACCTGGGCAACCACAACAATATCTACTTTTCTCTTTTAGGTTTTCCCTTTTCACGCCTGTTAGGCACATTGGGGAAGAGCACCCATATTTTTATAGACCGATCGGCACTAGGTTGGCAATGTCGTCAGCATTACGCCGGCCGTCTTTGAATCCCCAGGACATCTATCCTGGTACCCAATTTATGCTGGGTCGACCTGTGACGCCCCATACCACGATAAAAATCCACGCACCAGCAGTATTGGAATAACGAGTCGGACTCAAAACAACAGCTACTAATAATCTGTTACTACTACCACATCTTGGTATGGGGCGTCGCAGGTCGACCCAGCCTAAAATAGGTACTACCAGGCTGTCCTGGAGAAGTAGAGACGGCCGGCGTTATGCTGACCACATTACCCACCTAATGCCGATGGTCTGAAAAAATACGGGCGCTCTTCGCATATAGCCGAAGGGCCTAAAGGAGTGAAAAGGGATCTTTACTTACTTTACTTACTACCACATCTGCTACTTTAAGAAGAAGAATCTTGCGGGCAAGGCGGTTACTGTGACTTACCTGGCATGGGCAATAGTGATCTTATTATGTCAAATGAGATGCATTTCGCAAAGAAGATCGTGCCGAGGGTGATGGATATGAAAGTGCTGTCTGAAGACAGTCCTCACTAATCAGTAATCTTTCATTCCCATATCTTTTTTTATTCCCATACAAACTTTGAACAACTCTCTTATGCCCTCGGTGTAACATATACATAATATTTAAACTCTGTAAGAGTGCATTTTTTAAACACCCCCTCCCCCCCCCCCCCCACCCTCTTAACAATCAAACTGCTCCCTTCAGCAGTCAAATTGCTCACCTTAACAATCAAATTGCTCACCTTAACAATCAAATTGCTCACCTTAACAATCAAAGTGCTCACCTTAACAATCAAATTGCTCACCTTAACAATCAAATTGCTCACCTTAACATTCAAATTGCTCTCTTAAAAATCGAATTGCTCACCTTAAAATTCGAATTGCTCACTTTAACAATCAAATTGCTTGCCTTAACAATCAAATTGCTCACCTTAACAATCAAATTGTTCACCTGAACAATCAAATTGCTCACCTTAACAATCGAATAGCTATCCTTAACAATCAAATTGCTCACCTTAACAATCGAATTGCTCACTTTAACAATCAAACTGCTTCCCTAAAGTTTCAGGTTCCAGCAATACTGCGTGGAGCTGGAACTCTTAAATGCATTTCAAGATGGTGAGTGTACAACCGTATGGATTACATAGTAATACATTGTATAACATTGAACATCTCACAGCGCCAAGATTATTCTGTGATAAAAAGAAACATCAGAACAGAACCATTATCCATCAGAATAGATATACCAGGTACGGTTCATAAAATAAGACAGAAGGATATACATCACAATAAAGGATTACTGGCAGTGTGATGGCTGATAAAAAGAAACACAAGAACAGAAAAGATTTCAATCAAGACAGATGCACGAGGTGTGGCTGGAGGAAGAGAAAAAGTGATCATTAATCACGATACTAGCACACTAACAATGGACTGAAAGTTAAAAAACAAAGCAATAGAAATTCTTCTTCTTTTTCGCGTTTATCGGTTGTAAACTCTGGTGGAAAGTTCTGTGTGTTCGTCCACTTCTTGACTTTAGTCTTGTTCCAGAACATAAGTGTTGCGTAACGTCCGTTTTCCGAATCATGCTTATTGGTGTGCATACTGTTGACAGATGATGAGAATACTCTGGACAGATAAAAAGAGTAATGAGGATGTCTTGAAAGAAGAGTACATAGTGACAGTAGGAAGGTTGCAGGGGAGGAGAGGCAGGGGTAGACCGAGAGAACAGATGCTGGACAGTCTAACATTATGGCATAGAAGATCATCTGTGTCAGAGTTGAAAGTACACGAGACAGAGTACCTCGCGGCATTGACTTTAAGAAGAAGAGGACTGTTGACTATTTGCCTCTCAGACATATTCACTCCAACTTTGAAGGAAACTCTTCATTAATCGACTCTTATGATGTGTTTGTTAGGGAATCAGTCAGTTTATTATTGTTCCCCCCCCCCCCCCTCGCCTCGCCTCCCTCACCGTCCCCACTAGGGTTCCGGAACACACACGGGAAAGATCACAGACAGGGGAATCAGGTTTTAAAAAAAAGCCTTGCAAAGAAGTAAACCTATTGCTGAAATAATTAATTATGTAAACATAAACTTCACGCCTTCGCTACATAAACAGTTCTAAAGTTGTTTTTCACACTATGGGTTCCCTGATCAAACAGATCATTTCTGCCTTTACGTTTGTAGAATAAATTGGTAAAGAGAAAAAAACATTCTTAGAGAAAAACAAAAAACAGCAGAAGTAGGTGGTGGAAGAAATAGCAGCAGAAAAGGAGCAGAAAAAGAAGAAGAAGAAGAAGAAGAAGAAGAAGAAGAAGAAGAAGAAGAAAAAGAAGAAGAAGAAGAAGAAGAAGAAGAAGAAGAAGAAGAAGAAGAAGAAGAAGAAAGAGAAGAAGAAGAAGAAAGAGAAGAAGAAGAAGAAGAAGAAGAAGAAGAAGAAGAAGAAGAAGAAGAAGAAGAAGAAGAAGAAGAAGAAGAAGAAGAAGAAGAAGAAGAAGAAGAAGAAGGAGAAGAAGAAGAAAGAGAAGAAGAAGAAGAAGAAGAAGAAGAAGAAGAAGAAGAAGAAGAAGAAGAAGAAGAAGAAGAAGAAGAAGAAGAAGAAGAAGAAGAAGAAGAAGAAGAAGAAGACGACGAAGAAGAAGAAGAAAAAGAAGAAGAAGAAGAAGAAGAAGAAAAAGAAGAAGAAGAAGAAGACGACGACGAAGAAGAAGAAGAAGAAGAAGAAGAAGAAGAAGAAGAAGAAGAAGAAGAAGAAGAAGAAGAAGAAGAAGAAGAAGAAAAGGTTAAGAAAAAATAATAATAATGATAAACAAATTACAAGAAGAAGAAGAAGAAGAAGAAGAAGAAGAAGAAGAAGAAGAAGAAGAAGAAGAAGAAGAAGAAGAAGAAGAAGAAGAAGAAGAAGAAGAAGAAGAAGAAGAAGGTAAGAGGACAAAAGAAAATAATAATGATTTAAAACAAAGTTAGGGTACCAAGGATTGGTATGTACAGGTCCCACCTAAAAAGTGGGAAATGCCTGCGTCTCTTCCAATCAAGTCAACCGTACCTACACGTGGTGCTACCTGTTGTAACAGACACGGCTCTGGCGGATAACGAGTCTCCATCGCTAACAAAATGGACCCCCCGAGCCTGAGGGGTAAAATACCAGGCTATGGCTGGGGTAAGCCAGACAGAAACCCTCGGTGGAGTGTGACCCCCCCCCCCCTTTTCCGTAAGGTGCGGCCATGCTGGGCCCACCGGCGCGTGGACATGTCCCAATCCCCACTCAGGTCACACCCATGGAGCCCATCCTGGATAATCAAAGGCGGAGAAGGGAAACTCCAACAACCTCTGATTTCTGGCAGATAGTGTTTGGACGAACCAGGACACGGATGGAAGACTAACTTCTCCCACCGAAGACGGACATGTCGGCCTGAATGGCGTGGGCACCCAGAAATGGAAACGTACATCAACGTAATATACGGTTAATGAGTATGCTAAGATACGTACACCGTTCTGGAGCTGCTCCTGTGGACTACCGCCAGGTGGGAACAGCGCCGGATTGCGTGCCTCGAAGGAATCCACCCCAAACTACTGATGGTAGCTCTGCGATGAGAAAAAAATAATAATAATAATAATAATAATAACAATAATTAAAAGGAGAAGAAGAAGAACAATATGAAAAACAAGAAAAGAGTTGAAAAAGAAGAGAAAAGAAAAAGAAGGTAAGAAGATAATTGAAAATAATACCGATTTAAAAAAAAAAAGAAGAAGAAGAAGGAGAAGAAGAAGAAGAAGAGGGTGAAAGAAGAAGATGAGGATGAAAGAAGTAGTAGCAGAAGTGGAAGAAGACTACACGAAAAAGAGGGAAAAGAAGGAGGCGGACATACATGTGTATGCGTAGGTATCTCTTAGTGGGAGCATAGGCGTATGTTGCCGGCACTGATTTGATTCGTAATGTCATTCTGTAAACTTTGTGGAAAAGACAAAACCCCAAGTTTTTCCCACAGCTTGTGCTCGGGTTATCAGCGGTTCGGGGATAACGACAAATCCTTGTACAAAGAGCTTCACACCAGGTAGATTGCCGACTCATGTCACTCAACAGTCGAGCTCCGATCCTAACACAAACACTCCCTGGCCAGAACTGCTAGCAAATTCTCTTAAGTAGCATGTTTTAACACGTGATAGCTGGCCACTTTGATGTCGCCCCGTGGTTGCTGGGAACGGAAATTCGAACATAGGCTTAAGTTTGTATAGATCAAATTATTGCTTGGAGAGCTGGTCGCTATGGGACCGAGTCTTTTGTTTCGAGCAATATGGATATAAACTTAAATAGGGTAGTGAGGGGCGATGTTGTGTGTGCCAATGCAAGGTTGTGCCCAGGGCTGTCAGTGGGATTTTTTTTGAAACCCAGCTTAGCTGAACAAAAACCCAAGCAATGCAGACACACACAAACCTAGAGTGTTAAATTGTAAAAAATTTATAATTACGAAAGGAAACATTTACCACTTTCATATAAGGATATATTAAAAAAAAAAAAAAGATTTCCCCAAGACGTTGTATAAAAATCCAGACCTGGGGGGGGGGGGGGGGGGGGGGGGGGGGTTGGGTGGAAGCCAGCATCGGTAGCCCTGGTTGTGCCATGCCGTGCTATGATACAGAGATTTAATCAAGTAACAGGCAGTTTATTTATATGATTCAGAGAGGCGGCTGCATGAGGTGGATCTGTAAGAAAAAGGGAAGGTTTGGGTGGGGGAGGCACCGGCAAAGCAGCGTAATGAAAATACAGTTTGAACGGTTGATCACATCTACCGCACATGACCTGTACCAATGTGGTATATCGGTTCTTTATTCATAATAGGCTCTTTTTATTTTTTAACTTTTCATTCTGGAATTGAGTTTTCTTGGTGAATGTCATAGGCCCAAATGTAACCTTACGGTTGAACAAGGTTTCTGGGATTTGTACGTGGGGTTGGGGGAAATTTTCATCCGAATAGTGACGCTTAGCAATTTGTGTCACAGGGTGTTAACCGACCAGTGAGCGATCCTACTAGTTTAAATTTGACTCCCATTTAGACGTTACCTTGATGCAGAAAAGTGTTTATTGGTAAGTGAAATAAATGTAATCCGAAAAGATAGGATATCATTAATGACAATATTAGCCCTAACAATATCAGGAAAGACGATGTGACGAAACCAGTATTAAAATACATTATGCGATAACAGATCAAATGGTTTGCACATATATCAGTACTAACACCACACAGTGCACCACAGAGACTCTTCTTATTTAGACATAACGAAAGCAGAGCCAGAGGTCGATCACACAAACAATGGATAGATGGAATATCCGAAGCCTTCAGTACGTGCACATAGGCAGGCTATACCAAGGATCTCACCCGATGCCTCTTCAAAACTGGACGCTGAAGGAATTACAGGAATAGAAAACGAGGCGGAAAAGAAGAGGAAGAAGAGGAAGAGGTAAAGGAAGTAAAGGAGCCTTTTACACCAGTAAAGAATGCTAGACGTATGTTTTTATAGACCAGTAGGCGCTCGTTGAGTGCTGTCGACGACATCTTTCTGGCTCCCCTTATTTGCCAGAACCCATTACTGGTATCCATTGTAATCTGGGCCTACCTAAATCCATTTTAGAAAACGAATATGCCTGGATGTGGATTCGAACCTTCAGGTCGGCAGACGAACATCTAGCTCTGAGGATATGGCGGAGTGATATTTGAACGGTACACAGATAAAGTGGTACCTCGGTATACGTACTCAATTAGTTCCAGATCCTTGAAAGTATACCGAAGAGGACGTTTACCAAAGAGGATGTATACCAGACAGTACGTATACCAAACAGGACGCATACCCAACAGGACGTATACCCAACAGTACATATACCAAACAGTACGTTTACCAAACAGTTCGTTAACAGGATGCATACCAAACAGGTATACCAAACATGACTTATACTAAACAGGGCGTATACCAAACATTATGTATACCACACAGAACGTAAACCTTACCAAATAGGACGTATACTAAATGGGCTCTCTTTACGTTTTGCGCCCAGAAAGGGTGACTTCCCTTGCCATTCGTGAATCGCCGTGTCGCAGAGCTTGTCCTATGTTGCGAGGGTTTTGCGTTTTGTCATAGGCCGGCGATGCAGTCCCAAAACAGGTAGAACTGGCCTAAACTCAATCTCTCTACGTCCCTCGAGAGTGCATCCTACATCCCACGAGAGAGTGCAGCCTATGATCCACGACTGCATGCAACCTATTATATACGCAGCATACAATGGTGCGACCTAGGCTGCATGCAGTCGTATGACGTAGGCTGCACTCTCTCGTGAAACGTAAGAGGGTTGGGGTTAGGGCCAATTCGGCGTATTCTGAGACAGTTAAAAGCGCTTATATCCTGGAATATACAACACGCATTATTTCAGGCCGGTGACAATAACGAAACAAATGCTACGTGCTGGTAGCTGGTCACTAATCGCGACACCCCCAAAACATAGGACGAGCCCAGCGACAAGGTGATTCATGATTGGCAAGGGAAGTCACTCTCTTTCTGGGGTTAAAAACATAATTATGACCACTAAACAAATATATCCACACAATTAAAACGCACTAATGCTATTGAAAGACTTTTCTAATGTTAATTTTTTTTTTCTTTCTGTTTTTAAAATTTGTCCGTGTCCAAACATAACACCATCAAATGAATAGATACGTTACTTAACTACAGCGACGATTGGGTGGCATTTCTCAATGAAGATCTACATTTGTGCCCAAGTGGACAGTTGTTCCTAAATTTAAGCTCTTGAAACCAGCCCATCATTATTCTTTTCCTCGTCTCATGAAATGCCGGCTATGTACGACGGAATATTACCAATTTTTCAGGCGAATATCGAAACCAAATTTAAATGAAAAACAAATTTTACAAAGAAATGTCCCCAACAACTTTTTCGTGTCCTACCACTAAACATTGAGTCCCAGACAATTATTTTACACATGAATGGACACTCTAGATGGCGTGTTTGAATATTTGAGTTCCACTGTTTAGTAAACGTGGTGAGCGGGCACTTTTTAATCCCATTGGTGTATCGACCAACTGCTGCTAGTCCCAAATTCTTGTATGGGCCAAACGGCATTTAATGGCTGATGTGATCAACATCCTCTTGGCTGGCTTTACTTCCCCACTACTTTTCCAAGTACCCTTTAAAGCTGGACATTGGTTGCTACCTAGGAATTAATTTTTCTAAAACCACCTGATGCGGATTGGAAACCAAGATCTTTTGGCCGACCGGTGGGTTACAAAGACGTCGCTATCGTGGTGTCCCTAGCTGTCATGGAACGATCTTTTTTATGTGTGTACAGTAAGAGAGAACGGGAACATCTTGACACTTTTAATCAGCGAATTTAGTCGTGTTATTCAGAATGGCCGGTTTACGAAATAACTTATACAATACTTGTGCGTGTGAATGGTCAACTTCTTTTTCTTCTTCTTCTTGTGTTCGCTTGCTAATTTACACCGACAGACAGGTTCTTGGGATAAACTTGACTGTTTTTATGAGTTCCTTTTTAGTCCCATACAACTTTGCGTTTTTTAAATATTAGTGATTAGTAACGTTTGCAAGCAGGCTTGGCGGTTGATTGTTCCAATTCCCACTGGAATTAAAACTAACCTGACCTTTATGTTTACAATCGTCTTGTTCACTTCCTCTTGTACAGCTTCGTTGTCCGAGGGAGCAGTCTGAAGATGGTTTTATGAATTGTCTGGAGACATAGAAGCGGTCTGTGTGGTGTTAATCATATTACTCACCCAGTGCTGACTGTCCTAAATAAATATACAGGCAGCCTTTACATCATGTGAACAAGAAGATCACCGGCGGCGTTTCGTCGTGGCATGGACGAGTGTCTGATAACTGGTACACGTTGCTGGAGATTGCATGTTGTGGTGAGGCATGATCGTCCACCTCACTTGATGATGATGGTGAAGATGATGATCACATACGCATCTTCTTCTTTTTCTTCTTCTTC
>CAJHNH020002082.1:0-7500 GCA_905116865.2 Candidula unifasciata
AAACAAGTACCCGGACACACAGTTTGTAAAGCTCTGTTCTAATTGCTTGTTCGTCAGCATCAGAGGCTCCCGAATTATGGTCTTTTTCAATAAATTAATGGCCTGGCACGAGACTAAAGATGTTCCCAGACATGCAAAACACATCTCATTTACCCCCAGCTTTTATCGGAATTTGCCTGAGTGACCAGAAGTCGAACCCCAACAGAATGGTAAGCAACATAAATGAGAGGTGGATCTAGTTCACTAAAAGGAAGACATATTAATGACTACAGAGACCAGTGGTTTGTAAACCTGTTTTTGACTTGCGATCCCTTTCATAGATTAAATTATTTGGCGCTAGTTTCTAAGGCCTACTGTGGCCTATATCTTACACATTGTTAGCATTTAGAAGTAATTTTGAAGATAGGGTGAAAAATGTAGAAAGTAACAAAATGTAAAGTTAAAAGATATTTAAAAAACAATGCAGTGTACATGCAATTGAAAGTATATGTTAAAAACCTAGAAATTAGACATGATAATCAATTTATTTTAAAGCTACCATACATAACATTTCTTCCAAAGTTCTATAAATCAAACCATTTGTGTTGCAATAGATTTTCGTTACGTGTGAGAGAGCAAAAGTAAGTTCATAAAATAATGTACAAACGTTGAATGAGATACCAGTGTTTTGTTTTGTAATTTTCATATTTTAGGTTGAACTGATGATAACTGCAGGCGAATCTCTGGTTCTGTATTTTAGCTAATACATATTCTGCGATCTCAGACAAGATTTTGAAATGATCTTGTAAATGCAATCAAAACTTTGGTAGCCTTTGGTGTCTTTAAAGGCTTTCAGATGCTTCTTCTTCGTCTTCTTCGTTTTCTCCTTTTTCTTCTTTTTTCTTCTTTTTTCTTCTTTTTCTTCTTCTTTTTCTTCTTCTTCTTTTCCTTTTTCTTCTTGTTCCTCCTCTTCTTCTTTAAGCCCTGTGTTGCCTCTCAACGTTAGGGTTTGAAGAGGCATCGGGTGAGAGTCTTGGTATGTGCTACGTAGATTCTGGTATATAGGGCTTTGTATATCCCATCCACCCATCGCTTGTGTGGTCTACCTCTGGGTTTGCTTCCATTATATCTAAGTGCCAAAGCTCGCCGTGGTCCAATTTATCTTTTTATCTGTTTCTATTTTCGAACTAAGTTTTTTATCCGCTGTCGGCTTGCTGGTCCAGTCGCAGTTAGAGTTTAACCAGATGGATATAATCCCACCTGGCGAGCTACAGTCCCGTTTGCATGAGACCTTGTAGTCTTAGTTTTCCGGTTTGCAACCCTTCTAGACAAAGTTAGCATGGCTGCCTACTGGTTGTTGGCACAGCTACTCATTTTCGCTTTTCCCACTTCCAAGGAAGAGCTAGCCAACTATAATACTTTTGTCTTGCAGTTCATTGTGCTTTGACATAACCTATGCACGCCAATATTTTCTGTATTTTGTGTTAGAACCTTCATGTTATTTTTATTTCAAGAAGTTTGTTATAATATAGAAAGAAGCACGCGTCAGTGTGCGTTAAAAAACTTTGCCAACAGAGATATATGGTTGCGCTAATGCGCAAAAAAATTTTGGAGCCAGTGGCAACACAATGACCAAGCATCGTTTGATAGGGAAAGTGCTAAATTCTACTTGACAATTTTTCGTTTACAGGAACAAAACAAAAAGCTATCCTATATCTGTTTTAGTAAGACTTTTTTTTTTCTGATCCTTCTTTTTTGTTTCTTGATTCCTAATTTAATTCAATTTGTATTTGTTTTCCTTCAATGATCGCGGAATTCCTGGGAAATTCACGTGGTTTAGCGCAAGTCGGTAATCTCTGTCATAGAAGTAGCTGAAGATAAAAGGAGATATTCTCAGCAAAACGGTTGCACGTAATTTTACAAAAAATCCTTTTCGGGACAAATATTAAAGCCCCCAGTTATCCCTTTCTCTCTCTCTCTCTCTCTCTCTCTCTCTCTCTCTCTCTCTCTCTCTCTCTCTCTCTCTCTGTCTGTCTTTCTCTCTCTCTCCTCTCTTCATGTTTGTCTTCCTCTCTTTCAAATATATATCATATATATATATAAATATATAATATATATATATATATATATATATATATATATATATATATATATATATATATATATATATATATATATATTCGTGTGTGTGTTTGTGTGTTCCTTTCCTTTGTACACTCATACGTATTATCTTTCTCATATCTCGTAGTGTGTATCTCATTTTTTAATTATTTACTTATATCTCCCTAAATGTATTTTCAATATAAATCTCGTTCTTTCTTTTTTCATACATTTCTATTACTTTAACTGTCTGGATGTTTCTTTCTCTGCCTCTATGTTCCGTATGGCTCTACCTGTTTCTACATCTCTATGTTTATTACGCTGCGTCTGCTTCTGCTAACATTTCTGTGTTTCTGTATTTTTAAATGTTGAATGTTGAATTAAGAATCGACATCACAGCACTCAGGACACTCCCATAAGAGCTTTGTTCCCATCTTCAGCAGAGTTAAAATTGCAATGGTACCAGTAACAGTCTAATTGTATATCCGTCTCGCCGCTCCCCGAGTTTCGAGCGCCGGCCAGATCCCTTTAACTCCTCGCAGTGCCATTATCCTCAGACCGTAATGATCTATCTGTTCCTCGGCACTGTTCACTCGCCCCCAAAGGGCCCTCACAACATATTTCAGTTCACCACCAAGTGATGCAGAACCGGCCAGTCTATCCGCCTGCTCATTTCCCAACCCACCGGCGTGACCTGGAGAAAATATCCAAAAGGATGCTAACTACACAGGACCTCTGAAGTTATGCTTGCAACTTCACGGAGCATGCCTGTCTCCACCTTTCTCAGCATCCTCTGTGAGTCAGTTACAATGATGACATGTGAGTACAGCTGATTCTCAAGCCAACGGAAGGCAGCAGTGACTGCCTCCACCTCCATTCTCAAATTAGACGTTGTGATATCATATGCCAGCCTTTGTTGCGCCAAGCGACGTCCATTCGCCTTAGCTATAAACCCCCATGCACTTCGCCTGCCCCTCAGTACAGAGCCATCTTTATATACAATCACATCACTTGGGCGGGAATTGTCATGAATCATTTGTTGAACTGCTGATTCTGCAGCACCAGCTGGCCAGTCCCTGCACTCACGTCCCAAAGAGATTAGAATCCTACACAAGTCTGAAACATGAACGGACACTTTGACCCACTCCTCTCCTCCCCTAAATTTATCAAGCCTGCACACATGTCGAATTGTGTCCTCAGCTTGCGCCATCCAAAACTTTCCTCTTTTCAATCTGTGACCCTTAGCTCTATCCAGGGCTTCATGCAGGAGGTGCCTCTTGTCCGCAGCTACTTTGAGATATGACTTGAACAGTAGGCAGTGCAAATATATATCGCATACATACTACCGGGGTATCCCTTGTACATCTCATAATCACCCACATGGCTTCATTCTGTATGCGTTCAAATTTCATCAGCTGACTCTTTGATATGGTAAGCATGCCAAGTCCATAGTCTGTCTTCGACACGATCCCATGCTGGTCTATATTTCTGTATCTACGGCTGTTCTTCTTTCACTTACTATCCATTTATATCTTAGGACCAGAGTTCCTATCTCTCACCTTTCTAGCTCTGTATATCTCTGTGGTAACCCTTTTCCCCTTCCTTTATCAGTATGCCTTTATCAATGTCTTTTCTTTTCACTATCTCCTGCTATCTATCCCACTATATATATATTTATATATATATATATATATATATATATATATATATATATATATATTATATATATATATATATATATATATATATATATATATATATTATATATTTATATATATTATATATATATATATATATATATATATATATATATATATGGTTGTGTGTGTATGTATGAGTGTGTGTGTTTTATTTCTGCTTGTACGTGCATGTGTATTAATGTGTGTGTACGTGTGAGAAAGAGAGAGAGAGGGAGAGAGAGAGAGGGAAAGAGAGAGAGAGAGAGAGAGAGAGAGAGAGAGAGAGAGAGAGAGAGAGAGAGAGAGAGAGAAATGTTTATGCCTATGGCTGTGCATTCATGAACGTGTGCCATAAATCACTACTCCACTACCAACTACAGTACACCTGACCCAGAAACTCCAAGTGGAACGTACGAAAATAACCCTAGCAACTCTACTGGACTCACTCGGCTAGTGGCCCCATCTGAAAAGCTGGACTACATTAAAACTGAGAGATTCTGTTAATATTATTTGGGAACGTCTTTCTCTAAAGGAAAATAAAGAAAGTGTTGTAGAAAAAAAAGACTCATCAACAAAATGGGCTGTATACACCAGGATTATAGAAAGTGAAGCCAGCGGGATGGGTGTGGCCCGATACACATATTTATTTGGTGCGTATTTCCCTACTTAATTATTTACTTAGATCAAACTAGTCGCTCCTCGTTAGAAAATCGTTTTCAGTGACGGTTTTCTTCTCCGTCCTATTAATCCTCTTCATGCCTAGTGGCAAATGAGGCTTCAGTGAGAACTTTCCGTGCTGTCCTTTTCTGTGCAATCTTCGGTGCAGTTTTACGTCTCAGAGATGCCGCACTCAGGTCACTTTCAATCGTCGGTCTCCATGTTGTATTTTTAGCACCCCTTCTTTCTCTTTCCCTTTGGTGTCCACGTGAGAGCTGTTTTGGCAGGTGCATCCGGATTCATTTTCATAACATGATCAAACCATTTATATCTTCTCTTGGTTATCATACTGTCTAAAGTTTCATGGTTTGTGACTTAACTCTTTGAGTCCCAGGGGGTTTAGCATCACAGGCCCAAGGGGTAGTCAAGAGAGATGTAAAATCGGCGCATCTTGCGTTCATTGGGCTTCTAGGTAGGAATTTATGAACGTATCATGCGTTCCTTGGGACTCAAAGAGTTAAAGTAGTTTAGTGTCTGAGATTGGAAAGAAAATATTGATAATTCTATGTAGTCTCAGTCCTATAGGGATCAACATTCAACACAGCCTTATTTAATTTTTTTAATTTAATAAATTTGTTGAGTTCTCCAGTCATAGTTTAACTAATATTTAGTACTACATTGATAAAGACTTTTGTCGAAACGACTGGTAATATTTGTTTGCGTCTTGTCCATTGCTTTTTTTTAGCTTTCTATTCACATTTTATAATATATAGAGTAATTCTGACTAACTTAATGGCTCCTCTTCTCACAGGGGTGTAAAGTTTTGCCAGAGAGATCGTCAGACTTCTTTATCGGCAATTTCTGTTTTGGCTTTGTTCCCTTCCGGTGCTCTGTCAGTCAGGTGTTGTCTTCCTAGCGAACCCTGGGTCACTCTGTTGGCCTGAATTGCTGTTTCTTGGCTTTCAACGCCTGCCGTGATGACCAGTTCTCTCCTATTCTACATACACGTGTATACACTTCTTCTTTCTATCCCCCAATGGAACATAGGTCCTCAACCAATTCATGTCAAGTGTCTCTATCCTTCGCTGTTTCATGCATTTCTCCCTATCTTTTTAACTTCATTCTCTAGCTCCTCTCTCCGTATTGTCTGCCTTTATTTCTGTGTGCCTGTGAGTTCCAGTGCAAAGCAATTCTAATTATACTGCGCTCATGTTTTCTCAGTATGTTTCCTATCCAATGCCATCGTCTTTTATTCACCTCTTGGTACAATGGAACTTCTATAGTTCCCCCCCCCCCCCTCTCCCAAACTCAACATTAGATTTTCTATCTTACTATTTAATTCTCTATATTCTACGCAGCCACCATTTAGTGAATATTTGCACTTTATTACTATTTGTTTTAAATGTTCACCATGTTTCCGCTCCATACATTTGTACTAATTTTACATTAGAATTAAAAAAAAAAAAACTTAAGTTCAGTATTAGCTTTTATTTCTTTTAAGAACCTCAAATTTCCAAATCGTTTACAAGCTTCTGTTGCCTTTTGCATTCGTATTTCAGTATCGCTATCGTTGTCCCCAAATTTACCTTTATTACTGCCCAAAAACGTATATAGCTTCCTGATACAGTTTAGTAATGTGCAAAATAAACAAAAAGTAGAATCAATATACATACATGCGTAATCATATACCAGGTCTTTACCGGGAAGGCTAACCCGGTCAACAAATGCCCGCAGAAGTCGGATGTGTTGGCCGAAAAGTGCAAATATCGCAGCCATGCTGTAAACGGACACCACGCAATTACATCTTCTGGTGAACGCAGAAGAAGAAGAAGAATATACCAGGTCTTTCCAATCTTCAAAAAAAAAAACATTACAGTCAAATATCGTTAAACGATTCCAATGGACTGAAGAATCGAGAGCTTGTGTTACACATCATCGTTTAAGTGGGACAAATATTATTGCATCTTTTCTAAGACCAATAATGTGTTAAGTTAACCGAGTGTTCGTCTTATCTCAGTTCGTGTTTACGAGATTTTACTGTTATATAAGCCACAAGGTAGAAGTTCGTGAGGGAAATAAAGGGACAAATACAGCAGAGTGTTATTGCCTTATCAACGAAACCAAAACATAAGGAATCAAAAACAGCTTTTTCATGTGGGTACCAAACCCCAATTTAGGGAAGGGAAAGAAATGACATTCTGCTCCGAAACAAGAATGTCATAAAAAGTGTATTGTTGAAGATATGGGGAAATCACATGTGTGGGCCGAAAAGTTCGGGGATCTTATCTAAGCGGCAAAGCACAACACTAAGTGAAGAAAAAGAAGAAGAAGAAGAAGAAGAAGAAGAAGAAGAAGAAGAAGAAGAAGAAGAAGAAGAAGAAGAAGAAGAAGAAGAAGAAGAAGAAGAAGAAGAAGAAGAAGACGACGAAGAAGAAGAAGAGGGGGCAAGAGGTAAACAACAACAAAAATAAACAAAACCACTAACAAAGGAGTAGGATAGCCGCCATATCTAGAAATAAGTTGGGAGGGGGGAGGATCAAATAAATGAGACAAAAATGGGAAAGGGGTGCGGGGGTGTGCAAGAAGATCTAATATGAAATGAAAAATGACAGAAGGAATGGAAAAGAATGGGAAATATAAATGAAAAACTAAGTTACTCTACGTGGATCTGGAAGTCCAAGTTGATTAAATTCGTCTTGATATGGATTAAGTTACCTCTAGATGGTTTCAATTTCATCCTCCCATAAACATACTATACGCCCAGTGACGTTTCCACTCACCGTAAATCTCCCCAGTTTATTTGGTTATCTCCCTTGATTCTCCCATCATTCTCCCATTACTTTCCATCCATTCTTCTTTCGCTCTCTTTCTGCCCATTACTCCTTCATTCCTTATTTACTTTCTCTCTGTTATGTTCCAATTGTTCTGATTTAATTTCTTTCATTCGCCTTTCTTCGTGCTTTACCCTTATAGGCTGCTCACACCACTCTTCGCTCGCACTTTATTCAGCATTTATAACTCTAACCCCTTTACTCTCCTATAACTCCGCTTTCACTATACCCTAATTAACCTCATACCCTCACAT
>CAJHNH020002082.1:12500-42500 GCA_905116865.2 Candidula unifasciata
TTATTAATGTTACTTTTATTATTATTATTATTATTATTATTATTATTATTATTATTATTATTTGCACCTTGCCTATTTTTAAGACGAAAGTGTTTTACTGAGATATGAAGAGACATGGGACTTACATCCCATGGCGATGGCGAGTGTGACTAGAAAGACCAGCCTGCTTTAAGAAAAGTCTTCCACAATTATAGTAGGGAACTTCAAGAGCTGATGGCGGCAACATAATCCTTCGTGTGACTGGAATCACAGGATTATTTCCACGTGCGCGCGCGCGTGTGTGTGTGTGTGCCCACTGAGTGATTACATAAACATAATCCAGCGGGTCGAGTCAGACATCATACGCAGACAGTGGATTGAGTCAGTACGAAACTCCCCAATGCATACAGTTACCTTCATCTTTGTTCTAGGATATACATGTGTTGCTGGCATTAAAAGAGGTGCTCGTCTGGCTGGTTCTGCCATTGTTCTAGATAACAAGCTTGTGAATTACGCCGACATTGTTGATGCCCTTAGAGAGATAGGACGATACTAGGATTTTCGGAGCAGCTTGTCCAGATCACTGTTAGGAATACGTGAATAAGTAAAGATATACACAACCAAGCATGAGAGGCACACCGAAGTCTCGTTAACCAGCATAAGACTGGCACTATTAATCGATGGACAGTGATGTATTTGTTGAGGAGTGAATCTGAGTACCTGTGAATGTGTCCGGAGTGCTGTGCTGTACCAAGTCATGATACATTTGTATTTAGTCTGTTTCTTCTCAGACGATCAGATCTCATCCTTTCTGCAATCATTTCTTCTCAGACGATCAGATCTCATCCGTTCTGCAATCATTTCTTCTCAGACGATCAGATCTCATCCTTTCTGCAATCATTTCTTCTCAGACGATCAGATCTCATCCTTTCTGCGATCATTTCTTCTTAGACGATCAGATCTCATCCTTTCTGCAATCATTTCTTCTTAGACGATCAGATCTCATCCTTTCTGCAATCATTTCTTCAAAGACGATCAAATCTCATCCTTTCTGCAATCATTTCTTCTTAGACGATCAAATCTCATCCTTTCTGCAATCATTTCTTCTTAGACGATCAAATCTCATCCTTTCTGCAATGATTTCTTCTTAGACGATCATATCTCATCCTTTCTGCAATCATTTCTTCTTAGACGATCATATCTCATCCTTTCTGCAATCATTTCTTTCTTCGTTTACATTCGCTTCCTGACTTACCCCTCCACGCAACACGGTTCATGCCATTCCTCCCCCCCCCCCTCTCCCCAGAAATCTATCTCAATACCTGGATCATTTACATCCCACTTGCACAAATCTTTATATTGTAGTAAAGATCGGCCTCGACAACTTTTTTTTTTTTTAATTATTTTTTTTTTTTGTATTCTTATTATTTTGTGTTGTCCATCAAGATGATGATGACCACTCTTTTTCATCAAGTATTTGTGCAAAGATGACCGATGAGGCCGATGAGGGCCCGAGAAGTTCTTGGACAGTGAGGACAGGGAATGAGTGTTGTGCCAGGGAGGGGATCTCCTGCAGTCGCCTTTCTGTCCATCCTTTCCTTGATCAGTATTGCTGTTCTGTTTTCTTCACATGTAGCCGCGCCCTTGTGTAGTGTTGCACGCCATGCATTTCGGTCTTGAGAGGCAGCCTCCCATTTGGTTTTATTCATCCCGAATGCTTTGAGTGGAGACTTCTTCAAAGTGTACTTAAAGCGTTTCTTTTACCCGCTTTGGAAACGTTTCTCATTTTGCAGCTCACCATAGAAGAGTTGGTTTTTTTTTTTTTGGGGGGGGGGGGGGGGGGCTGTGATCTGGCATGCCTGCCACAATCTGATACTGCATCAGCATAGTGTGGATGCTGGGCACGGCTGCTTTCTCAAGAACTACGGTATCAGGTACTTTGTCTTGCCATCTGATCTGCAACAAATATCACAACAATAATAACGTGCGGAATGACCAACAAATATTACACAAGAAATAACATACAATGTGGGTGGCAATGTTATAAAGAGAACTTCAACACATATTTAAGGTCGCGTTTGGGCTGCCCCTCACATATTTTCTAGATAGCTTGTAAGAGGGGTCACTAATTCCCCAATGGTTCCAGCGAGATCCTTGGAACCACAGTTACTTTCCAGGGAGTGTCGGTTACACTTATCGAACCGACCACTGACACTAATTCCCCGACTCAACCTTTGAACTGCCTTTCCTTCCGTTGTCTCACTGTCAAGTCTGTTTGTACAACCCTGTGACGCTAACGGGCAGCTGAAGCTTAAAACTCATCAGAGACGCCAATGCGAGGATGGAAACATGTGGAACTTTTCTTTTAAAGGGAGGTAATCAGATTTCCGGTCCCTTGAATTACTTCCCGTTTCTCATTAGTATTCGTTAAAAAGGTTACAAGTTTAAAGTAATGGTTTTAACTCTGCTTTTACTTGTAATAAATGGAAGTGTAAAACCTGGTGTCGCCAGAAAATTACATTTTGTTGTAGCTGTTCTAGGTGTTTCGTTGACTAATTGACATTATTGCACTCTCCGAGCTGCCACCTGTAGCAGGGGCGCTGACACAGAGAGACAATGTTCAGGTTTGTGTAGCACTTGTCTAAGTGGGAAAGGTTCTCTCTCAGTTCCTTATCTGATTTCTTACATGCACAGGATTGCAGGTAGCAGCCGGCTGCTGTGACTGTTACAAGTACCTTCCTGGAGGTTGAACAGGGTATCTAGGCTTGTCCTGTTGATCTAGCATTACGACAGAGATGATTTGGTCTCAGGGTGTCCAGTGGCAGGTCCAGGGGTTCTGTCAGTACTACAGAGATTCTTTGGTCTCAGGGCGCCAGACGGCAGGTCCTGTTTGCTGCCAGCCAAACTTAAATCTTTTGAACTCAGGTATCAAACTTGTCAGACAGCAGCCCCAATGGGATGCACTGCATAGGCACTCTAGAGAGTTTAACAAATAACTAAAATGAATCAATTATAGGTGGGGTTTTTTGTGTGTGGTACATTTTACGCTCTCGTGAATAATGTCAAAATCAGTACAAGACAGGTATCGAACCTGGCACCTGGCATTACGAAGCGGCGCCATTTAAGAGAAGTGGCAAAGCTTAGCATCAGTATGGGCTTGTCTTGAATGCCGTGGTGTCGAATGTATACCCAGATGAATTTAAAATGTAATACAAGGTCCTGCTCCAACTTTTTTACAAGGCGAGCAAGATCGGTCCTCCAGGACAGGAAATACATGATCTGTGCTGTTGGCAATGAAAGAGCTGATAGACTGCCTGGCTTTTGTCATCACTGCAGACGGTCGATCTATGGAACGAGCTGAAGTTGTTGATGCGTTTATAAAGAGGACAACCTGAGGATTATGGAGGCAGGCTATCCAGGTGAATACTAAGAATCCAAGAATTGGGAGCAATGATCGACATGGCCAGGCACAAGAAGAAAACACGATATAGAAAATGTCTTCATGACCAGGAAAGGATTATCATAGTTAACCGCGGGAGGCTGATGTAAATACTGAATATGAGCATCTGTGGAGGTGCCGGAAGAGCCGCGACGTTAAGCCGTGGGTTCCGGGGCCCCTTTGTGAGGAAAACACGAATAGACCCACTGCCTCCCCAAAAGCATGTCGTAAGGTCGACTAATTGGGGAGCTTCCTTTGAAGTCAGAGTGCATCTGCCTGAGAGGCAAGGAACCAAAAGTCTGCATTCAAGTGAATCAGATCTGTAAAACTGATGCACACGTAACACTCAGGTTCTGGAGCAGGACTGCAGTTCAGAAGTGGACGAGCAACCAGAACTTTCCACCAGAGTGTACAGCTGGTGAACGCGAAGAAGAAGAAAACCACTTAATCATTCATATATAGATGGTAATCGGAAGACATTAGCGAGCTTGGAGACCGACTCAGTACACCAACCCTAGAATCTGGTCAAAGCGAAAGTCTAGTCTGGGCTGAACATCTGATGTTTTGTTCTTTTTGAAAGCAAAGAAAAGGAAAGTATTGCAAAATGGTACTCCAGTTCCCAACTTCTCTGTGAACTGTTTGAAGAAGGTGAATTCCTGTCTTTTGGTTCAGGTTATCAGTTCTCTCCATGAGTTAATTTATTTCAAAATAATTTTAATTTTTTTCCAAGTCTGTCTACGGTTTTATCTTATTGCTTTTATCGATTAATTCTACAAGATAACAACCACATACAGACGTTTGATGAAAGAGTAGAAGCAAGCATGTCATTATTGTTCTTGTCTGTGTGCTAATCGAAGCGTGAAAACATTTAATGAGAACCTGACCAACCATGACTATTTTTAGACGATGTAGCTCTAGTGATGCATTCAAGTCTGCAAGTCCTATTGGTCATGTATCTGAATCCAATGTGAGCCAAAATTCTCCCCTCAATTGAAAGTTAGTTGTGTGTCATAAAAGTACATGGAGCGGGAGAGCTGGCGAGAGACCGATTTTTTTCTCCAGGCAAACCGTGATGAGAGCGACGTTCTGCAAAGAACCTGCTTCATGATGATGTGTGTCCTTTAAAGGGCGTTGCAGAACCAAATCAGGCATGTTGTTGCTGTTGCAATTTAAATGGACAATTTGACGTTCTTTGTTTTACGGTGTGTCATCGACCCCACTCTCGAAATTAGCGCAGGGTGGTGTGCTGTCAAATTTCGCGCAGCTGGGATCGCACAATGCAGTATGTACATTATGAAGTGTGTTCGCAATGCATGAGCCACAGACGCCGAATTTTTCCGACTTGCATCTGTTTTTTTTTTTTCCCAAATGCATTTTACGACATTATCTTCTTCTTTGCATTAACCGGCTGTGAACTTTGCTGAACATTTCTGGTTGTTCGTCAACTTCTGATCTTGTAAAACAAAAACACACAAAAAAAAAAAAAAAATTTATTTTTATTTTTAGAAATGGCTTATTTGCATGTAGACTTTGGATTTCTCTCCTCTCAGGAGGCAGATGCACGTTAAAGCAACAACCACTAAATAGTCTCTCTGTACTACATGATGGTTAGGGTACCATGGATCTATTCTCATATAATGGGGCCCCGAGAACACACGCATTAAGTTTTTCACGAAATGAGAAAGCTAGGTCCAAGCCTAACCATTATACATTATACTTTGTCCCTTAGGACATAGTCCGTTGATGTTGAAATAAAAGTAAAATATCCTTTTCCAAGCCTTTAGGCATGTTGGGAATACATGGCTAGACCTAATTTTTATAGACCAATCGGCACTTGGCGGGTGATGTCAATATCTCTCACAGTTACTTCTCAGGCTTCGTCATCCAAACTGAAATCTTGTGATCTCAGGTATCAAACTTGTCAGACAGCAGCCCCAATGGGATACACTGCATAGGCACTCTAGAGAGTTTAACAAATAACTCAAATGAATCAATTATAGGTGGTTTTTCTTGGCACATTTTACGTGCAGTAATTTGTAAATTTTGACCTTAACTGCGGTGATGATAGTGTTCTTCTACATCGTATTGAGCTGGAACATTGCGGCTGCTGCCATATCAAGTCTTGTCTTGATCTCTTTGCTACAGCTGTCATCGCTACATATGTGGGTGCCATGACATTTAAAGGTTTCAACTTCTTCTAGTTTTTTTTACCATTTTTTTCTTTATGTTGGTGCGTACTAGATTATTGCTGCTATTTACAGACATTTTTTTGGCATTTATTTCGATGCATTATTTGTCTTTTGTATTAAGTTCTTGAAGTTCAGTTTCGGGACCGGCCATAAGATCAATGTCGTCTGCAAAACGTAAATTACCAAGCGTAAACGTAAACTGATGATACAGTATTACTATCAACATCACACAATGGTTTAGAAAACTTATTAACCTCACTCCAAAGAAATAGTGAAAATCATAACTTATTTCTTAACATAGCAAAAACAAAGATAATGCATACAAACAAAACTGCCATGGAGAAGGAAATATATGTTAATGAGGAAAGATTGGAAGTGGTGGAAAATTTCGAATATCTTGGGTCACTGGTTACCAACAATGGTGACACAATGAAAGAAATTAAACGGCGACTATCAATTGCTCTTCAAAGACTAAAACAAGTGAATAAATTATTGAATTGTACAGATAGAATTACAAAGGTCAGATTTTTAAGAGCATGCATCTTTCCCATTGCAACATACGCCTGTGAGACCTGGACACTTACTAAACAAGCGGAACAGCGCATAAATGCATTTGAATATAAATGTTACAGACAGGTTCTAAGAATATCTTGGGTAAAGAAAAGAACAAATGCATCCATACTTCAAGAGCTGAATATTGAAGAGGGTTGGCTAGTAAAGACAATAAAACAAAGAAAATTGAAATATTTTGGTCACTTGAAACGTCATGGAAGTCTCGAGAGAACAATAATGGAGGGGTATATGCCTAGGAAGAGAGGAAGAGGAAGGCCAAGGAGAAGATGGGTGCAGGATGTGGCAGATGATCTCCAGATGGGTGTATCAGACGCAGGACATCTTGCTCATGATAGGAAGGTTTTCCGGAGGGTTGTTATGGCAGCGAGGTTCCGCGAGGGACATGCTACTGAATGATGAATGAAACGTAAACCCACCACCCTCCGATCTGCATACGAGCATCTAGCCGCTACACCACGGCGACTCCCGATGTTGAAATGCTTTACACAATAAGTCTTGTCTCTAATCAACGTTAAAATCCCGAACAATAACAAACATAAACACGCAAATACGCTTTAAAAACGAACATAGTCAATATGTTTGCTGAAAATAACCCACTTGCCCTAATTTTATGTCTGGTGTTTTTTACAGACACGATCTAAATACATTATTTTCGGGAGATATTCTTTGATTAACTTTTAACCGACTACTGAAATCGGACGTTGAAGGGTATTGTTGTGTCGCCTGTAAAACGCTGGGGCTTCGTTTAGCGTGGGTGTGTGCGGATAGGCAAACACGTAATGCTTCTGCACTTGATTTCAAATCTGCGTTGTATTTTAAATACACTTTATTCATGTAGGATATAATAAGTCCTTTTTTTTTTATTATGATTTAAACTGAATGAACAGAAAATATCAACAACAATAACAACATTATGATCTTTATCATCATCTTGATTATTAACATCATCAAAAACATCAACGTCATTAATAACATCATCATCAACTGCTTTATTATCAATATCATTGTCAATATCATTAGCAGGAACATTACCATAATCAGTATCGTAATCAGCAACATCGCCGTCGTTAACTGAAACAGTAACATTATCAACATCGTCAGCAGTAATATCTTTATCATTAATAGAAACATTAACATCATCAGTACCGTCATCAGTAACCTCTTAATCGATAACAAAAAGATTTTTAAAAAAAATATCAATAGCATCATCATCTTCATAACTACATTCATGTCAAGTTTCTACAGTTGTTGATAGACAGGTGTCGAGGATTCTAGCTTCTGGTTGCGATGTCGAAGGTCGTTACCAAGGGTTGGTGTCTCCAGAAAGTAAATGGACGATGGGAAAGAGTTCACTGGGCAACAATTACCAACAACTAGCACTTTCCAGGACAGAGAAATCAGAGCAATGGCAAACGGTAGACCAGTCACTATCGAATGATTCTGTTTTTAATCAGGAACATTTTTCAGCATTGCCAAAATATATAGCAATCAGACCTAGAAGATATCATTATCTTCACAGATGGATCCGTAAAGAGCGAATCAAGGTCAGCGTGGGCATACACAGCGCAAAGAAGGGGGAAAACAATACAGGAGGACAGCGGCGCTTACCAGACAACCACGTCAAGCATGACCATAGAAATAGCTGCTGCTTCTAGAGCTTTAACATGGGTATCCAAGCAAACCGCCACACAGGCAGTAATTGTCTCAGACTCAGTGAATATGATTCAGAAGATAGCAACAGGCGGTATGCGTTCTGAGTGGGTAGAAAGCATTCGAAAATCGCACTTAACCTCCTTAACCTGGATCTACACACCGGGTCATGCGGGCGTAAAGGGAAATGAGCCAGCGGACTAGCTGGCAAGCACTGCACTAAGGATTGCGGGAAAAAGCATGGACAGAGCAGATATTGTCAACGCTGTAAGGACTGGGCTAGTGGATAATGAGGAATCCCTGACACTAACACGATTGCGTGACATGGGAGTAAAGCATGGTGAGGCACGTCTTTGCCGTCTTCGAGGCCGAGAAAGGAGACAATATAACCAGATTCTTATGAGAAGAACTAGTAGAAGTACTTTGGAATGGCTGCTGCATCGAAGGACTCAGCTCGCATGAGAATGCTCAATGTACGGTGACGTTGTTTGTGATAACATAACATCTTTTAGGGAATCGTCAGTCCGAAACCCAAGTTCAAGGTGTCTCCTTCGTGCCAAAGAACTGCATGGCTGTTGGGTAAACAGCCGTTAACGAAGGCAGTCAGGTCGTTGTAGGGGCGACGCTTGCTGGATGTAATGTCCCAAGTCCCTTCACCAGCAAATAGTGAAGGTACTGCTGGGGTGACCGTTTATTACCATCACATAAGGCTTGAGGTCAAAATGGACGCTAGACACGGGCACTTTTTTGCCGTGGCAAATTTGTTTGCTTCTGCCAGACGGCAGCCGTTGCATTTTTGCTCCATTTGTAGACTGGAAGGATAGTTTCGTCGCCCAGCTTCTGAGTTGATTGCATGCCGTGACACTGTGAGTTGCGGATTTCATTTGAATTGTGATAAACATTTTGTGTGTTTGTCGTTGGCACAGGAGCGGAGCAAATATGGGATGACCCGTTTACTATGAAGCTGAAACTAAGATTACAAGATTACGAGATTACCAGATTACCAGATAAAACAAACAGTCCACATGTGATTTAGAGCTCTGTCTGAGACCCAAGTAATGGCCAAACTAATCACGTACTATGACACTCCTTTCTGTAATTCTTATGTTTGTCCAGAGGCAACGCATTTTTTTTTTTCTTGCTGATCACCAGTTCAAAGCTTATTGTCCGTTTCATTGCGTATCAGCTTGGACCAAAATGTACAGACAGTGTAACTCAGACTTTCTTGCCGGCTACGACTCACAGCTGCTTGTAACTCCCTGCCGTATCGGACGTAGGGAAACTAATAATTACCTTGGTCTCAATGGGACAAACTCTCTGAATGACCTTCTATCTCATCTCTGGGTCTCGCAATCTCTTGTGCCCAACACACACTGCCCTACACCCGGACAGAAATGTTGCATCTTGATCCAACATTACTGATCTTAAGATCTCTATGAGGATCTGTTGTTTTAGGCCCATTTTCTATAACTCTACACATGTCGGTATTTCTCTGGAACACTATAATCAACTATTCATTTACGTCTAAAACGTTTTGACCTAATATTTCAACATCTTATCCTATGCACTATTCTCGGCTACACAAATATTAAACAGAATAACAAATGAAAAACTGGCAACGTTAACTGATCTAAGAAGAACCACCGAGAAAGACTCTAACAGATACAGGTCCATTTAGGAAGAAAAACAAATGTCGACGTTCAAACTCCTGCTTGTGATAAACCAATTGCTGAAATGAGAGTATATTTACTAGGTTTGATGGCTTTGTGACCTCGACTATGTTTGTGATTCGGCACATCAGGACCGTGCAAAGAGCGACCAACCCCCTCTGACACCGAGTGCCACAATCTGGATTAGAACTGTAATGATGGGAATCCCCAGGATAGCGTCACTGATGATGTAGAAGATCAGAAGACCATAGAAAAAGAGGGACACGTGTAAATGATGTGTTTAACTTATCTCATGTTTTGATGAACTGTAGTAAGCGGAAAGCAGGTAATTAAAACGAACGTATAAAGATGAGAAAGGATAGAGAATCAGCTGCTGTTTGGACACGTATATAAGCGGTCGAGTGCAGAGGAACGACTGTAAAAAATGCAGATTGCCTGACTACGTGTAGGAGATTGTCTGGGACGCTGAGAGACATGGTGGTGTAGATGTGAGTGAATGTAAACTGACTGCAAGATTCTGCAGTGTGGTAACTGCAAGTGCAAGCAACCGGCATAAACGAGATGTACAGTCTGAGAGGTAATTACATCTAGATTCGAGTTGTGAGGTTTCTGAAGCAGTATTTATAACTTGACTCTTGTATTATTGACGAGAACACAGAACAGTGACCGGACAGTACAGTTGTTGGATCGGCTCATAAAATCAATAACTGCCGATGGGCGTGTTGCTTATCTGATGTCTTCAAACTAACGTTTTACAACAGGGAAAGAAAGAACATAGTTTTGATGAGCCTAGATAACATCTAGACGGAGCAGCAGTTCAAGGACCACCGGGCACAAGTCCCAGGATCCCCGTTCAACCGTTAGTTTATATTAGGGTTGCCGATTAAAGGCGGGGTGGTGTCTTAAAACAACAACAAAATACGTCCCACTTTGGGACGAACTTCATAGTTTTATGAGATATAACCTCGATTAGTCTCCGTTGGGTCTTTTATAACTGGCTAACCGGTGGAGTTTCTGCACGGGTTTTCTGCAAACAATGTCACCAACTTCGGATGTTAGTCGATTCTGGTGTCGTCTGTTCTGCTAGAATTATAATTTTGTCTGACCATAGCCTCCTTCAAACGTAAGCAGTTTATGGAACATGAACATCATCATCATTACCAACATTATCAGCATCAACTAAATCAACTAAATCAAGAAGAAGGTACCGAGTTGTGACCAATCACCTACCGTTTAACAATAAATGAAAATTTTAACCTACCGCAACATCATTAACATCGACATCCATGTCAACAACAGCAGAAACAACTCAATCAGTCTTGGTATTATGTTGTGTCCATATGGACTACTATCAGTGGGTTTACATTCACTGTCTGCTGAAGCCCTAGCATATATTTAACCTACTTCTTCTCCGACGCTCAGCTCTTATTAGCATTAGTGCCCGGCTCTCTGGCGTAATAGACTAAACCGGATTGCGCGTAGACCGGGTGACAAACTCCTTGTGGTCCGGGTTCAATCCCTGGGGTAGGCAGAAAAGCCACATTTTCTCCCAGATTTACGGTATTTACAATGGAATCAAGGCCGAAAGGTTGCGATATCCATAATAACGAGCCTTAGGGTTAAAAACTCATGGCTTCTGGATACTAAAACAAACAAACAATTAGCAGTAGTATAAGTTTAGGTCAATTATTATTGTCTGAACGAAAACTTTGGTTCGCTGATCAGTAACGATTCAGACATCAAATAGTTATTCACTGACAGAAAATATGAAGCCTAACTATCTGAATGCCCCAGGTAAATTAGAAGTGTGATAACTTCAAGAAAAAAAAGTACACAGATACGAATTAGGAATGCACCTGTCGTTGTAAGAAGGTGTCGCTGTAAATTTTCAGCGGCGCATCTGTTTCTCTGGTAAGACGCAAGATAACAGTTGCGAAGAAAGAGGGAGAAAATAAAGAAAACAGCTTAGGGTATTCAGGATGCTTCCATTGCATGCTCACCGTTGGTCCGAACACATCAAAGTGCTGGCACTACAGTTTGTCCCCTACCACTATTGGCAACAGAATACATCGCCTACCGTTTAGACCGCTCCCCCTCCTCTTCCGCTTCCTCCTAATGCTCATCCTCTTACTCCGTCTCCCCTTTTTTCTTATTTTTCGTTCGCGCTTAAAAGGACGGTTGGCACATTATGTTGGGGTTTACTGCTTTGTTGAGATATCTACGCATTTCGCTCCCCGCCCCCTCCCCCTCCCCTTCCAACTCCCATCCCACCACATCAGATTTTAGCAAAGCCTCAGTTATTCGAATTTTACTATAAATAGGACGACTGCCTGTTTTATTCCTCACTTTCTTCCCTGTCCCTCCCCCTCCTCCACTGCGGAAGTGACTGAGGAAACACGGACGAGGACTTAATTCCGACAGTGTACTGCACCATACATACATATTCTTCCATTGTCATGTATACTGAGCTGTATATATATATATATATATATATATATATATATATATATATATATATATATATATATATATATATATATATATATATATATATATATATATGTCTAGAAACGTCAATTGCTGCATCTGTGGAAATATTTAGTCAAGTAGACTTTATTCATTTCAATGCATAGACACGGCCCACTATTTGGGCTGTGGGTCAAATTATTCTGTTCCATGTTTGCAGTTTCATATTCTCTAGTCATCAGTCGTGTTGCTCCATACATCTGCACAAAAACATTTGATTTGATTTGATTCAAGAACCGACATCACAGCACTCGAGGCATTACCATTACCAAGCGCTTGGTCCCCATCTTCAGCAGCCAACGAAAAGTTCCAATACTAATGGTGCCAGTAGAATTCTGATTAAACGGCCGTCTTGCCTTTCCTCTGAGCCTCGAGCATTTGCCAGAATCTCTTGTCACTCCCCGCTGCATCAATCTCACCAGACTGTGGTGATCCATCTGCTCCTCCGAACTGTACACGCTTTCCCACAAGGCACTAACCACGTCTGCCTTATCATGCATCAGTATTCGCACGACAACAAGTCTCCAATGGTTTCCCCGAGTATGTCCTGGGTGCCCCTGGTAGGTTTTGCAGCAGACAGTTCTGCAATATCTACTCATGTGTTTACAGTACTGTTTCGTTAGGACACTCGGCGGATTGTGCAGCCTTCATTCTGTGCAAATGTCCGTTAAGTCTGCAAGGTCGGGCCGCTGAATCCATTTGGGGGAACTAAGTGTAAATGGTAGTAAAGGCCTCTAACGTTTCTTCTTCTCCCACTTCTTAGCGTTCATTGCCTGTAAATTTCAAACAAAAGTTCTGGTTGTTTATCAAATGTTATACATAATCTTGTTCCAGGACCTGAGCTTAGGGTGCACATCTGTTTTAATGATCTGACTTGTTTGTATTCAGACTGTTGGTTCTTCGTGTCTTAGGCAGCTGGACTGTGTCTTCAAAGGTAACAAGCCTGATTTTTCCCCGTTTACAACGCTCTTTTTAAGGAGCAGTGGTTACATTCATTCTCCATTCCCCACACAGGGCCCCGGAACCCACACAAGGCCCCGAAACCCACACAAGACCCCGGAACCCACACAAGGCCCTGGAACCCACACAAGGCCCCGGAACCCACACAAGGTCCCTGAACCCACACAAGGCCCCGGAACCCACACAAGTCCCCGGAACCCACACAAGGCCCCGGAACGCACACAAGGCCCAGAAACCCACACAAGACCCCGGAACCCACACAAGGCCCTGGAACCCACACAAGGCCCTGGAAACCCACACAAGGCCCCGGAACCAACACAAGGTCCCGGAACCAACACAAGGTCCCGGAACCCACACAAGGCCCCGGAACCCACACAAGTCCCCGGAACCCACACAAGGCCCCGGAACGCACACAAGGCCCAGAAACCCACACAAGTCCCCGGAACCCACACAAGGCCCGGGAACCCACACAAGTCCCCGGAACCCACACAAGGCCCCGGAACGCACACAAGGCCCCGGAACCCACACAAAGCCCCGGAACCCACAAAAGGCCCGGGAACCCACGCAAGGCCCCGGAACCCACACAGAGACTTTCATAATTAATGTTTGTTAATATTATCTTGGATCTCTGGGCGACTAGACCCACTCGTTCAACAAGTAGGTACATGGATATTACATTGGTTCATATTCATCAAGTGCCTTGTCGACTGGCATGGGGGATCATACCTTTTAACAATCTGTTTTCAGCATCCCACCCTTCCTCTTTTTTCCCCTCCCACCCTTCCCACAACCCCCTATGCTATAACAAATGGCTGTCAAGAATCTTCTTGCGTTGTTCGCCTTTTCTGTTTCCACACATCTTTCTAATGGCCACATAATTAACTTTCTTTCTTCTCATAACATGACCACACTAATGATAAATGCCTCTTTACGATGTGTGTGATAAGTTGAAGAAATTATTTACATTGTTTAATAATTGTCATTCACAGCCGTATGTTAAAACTGGCTCCCTATAGCATGCAAGCATTCTCCTAACCTTTAGCACCATGGATTTAGTGCATAAAATGTTCTTCGTTTTATAAAATGCAGTTCTAGCCCGCCTTATTCTGCTTTTTTTTTTGTGTGTGTGTGAGTGATACATCTCTTGTCGGATGTTATCTATGTATCTAAAAATAATATAACGCCCAGATTTTGTTTTTAATTATTATTCCGCACAAAAAGGCACTTTTTTTTCCCTCGAAATTACGATGACCTCTTTCAGTTACTGAAGGTAAAGACAAATCTGTCGCTTTCTATCGCTACTGTATCTGTCGCTTTCTACTGCTACTGTATCTGTCGCTTTCTACCGCTACTGTATCTGTCGCTTTCTACTGCTACTTTATCTGTCGCTTTCTACTGCTACTGTATCTGTCGCTTTCTACCGCTACTGTATCTGTCGCTTTCTACTGCTACTTTATCTCTCGCTTTCTACTGCTACTGTATCTGTCGCTTTCTACCGCTACTGTATCTGTCGCTTTCTACTGCTACTTTATCTATCGCTTTCTACTGCTACTGTATCTGTCAATCCCTATAGTTCCTTTTGACTTGACGCTATCAAGACGTGGCCATCAGCATATCCTTACTGTCCACTTAAAGCCCTTAAAATACTAATAATAATAATAATAATAATAATAATAATAATAATAATAATAATAACAGACTCATTCAGTAAACTAGACTATGTTTCCCACAACAAGACAGGAGAAGACAATGTTTATCACTGCTAGCCGGTATCAAAGAAAGAAAATGAGTTGGCCTGGACATGTTTGCAGAATAGCTGGTGGCGCTTTGGTAGTGATAGCTCTCCGGTGGACGGCAGATGACAGACAGAGACGTGCATGGCCTAAGGAAACCTGGAGAAGAACTGTACAAGGGGACATAAAGGAGTGTAAACAGACATAGGATACCATTGACACAACCGCAGCAAGCCGGCTACGATGGGGATCAAATGTGAATGCTGTATGGGCAATAACGTCATGAAAAAGTATAGAAAAATATATTTCCCTCGTGTATTCTATCGTTGTCATTATTTCGATGATAATTATTCTGGTAACAATTAGACCAGCATCGTCATACTATATCAATGACACAGACTTTGGTGACTGACATGGCTGATGTCATAGGGATGTTGTCCTTGTGCAGGCTGTAGAAGGGCTGTAAAGTGTAATTTATTCCCGGATATTTCGTGCGTGTGTGTATGTGGGGGGGGGGGGGGGGGGGGTATAGGGAAAAGGAGTGGGGGGGGGGGGGGGGGGGGGGGGGGGGAGGAGGGGGTATAGGGAAAAGGAGTGGGTCCGGGGTGGGGGGGGGAAGGGTGTTTGCGGATGTGCATTAAGATTGTAAAGTTGTTATGCTGCCTGTTCTTTCTTACTCTAACATCTTGTTTCTCTCTCTCTCTCGCTTTCTCTCTCTCTCTCTCTCTCTCTCGTTCTCTCTTCCCCCCTCTTCGCTGACTCTCTTTTTGTTGATATGTTCCTCTCTTTTCTTTATTCTTCTGTCTTTATTGTTTTGTCTGCCTTTCTTCCCCTCTCTATTTATTTATCTCCCACCCCCTTACCACCCCCCCCACCCTCCCTGAATTATGTTATGTATACGCCCCTATTGCCTCTTTAAAAATTATCTAAGATGAGCGGCGGGGGGGGGGGGGGGGCAATGTGAGAAGTCCTTTACTCATTAACAACGAATAAATTATTTAATTTAAAAAATATTGTATTTTTGTGGCAACGCAGTTAAATTAGCTGTGTATTTGTTTTTGTGATGGATTTTCTTTGGCGTGTTTTATCACAAAGTTTAATTAACATGTCAAAAGAAGCGTAATTTTTGTCCTGTCTCGTTTAATTCGTTTCAAACTGGGCTGCTTTTAAACCATTAAACATTATTGCTGCTGATTAATGCTGTATAAACAATTAGACTGCATTACTGTTTTCGACGTATTTTGTTCCGGATTAAATTTGTTAGTTTTCGAATTTGATGTTTAGTTTCGTTTACTGTACGCATTATGTTATTTATAACTTTTCATTCTATTCAAGCGAACCATTGTATCGCAGTCTTATCTTTCTTCTTCTTGGCGTTCACCGGATGTGAACTCCGGCTGAAAGTTTTGGTTCTTCGTCCACCTCTGGACATTAGTCTGGATCCAGAACCTGGGTGTTGCGTGCACATCCGTTTTACAGATCTGACTTTTTTGTTTGCAGATTTTTGTGTTCCTTGCCTCTCATATAGATGCACTCTGACTTCGAAGGATGCCCCCTGTTAGCTGGCTCTCACACCAGGCTTGTTTTTTTTTTACCCACAAAAAGGCCCCAGAACACACACAGATTTTATATATATTATATGTCACAGTAATTAGCACGCCAACCTACCGGCATGGTGGATTATAGTTCGAATCAGTGCTTGTCTTTAGCGGGAGAAAAAACATAGTAGTACTCACCACAGTGTGTTAGTTACCGTAGCGATGAAATGTTTAATTTATCGGCACCTTTCCCATCTTTCCAGGCGAAATTATTTTACTGTTGCAATAAGAAAAATTCCACACGGCAGCATGCACAGCAGGGGTCCACGGGTACCAGTAGAGATCCTTTGTCGAAAATTGTTTAGCACTAAATAATCTCTGAGTCACGAAGCCAGCACCCGGTTTTCCCTGCTGCAATTCATCGGACTCGATAGGGACTCGATAGTTTTTCAATGAATGTATTCTCTGTGCTTGGTGGCCATCAGTAAGTAAAACCGACCGGCACAATTTGACGACATCGTCCATCAACTGGTCTATACAGTCACTTGTCTAGCACAGTGTATCCTAAACTTGTTGACTCCCTTTTCTGTGGAAACATCGCCCAGAGTTCCCTTATTCCTGGAAATATAATTTTCATCATCATACGCCTCTTTGAAAAGCTTATACGGGCACCATTCGCTATCCGAGTCAAGTCTATTGCTTACATTGCAATGAGTTCAGTTGAGGTTAGTCAAGAATTGACATTACAGCACCCGGGGCATTCCCATGCGTGCTTCGTCCTCATCTTCAGCAGCCAGCGCATAGTTCCAATTCTGGTGGTACCTGTCACAACTGGTTATATGTCCGTCTTGCCTTTCCTCTAAGTGTAGTGACCCGGCCAGACCCTCTAAGTACACCCAGGGGCCTCATTCTCGTCAGGCCATAATAATCTTGTTTCTCTACTAATTCCGTTGCTTGTTCCTAAAGGGCCTTGACCACATCTGTCTGTCTGTTCATTACCTACCACGCTAGCATTGCCTGGAGAAAAGAACCAAAGTATGATCACTACCCGTGACCTTGCCAGTGAAGCTTGCCAATCTCCTCGGAGCATCCCTGTCTTCGCCTTTCTCAGCTTCATTGCAATGAACTTTCTATAATCAGTCAACAAGAAGGATATAATGGCAGTTTAGTTTTGTATCGTATTTTGTCTACCCTCGAAATACAAGACGACTGGTCTGTAATTGTGGTAGTCCTCCCTCCAGTTCATCTTAATAGATTGTTTTAGGAATGTCTTTGATGATTTCATGTCTTTATGATTTTTTTATAATTTACAATCACAACAGTGCTGCTGTTTTTGTGTGTGTCCGGTGGAAGGGGGGGGGGGGGGGGGGGGGGGGGGGTTGATCTTAAGTTTGCTAACAATTTT
Organism: Candidula unifasciata; assembly: GCA_905116865.2. Classification (NCBI taxonomy): domain Eukaryota; kingdom Metazoa; phylum Mollusca; class Gastropoda; order Stylommatophora; family Geomitridae; genus Candidula; species Candidula unifasciata. The sequence goes on from CAJHNH020002082.1 coordinate 30,163, forward strand.
GTTTATCTCATTTAAAAAAAAAAAAATAATAAGCATATACAGTAACTGACACACAAGTGACAATTTTTCACAAATGAATTCCCCTGTGCAGCGATGCGTGGTGATTGTTTTGATAGCCTATCCAGCATTCAATGAAAAATTGTGTTTATGTAGTGCACTGGAGGCTTTTGCTAGAGATGTCCACATGGGAGTGAACTGACTATCAAACGCGTCCGTTTTGATATTTTGAAATTCTCCTTACTTGGTGTCCGTTTTTTTTCTTCATCACATACGTCAAATAAAGCAAAACGAAACTAGATATTTGTTTTCTTTTGTTTTGTTTACATTTAACACACACACACACACACACACACACACACACACACACACACACACACACATATATATATATATATATATATATATATATATATATTTATAAATAAGGATTTGATTTTTGACAGGTTACTTGCTAATTTTGAACAATTTACACCGAACGGTTACTTTATAATACATATTTTAATGTGGGCACGACTTCTGTACCTGACTGTAATAACAATATTTAGTAATTTCAGTTATGTCTTTTTTTTTTACTGTTTGAAGATCTTAACAGTCCGTATAGCTAAAGATTCTATCCATTTCAATTCTGTTTAATAATTGGTACAAAAAAGTATCTTATCTCAAAATAGAAGTCATGGGTAGCTACTGCATATAAAAGTTCCCACTCGCGTCATTCTTTCTCTCAGTCTCGAAGCATGAAAAAAAAAAATTAAAACACAATTAAATATTAATACAGGACTATTCAACTAAGTTGACTTATGGGTCAACATTTTGAAAACTGGTATCGTTACGGGCCATAATTCCAAGCCCCAACATAGATGTTTCCCACAAGCCACCAGTTGAGTAAGTAAGTTTTATAAGTTTTACCCCACCAGTAAATCACACAGAGCGATAAACACAGGTGACACAAAGTGCCACTATTCCGATGAGGATCACCCGTGGAGAACTCCCGGAAATTCTGTTCAACCGTTAGTTTATATAAGACAACATTACAAATGAAGAGGTTTGCCATAATATTATACAGCACATTGGCAACTACGAACCTCTTTTAACTACAGTGAAAAGGCGAAAATTCAATGTTATAGACATGTAATAATATCTAACGGCGTCTCAAAAACAATACTGCAGGGCTCCGTAGAAAGAAAGAGGAGAATAGGCCGACCAAGAAAGACCTGGTTACAGAACCTGACTGACTGGACAGGCCTCAGGCATGCAACCATGAAGTCCATCGCAACTGAACGCCAAAGGTGGAGAGAACTGATCAGACAGTCAATAGAAACTCGTGAACCAACGACACGTAGTGTTATGGAATAATGATAATTTGCTTTAAATAATTGAAGTAAGTAGGAAAACTGAAACAGCTAAACAAGAACAAGTCTTTAAACATCCATTTTATTCAAACACAGTGCCTTTAGTTAGACAGGCCAGTGTCTACACACTATTCGTCGAGAATTTTATTGGAATTCCCGTGTTCACTGTTGATTCTAATTTCAATACTACTAGTATTATGTTAGGTCTGTAGCTTAGGCGTTGCGAACGAGCTTCGTAATGGCGGCTTCGATCCCCGCTGCTAGCAGTAACGCAACTGACGAGATACAGCGAAATATGTCTGGCAATAAATTGTGCAATGTATTGTTTATGTCCGCATTTTGTAAAGTCACAACAACAACAACAACAACAACAAAAACAACAACAACAAAAAGCTTGACGCTGGTTCTGCAACGCCCTGTAAAGAACAAGCAAGTTTTTGTTTTGTTTTTTGTTACATCAAAATATTAGATGACAGAGAAGGAATAATTTATGAAATATCAATTTGATCGAAATATCTAGTGACAACGAGAACTCGAGTCAATATTATCATTATCTGTTTTAAGTTCATTACCTCAAGAAAAAATAGACAGATGAAGTGACTAGCAAAAAAAATTTGTAAAAGAATGAAATAAAAATGTTTTTAAATTTCTAGTTTTTCAACGTTTTTTTTTTTGTTGTTGTTGTTGACAAACAGGACACGTGAGTATTTTTAGTGCTTTACCTGATTATAGTCGTTTATTAGTTATGAGTATTGATCGTGTCAGAACGTCGTGGGCAATTTGGCCAAAGGGTCGCTTGTGTTTTCGTAAACTGAATAAAAATGCTAATTCATCGAGAAGGAACGAGCAGAGAGCAATTCGAAGAACAATTTAAAATGTAAAATTTTTCAAGTATGTTCGTGGGAATCAGCGTTTGGTTTTTTTCTTTATCTGCTCTTTCTAGAGTTACCTTAGCCAAGTGTAGGAAAACAGGCAGGGGAAGGTGTATGAATATTACTATGACTCTTTCTAATCCAGTCTACGAAGGACCTTTTTGAAGAATAGGAATAAACTCACAGGGAGCAAGTACAGCAGGGATCTACCAGTCGTCAGTAGAAATCCTCGTCAACGAGCGTTTCGGCCCATGATTCCTAGACGCTTTCGGAGGTGGGCCCACCTGAGTTCATGAAGCTCAGGGCTGGTACCCTGCTGCACGAAATTACCGGATGGTGTTTTCTTTCGGATAGGGACAAGACGACTTGGTGGTTTGCAGAAGGTACTGTGAGATAAGAAGTCGTCGCGGCAGCCTAATTAGAACAGTCAGCGTGCCTGGACGACCGAGCGACAAGCTTACGTTTGGTTTACCGGACACATGGTATAACCCCCAGGATATTACCTGGTACCCATTTAAGGCTTGGTCGAAGTTGGAGTCAGGGTCGATTTTTAAGTTAAATAATCTAGCTTGATGGGAATTCGAACCCATCTTCTTGCGTCTGGTAGGTGAGTTAAAACAATGCATAGGTTAATCTTTTTTTTTTTCCTTGCACTGTTTTAATAGCGCCTTTTCATCTTTTGTAAAGTCTTGCTTGATGCTCGTTATTTTAGTTATCACGGCTTCCTTCGATAGTTGTTATCATTGTATTCTCTCCAGACGGCAAATCGGTTTTATATGTTACGTTCTTCTGTCATGTATCCATACAGAGCATAAGCGCTCAACTACGTCAGGCCTAGTCGTTTGTCTTTTGGTGTCTCATACATGCTTACCCACACTATGATCATTTTTTCTTTACTCTCTTTTCCTTCACTGATTGTTTCTGCCTCCATTACTTGAATTCTGTGGGATCCAGTGCATAGACGTTCGAACTATACTGTCTTTAGGTTTTCTAAAACTGTCTTTCTGTTTCAATGCTAGCTTCTTTTCATCGCCTCTTGATTCAGTCGAATTCGTTCCCTCCCCCTCCACTTCCACCACATTCCTCTCTTCCAAAGCTCACTATGTGATTTTATCACACCATGAAACTCTTTCTATGGAGGGTAGTTTTATAAAGTTGTATCTTCTTCTTCTTCTTCTTCTTCTTCTTCTTCTTCTTCTTCTTCTTCTTCTTCTTCTTCTTCTTCTTCTTCTTCTTCTTCTTCTTCTTCTTCTTCTTCTTCTTCTTCTTCTTCTTCTTCTTCTTCTTCTTCTTCTTTTTCTTCTTCTCTTTTTTTTTCTTTTTTTTCGTTTTCTTCTTCTTCTTTTTATCTTCTTTTGCCTCCTTGCCTTCCATCCTCGTTTTCTGCTTGTGCTTTATTTTCTTCCTAATGTCAACTTCTTTCTCCATAAAGTTTCCATTGTAAACGAGGTTGTGTAGAACTGCAGCCCATCTCGTCGTTTTCAAGCATAATGTTTTCAGTGTCGTTTTTTTTATAAACTGTATGAGTGAATTCAGTGGTCATCTTTTTATTTTTTTTTTTTTTATTTATTGTTTCTAAAATTTTTTAAATTTCTCCTTTTTTCCTATTCTGGCCTATTTTGCTGTCTGGATTTCTAGTCCTGTCTTTATCGATCTTATCTCTGTGCTTACGTATGCCCACCTGTCATTCTAACTCTACCGTTTTATGTACATTAACTAAGAAAGAAAACGATTAGTTCAGACCGGTTAAATTGACCTTGCATAATAAAAGCGTCACCCGCAGGGAACAAAGCCATAATCCAGAGCTTTCTCACACAAATGTCGGTTGTCTCAAACATTATGCCAGACAGATCCCCAAAAACTCTCATCGGCCTGTCTCTGTCCGACTTCCACTAAGATAAAGATACCTACACCTCAAAACGATAACATCAGGAATAGATAAACAATGACTTAATGCTGTTTAGATAAGGAATTCTGACGTAGGACTGTGAGATGTGATGATTCTGGCTTTATCAATTGCTGGGGAAGCCATGAGATCATGAAAGTGTCACGGGAATACGCCAGTGGGTATTGATCGCGACATGGAGGGTGAGGAGAGGAAAGAAGCAGAGAATAGAGTGCAGAGGAAATTTAACTGTTGTGTTTGAGTTCAAGGGACCTCATCCAGAGTCGTACCAAGCTAAGATGGTAATCGGCGAGGGAAAAAAAAAATTGCATCCTGTCACAACCACCCAGTTACGATTAAAATTATTTATATTATATTATAAAGGGGGTGGATGTGGTTGTTTGGAGGAAAAGATACTTACAGTTATGTTCTTCTTTATTAACTTATCTATCCTTGATAGATAACAAGAGTAATGCGGGTGTCTTGAAAAAAACTGACTCACTAAGAGAATTGATTGCCCACATCTGAAAGAGACAATCTACATTATTTTTTCATGTGATGAGAAGGAGAAAACTAGAGTACATTGAAACATTAGGAAAGTTAGAGGGAAGGAGAGACAGAGGAAGACCGAGAGAACAGATGCTTGATAGTTTGAGATCATGGCATAAAGGCGTATCTGTGTGCGAGCTGATTTAAAGTACGCGAAACAGAAGGGTGTGGATAGGCAGGGCTATCATAATTTAAGTATTACTGCCTGGTTTATTTATTATTATCCTACCACAGGACAGGACAGTCCAACATTTTAGAAGGTGGTATGACTGGGTTTCCCTGTTTTATGATGCTCTTAACGACCCCAAAACATATATAACTGACCCTATTCCCAACCCACTTACGTTCCACGAGAGAGTGCAGCTTAGGTCCCGTGACTGCATGCACCCCTTGAAATATTATACTGTCCCGTGACCTGAAGATTTCCCATGTTGGGGTAGGATATTAATAAAGCGCCAATGCTTGCTCCTATAAAACGTTTTTAATAGTGATATCTTTAGAAATAATTAGATTCAGCAAATGAAATGTGTATAGTTTTTGTGGATAGTAATGCTTTATGTTGCCCTGTTAGAAGTAAAAGTAAAGGACCTTTTCCCACGCCTTCAGGCGTATTGGGCATATAGGGCTAGACCTTATTTAATAGACCAAATGTTACTTGGCCTTTACTTCCCAGGACTGTACCTGCTACCCACTCAAGGCTGGGTCGACCTGGGAGCCTAGGTCATTGTTGAAAAAATATCCAGACCCTGTCAGGACTCCAACTTACGATCTTCCGAACCTCAAGCGATCCTCTAGCCGCTAGAACACGGCGATCACATGTTGACCTGTTTGTAGCGGGAATTTACATGTGCGCCGTTGGTACATTATACAGTGACAAATGGTTAGTTAGTTGCGTATCCTTTACAGGACGTTGCAGAACCAACCCCAACAGCCCCTGTCTGTTGTGTGGTTTTTCTAGGCAAATTTACATCCAGTAGTTTGCTAATGCCTACTGGACGGTCGGCTTTCTTGATACAACTGTCGAAACCAAAGCAAGGTGCATGGCCCGCAGCTTGGATCTAACCCGGCATCCCGGCATTACGAAGCGTTCACATCGACTTAGCCACAGAGCCGACACAGTGATATATAGCAGTTCCAAAAACGCACCCATGCGGTAATCTTCAACGACTCCACTTAACTGTCTGTGTGGTCGTGCTGAGAAAAATGTTTGTATCCACTTTTCATTTAATGGACTTCTTGGCAATGTCCTTGCGTCCTTATACTTGAAGTATAGGAGACAATCTGTCGCCACTGTTGGTGTGCTCGTAGTTACATAAGACTTCTTAAATATGCACACAGCGAAATATATCTTGGAGCTCAACGTTTCATGTGTGTGTGTATGTATCAAGTATGTCTGTATATGAGTTCGTGTATGAGAACGTAGGAGTATGTATACGTGTGTGTGAGTGTGTACGATTGTGTACAAATGATGTGTGTATGCATTATTCTATAGTTTATATTTCTTTATTATATCCATAACATGCATTATTGATAACAGGTATTGGTACTCTGAGAAAGAAGTGCTTAGAAGGGCCGAATGTCAGACGGACCTGCGTGCCCCATTTGTAACCAATTGAAAATAAAGTTTGTTCGTTCGTTAACCCATGATTGCTTACCTTCATACAAATGAAACAGACGCTGGACGACTGTTATATAAATTTAATTCAATTTATATAACAGTCGTCCAGCTAAAAACCTGGCCAACTTGGGGGTCAGGAAGTGATAAAACAGATGGGAGTGTTGAGTTCGCTCTCTTAGGCTCCCTGGTGATAGGACGAGCAACATGTAGCTCTGATCTGTCCGTTGCGTTCAATGGTTTTACGCAACGTGGGTTGAGGTGTGTAGGCAGAAAGATAGGTTCCATCTATTGTAGGGTATTTTCGAACACGTTGTGAATTGTAATGCATTATTATTTGTGAAGACCTTAGATGATGTTCAGTGAAATAAATAGATGTGAATGTGATAATGATAGTCCCAGCTTTTTTGATTCGGATTAGTACTTGTGGCTAGTGTGCGTAGTCTGTTTATTTGTTACCTGGCTTATTAGACTTTACACAAAAGATCTCGTGTCTGGACTAGAATATTCTTGTTTCTAGTCCCCACCTAACGAACTATTTTACTTTATTTTTTATCTTGGTACTTAGGGCTTCTCCACCCTAGTACACAAACCTAATGTATAAGCCGGTGTACCCTGTGTATCGTCTTCTCTCTCTCTCTCTCTCTCTCTCTCTCTCTCTCTCTCTGTCTGTCTCTCTCTCTCTCTCTCTCTCTCTCTCTCTCTCTCTCTCTCTCTCTCTCTCTCTCTCTCTCTCTCTCTCTCGATTGGGTTGAAGATAACCAGAAGCCAGCCTATTCTGCCGATGCCCAAACTTCCTGAATAAAACTACAAGAGCCATAATCCACAGCCATCTCCTAGAAGCACATTACATTTTTCCCCACCCCCAAATATTGCCGCAAAGACATCAATTGGAATCTGCAATTGCACTGGAAGGAGAGCGTTTTAGCTCTACGTCTCCAAATATTTTCTAGCTTCTTTATTCAGCGCAAATCCTTGCTTTACGCCAAGTGAGATGAATATACTCGAAAATATAATCACTATATGCATCATTATTATTATCGTCATCATCATCTTTATAAATATAGTCATTACATTCAATATACATTTTTCCAGTTATCATCTTCATCAAAATCAACAATTGGTATCATCATCCGCTTCACATGGATGGGTTTCCTGATTATGAGCAAAAACATTTTTTCAACTGAATGGTTCAGTGCAAATGCAATGAAGATGATCTGCCATTGTAACTAACTGACCAACTGGAGCAAAATATCGAAGCTGTATTTCTCAAATAGTCTTCCTATCTGATCTCATTTTGATATGAATGTTTTTATTTTTTAGTCCAAGCCAGTGTGTTATGTCCTTTGTTATGTCCTGTTTTATATCTTGTGTTATGTCCTGTGTTATGTTCTGTGTTATGTCCTGTGTTATGTCATGTGCTGCGTCCTGTGTTATGTCATGTGTTATGTCATGTGCTGCGTCCTGTGTTATGTCCTGTGTTATGTCCTGTGTTATTTCCTGTGTTATGTTCTGTGTTATATCATGTGTTATGTCCTGTGTTATGTCCTGTGGTATGTCCTGTGTTATGTCCTGTGTTATGTCCTGTGTTATTTCCTGTGTTATGTTCTGTGTTATATCATGTGTTATGTCCTGTGTTATGTCCTGTGGTATGTCCTGTGTTATGTCCTGTGTTATTTCCTGTGTTATGTTCTGTGTTATATCATGTGTTATGTCCTGTGTTATGTCCTGTGGTATGTCCTGTGTTATGCCCTGTGTTATGTCCTGTGTTATGTCCTGTGGTATGTCCTGTGTTATGTCCTGTGTTATGTCCTGTGTTAAGTCCTGTGTTATGTCCTGTGTTATATCATGTGTTATGTCCTGTGTTGTGTCCTGTGTTATTTCCTGTGTTATGTCCTGTGTTATGTCCTGTGTTATATCATGTGTTATGTCCTGTGTTATGTCCTGTGTTATGTCCTGTGTTATATCATGTGTTATGTCTTGTGTTATGTCCTGCGTTATGTCCTGGGTTATGTCCTGTGTTATGTCCTGTGTTGTGTCCTGTGTTATGTCTTGTGTTATGTCCTGTGCTATGTCTTGTGTTATGTATTGTGTTATGTCCTGTGTTATGTCCTGTGTTATATCATGTGTTATGTCTTGTGTTATGTCCTGCGTTATGTCCTGGGTTATGTCCTGTGTTATGTCCTGTGTTGTGTCCTGTGTTATGTCTTGTGTTATGTCCTGTGCTATGTCTTGTGTTATGTATTGTGTTATGTCCTGTGTTATGTCCTGTGTTATGTCCTGTGTTATGTCCTGTGTTATGTCCTGTGTTATGTCCTGTGTTATGTCCTGTGTTATGTCCTGTGTTATGTCTTGTGTTATGTCCTGTGTTATGTCTTGTGTTATGTATTGTGTTATGTCCTGTGTTATGTCCTGTGTTATGTCCTGTGTTATGTCCTGTGTTATGTCTTGTGTTATGTCTTGTGTTATGTCCTGCTCAAGGTGGTCCATATCCTCTGCGCTACTCCTTTACCTATTGTTCCGTATCGTATGCATTTCGAATGCCATGGAATTCCCGGTCACTGTTTTGCAGGTCAGTCTCACATGCGGCATATGATGCTAGACTCACGCTTTGATAGACCGGGTGATGTGGTCAACATATCAACGGCCCCTTTATTTCCCAGGAATTTACCTGGTAGCCATTTAATGCTGGGTCGATCTAGGAGCCAAGTTCATCAAATTCTGCTTTATGGTTTATGTTATTTCTAATGGGTAAAGACTAGAAGAAAGTTTCATTATATTTGAATGAGCCTTTTTCTTACCCTCCTTTGTATACTCCCAGCCACAGTCTGTATTGTGTTCAATTACCAATATGACAGGCTGGCTGACAACAATGTACGCCGCAAAAACAAAAAAAGAAGAATACATTGATGACATTAAGCACATTGTCCACCACAGGAAAGACAATATACATTGTGAACTATTGTGCATTGGACCAGAGAGATATCCTCTCTAAGGTGCTTGTGGCAGATGTAGCAGTTGTGATGATAATTAGGTAGAAATTAGAATTAGCTGTTGAGTAAGATCATTAATTCCCCTTGTGGGTTCTGGGACCCCATTTGGGTGAGGGGAACATACCCACTGTTCCCTTACAAGTGTGTGTCGTAAACAGGGGTTGTTTTCTTCAAAGTTGCGGTGCATCTGCTCGAGAAGCCAGGAAACAGCAGTCTGCTTAAAAATATGGAAGATTTGTGAAACTTATGTGCATGCAACACTCAAGTACCGGATCAAGACCAAAATCCAAAAGTGGACAAACAACAAAAACTTTCAGCCGAAGTTTACAGCCGGTGGACGCGAAGAAGAAGAAGATTAACGACAGAATAGGTGTCCCAGATAATGACGCCACGATGAAGTGCAGTAAAGATCATTTGTTTGTTTGTTTGTTTGTTTTAGTATCCAGAAGCCATGAGTTGTTAACCCTTAGGCTCGGTATTATGGATATCGCAACCTTTCGGCCTTGATTCTATTGTAAATACCGTAAATCTGGGAGAAATTTGGCTTTTCTGCACACCACCGGGAATGAACCCGGACCACAAGAAGTTCGTTACCCGGTCACCGAGCAATCCGGTTTAGCCAACTACGCTAGAGAGCCGGGAAAAGATCATTGTTAGCTAGCAGAGTACTGCATCAGTTTCGTACCTTTCCTTTTACATGAGGTCACAAAATCAACACATATCCCTCATATGGACACCGGAATGGAAACAGAAAACAGTGAAGGCCGAGAGGGACCCTACGTAGAACCATCATCAGGAAAGGCTCAACCATAGGCCTAAAAAACATCCGACCTGAAAACAGGTGGCAACGAACCGCCAGACATGGAGAGCTATTACCCCTGCCCTATACGCCGCCCTGGGCTCAAGAGGAAAGACTATCTAACTAACAGAACTAACCCCAGCATTTGTTGGCTGCGTCTGGTTATACTAAGCAATTTTAAGTTCAGTTAGTCGCTACTCCTTCTGGACGTTCGACTCTTGATACCATCGTTGAAATCAACACAAAGAGGTCTGCTGTCGAATCGCCTAAGGTTGGAATTGAATCAGAATTTTCTGAATTATGAAAACTAATGTATCAACATTAACAAATGTGTTCGTATTTCGTTTCGCAGTAAATCTTCATATCTTTTCCCATCCCCTTTCCCCCTTTTACTCATTCCCATTGTATTGACATTTCTGGTCGTCTGCTTGTCGGCTTATGGTTTGTGTCATTCACTTCGTTGAGAAAGACGAGGTCAAACATTGGTTTGTTTTTGTTCCCGCCAGTTCGCTCCGTCGAACCTTTTAGTCATAACTTGCTCGTTATTCACTCATAAATACGACGCTCGTTGTAAACAAAACACAACGCAAAAAACCCCACTGCATGTCATGTTGGGGGATAGGGGGGTGCCGGGGGGTGGGGATGTAGGGGGTAATCGAAAGGAAACGAAGTTATACACAAATGCGTTTTTTATTTCTCTGAACAACAAAAAATTTGAATTCTCTCCCTGGAAGGTACGAACGTAGACACATCGTATAGTTCATTATCTCATTATAGATTGTATTCTTATGTGAACGTCTCATCTCTGGACTTGAATTGCGGTCATAGATCCAGTTACAGACTCACTCGTAAACAAGTCCACAATCCTGGCATTTTTATTACGCATCTATAAGTGGGATGTAAAAACAGATATATGGGCATGCAGAATTATGTTAGACTGCATTTAAGGAAAACGCTTTTGTAAGTAGAAAGATTTTTAAGTCGTCGGAGACAGTGGCTTGAAAATAATCTTATCGAATATTTGATTCTAGATTTTAATGTTTTTGGCTTTAAAAGGTTTTGTTTGAGTTTGTTGTTTTAGATAGATGTGATTTCTGAAAGTAGCATTCTCTTGCTAAACCAAAGCTTGTCTGAAGCATTGTAGGAGGAGAAGATATCGTTAGGATAGGTTTTTTTATGGACTCAGCTGAAATCAATGTACAATTGAAGTTACATAGACAGTAGAAGTCTTTGAAATACAGGCTAGTGGTAGAAAAGACGCCACTAAATAAAATGATGTTATCAGTAAGAAAACAAAATAGCCACTGTTAAATAAAATTAAATTGAATAAAGAACACAAAATAATACTTACCTGTGAAATGAGATGTTTGAGAATGGCTGTGAATAAAACCAGAAGAGATCGAGTGAGAAACGACGTGATCACATGAACTGTTGGACAACACCCATCGTCAAATATATTGAGAAGCAAAGAGTGAAATGGTTTAGCCTCTAATTAGAATGAAACCAACGATGCCAGCAGCAAGAGAAAAGCGTACAGCCTGAAAATCGAAACATCAAGAGGTAGAGGAAGACCAAGAAGGTATGGATTGAAGGAGTCACTGACACCTGGAGGCTGCATAATATCACGGCATATTAGGCGACTAAGCGCGCCCTGGCTCGGCTGCCGATCGTCTGAATAACTGCGACGCCTAGCGGCATAAGCAGTTATTGACAAAGTAAGCAGGAGATATACAATTATGTTAAACTGAAGTTATGGTTGAGGAAATGGATGCCACGATTAACTCTTTCAGGACGGAATCTTTTTTTTTTTTCTGAGTATTTCACATAACTAATTTTGAGCTGTATTTGTTTACTGCAATGAGATAAAGCTAAACCTTTCACGAGACTACGGTTATCGGAATATAGATAAGTTAACTATGCATCGAGCACGTTCTGATGATTGGTAGACCCCTGCTGTACATGCTCCCGTGTGGAGTTTCTTCTTATTGCATCCTTTACAGAAATTCGCAGCACCGGCACTCATATTTTTAAAATCCGTTTTGTTGTTTCACAAGACAGTGTTATCTTTAGTATTGTGTCATTCCCTTCGAAACGGTCAGCGCTCCACACAATTGTCGACATAAACGCAAAGTGATCTGCTGACTAGTCGCCTGCAGCTGAATTGAAATGGGTATTTGGGAATTATGAAGGGCGTTCGCAACGTCTAAGCCACGTCTAAGTCACATTAAAGTCACAGACGCCGACTGACTGAAAAGAAGCCACAGCGAAGTGAAGTT
>CAJHNH020002082.1:47500-57500 GCA_905116865.2 Candidula unifasciata
GGTCTGCAGAATGGAACACGCAACTCTGGTAAGCACAACTCTCCAGTTGACCGCAAATGAAGACGTGGGTGACCTAAGAAAACATGGACAAGGACAGTCAAAAGGGAAATAAAGAAATATAAAAAGACCTGGAATACCATGGCGAAAAGCAGCAGAACGGCGGTAATGAAGATCAGTTGTTATCTACTTCTGGGTTCATCCGAAGATGTAATTGCGGTGAACTCGTTGACAGCACGATGACAATACTTGGACATTTCGGCCAACACATCAGTGAGTAAGTAAAGTAAAGGACCATTTTCCACGCCTTTAGGCGTAGTCATATGCGTCTGTGTGTCTGCGTCTTTATATGTGAGTCTGGTATGTGTTTATGTATATATATATATTTGTGTGTTTATGTCTGCGTGTGTGTCTGTGCGTAATTATCTGTCTGTGTGTCTCTGTCTGCATGTGTGTGTTTGTATCTGCCTGAGTGTCTGCGTGTGTTTTTATGTGTGTGTGTTTGTGGATGTGTCTGTATGTGTGTTTATCCATGTGTGTCTGCGTGTGCGCATGTATATATATATATATGTGTGTGTGTCTGTGTCTGTTTGTGTCTGTGTGTGTGTCTGCGTATATGTGTCTGCGTGTGTGGATCTGTGTGTGTCTCTCCGCGAGTATCTCTTTGTGTCTGTTGGCGTGTGTGTCTGTGTATGTTTGAGTGTCTGTGTGTTTGTGTGTGTGCCTGGGTGTGTTAATGTATCTGTGTGTGTCTGGTGTCTGTTCGTGCGAGTATGTGTCTTTGTGTGTCTGTAAATGTCTGCGTGTGTATTGGTGTCTGTGGGTTTTTGCCTGACGTTGACAACTTTTCCAAGGGTATTTCGAAGTCAGCAGATTCAATCCACGAAGCCACAAAACGTCACAAAGGCTTGCAAATTAAACATAGCAATAAAAAGATAATTCAATGTCATGTTTTATAATCCCACAATCTGATTTTTTGTTATAATTCCACAATCGGATTTTCTATTATAATTCCACTATCGGATTTTCCGTAACTGACTTTGGTTTCTATGTCTTCCTGTCTTAAAATGGATCTAGGAGATTTCTTAGAAAGTAAAACGGGCCGGTGTGGTATATATATATATATATATATATATATATATATATATATATATATATATATATATATATATATATATATATATATATATATATATATATATTAGGGCTGTACCGAATATATTCGCTTCGTATTCGCTTCGGGGCCGAATAGTGGACCTAATAGCTATTCGGTATTCGGCCGAATAGTGGCGGTCGGGCCGAATACGAATAGTGATTTCTGCATACACTGCGATGGACTGAAATAACTCTCTCGTTAATAATGTCACAATTTATAACCGACTTTTCTTGATTTTCGCCGCGGCACCCCTGGCATACGCACCCAGTTTTAGAACCTCGGCTGTAATGCCTAGGAGTCAGCAGGCGCTGTTACCACGCAACCGGGTCGCAGTTTTCCCCGCTACGACAGATTTAGGCAACGCTACTGTTGTGTTAAAGAAGGCATGAAGAAACTTGAAAGTGTATCTGTGTGTATGTATGTGTGTGTGTGTGTGTGTGTGTGTGTGTGTGAGAGAGAGAGAGAGAGAGAGAGAGAGAGAGAGAGAGAGAGAGAGAGAGAGAGAAAGATAGAGCATGCATTTTTTCGTTCTTTCGGGGTGTCTATTCCCAAATCAAATTGAAGATATTGCGAACGAGAATATGGAGGTGCATTTAAATTACATCGAACGAACGCCTAAACGAACGATGATTTAAATGCGAATTTGGCACATGGATAAAATTAGATGAAAGGTGCATTACTAAAATAAAAAACAAAATTGGACAGGCAAAAACTGCATTTTATATTTAAAAAAAAAAAAAGAGAACATCTTTGTCTTGCTTGCTACATACATCTAGTTTTAACATATGGCTTTGAGTTCTGGACAATCGGTAGCCAGGCCAAACAATTTGTTGAGGCCTCGGAGATGTGGTTCTACAGAACAATGCTTAAAATACCTTGGACAGCCTTAAAAAAAGCAACCACTAGGTTTGAAAGAGACGGGAGCCCGAAGACAACTAATCGCAGATATCAGAAGGAGACAGTCATCATTTTTCTGCCATCTTATAAGAAGAGTGAAAATGGAACATGTTGTGACCACTGGAAAGATTTGTGGAAATAGAGACAGAAAAAGACAACGAGAGAAGATTCTTGACAGTCTTGTTGCATGGAGGTGTGTCAGCACACGAACTAGTACATGCTGCAAGAGATTGCAGATTGTGGCGAGGCAAAATCGCCAACACCAGTCGGCAAGGCACCTGATGATGATACACTATTCGTATTCGTTTTCGGCCGAATAGTTGGTCCCACTATTCGTATTAGGCCGTATAGTGAAAATCACTATTCGGTACAGCCTTAATATATATATATATACTTGCAACACCCACTACTGTGTCGGCTCTGTTGCTAAGTCGATGCTAACGCTTTGTAATGCCGGGGTGCCAGGTTCGATCCCAGCTGCGGGCCGTGCGTCTTGCTTTGGTTTCGACAATGGTATCAAGAAAGCCGACCGTAAAGAAAGCAATGGCACACTAAAGTTGCGTATCCTTTACAGGACGTTGCAGAACCAACCCCAACAGCCCCTGGCTGTTGTGTGGTTTCTCTAGGCAAGTTACATCCAGTAGTTTGCCATTGCTTTCTAGACGGTCGGCCTTCTTGATACCACTGTCGAAACTAACGCAAGGCGCATTGCCCGCAGCTGGGATCGAACCTGGCATCCCGGCATTACGAAGCGAAGCGTTCGCATCGACTTAGGCACACTACTGGACGTAAATTTGCCTAGGTTGGTTCTGCAACGTCCTGTAAAGGAAACGCAACTAACCTTAAAACCCACTACTGTAGATAGGCGCAAACATCTAAGAAATTGCTTGCCGATTGTGTTTATGGACGGCTTAAGACAGTAGCATGGAGGAATATCATCAGTGGAATTGATCCAGAACACAAAAGACCCAGATCTGTGGAGATGCATGAGCGCCTGGACCAGCTGAAGGCACTTGATGATAAGACAGTTATGTTAGAGTACAGTAACACCTCCTTAACACGAACTCCGGAAGGACTAAAAAAAAAACAATCAAGAAGCTGTGTTCGAAAAACAAATCAAGCAGCCTGTGAGTATTAATTATAAATCCCTGCTAGGGCCAGTGTTTTATTCATCTTAACTGGGTGTTCATCTTAAGCTAGTTCGTGTACCCAGCAGTGCATCTTTTTTTTTTTTTTAAACTGAAAGGAAATGTTTCTGCACTGATTGTGATCGATGTTATGGCCGTTCACCCCCCCCCCCCCCCCCCCCCCCCCGCCCCCCCCCCCCCGTTTCTTTACAAACATTTCAGTCAGACATTTTGTCTGAATGTAGTTAATTCATTTTCCGTAATTCCGAATTGTATGTGTTTTGTAAAAGTGTATATGCAGAAAGTTTCTCTTAGAAAAATGCTTCAACGGGTATTCTGTTCATATGGATGATGATGATGAAGATGAAGACGATGATGAAGATGATGAAGATGATGACGATGATGAAGATGATGATGAGCTTCGTTAAAAAACAACTATCACAACACTCGAGACATTCCCATAAACGCTCCGTCCTTGTCGTAGGCAGGGAGCACAGAGTTCCAGTTCTTATTACTGATTACTGGTTTAATATTCGACATCATAGCACACCGGGCATACCCATAGATGCTCCGTCTTTCCCAACAAATGTCTTAAGGTGTAAAAGTTAACTGTTCCTGTAGCA
Source organism: Candidula unifasciata (assembly GCA_905116865.2). Classification (NCBI taxonomy): domain Eukaryota; kingdom Metazoa; phylum Mollusca; class Gastropoda; order Stylommatophora; family Geomitridae; genus Candidula; species Candidula unifasciata. Next base: position 51,301 of record CAJHNH020002082.1, read on the forward strand.
CACAGATGATACACACGTCGTTATCTTCCTCTCCTTCGTCCCTTCTTGCTAGATCCACAGCTTATGTCTCGTTCACACATTCTTGCCCATGTTATTTCACCTAATCTCGAGTCTTCTGTTAACAGTCGTTTTTATATGGTTTTCCAAATATCTCCCTTGTCCAGTACGAATGTTCGCTTTTGTAGCCAGAAAATCCGCTCTTTCATTCCCCCAGACTCCTGTATTTCCCCAACAAAGATCCACGTGATTCCCTGCAATGTTGGCGTACTGATGCGTGGTATCCACTCACGCCACATTAGTCCATTTTGAACCTTCCGCAATGCCGACTGAGAATCGGACATAAAAATTCCTCTGGTAACTTTGTTTTCTTCTATCCAGTTCAGAGCTGCAGTGTTTGCCTGCACTTCCATTCTCATTCTTGACGTTGTAGGTAAAAAAGAAGCCTCTCATCATTGGTTACTCGCATATAGGCTTTGGCTTGCGCCAGTGACAGTCCTGGACTTGACTGGTGTCAGCCCAAGAATCAACCTCATTCTTTTAACTGAGCTAACTCGTGTGCAACCCAAGACGATTCTCATTCGTTCATGTTTGATCATTTCAAGCTTTGTGCATTGTGAAATAGATAGGGTTATTATTCCTAGGCTATAATCGATTACATAAAGAACCAAATAGTTTAACAATGAGACCAAAAATCTCTGTTCCATGTATGTCTCACCATTGTCTTCAGTGCCTCCAGGCCACGCTTGCATTAGATCAGTCTGCTCCCCGTTTTATATGTAGGACAGACTGCGATCAAACGTCAAACCTAAGTATTTTAGATCTCTTCTGCCAACATTAATGCCCTGCATGGATTTGCTGAGCAAGTCTTCCTTACCAATGCTGTTTTTTAAAGAGCGCCACAAACACTGGCCTTCTCTGGGTTTACCCTTGACACTGTCTGTTCACACCACTCCGTCATCGCATGCAAAGCACTTTACAGGTCTCTGTTCATGTCATGCCTGTCTGTCCCGCTTCGATACATAAGGGCATCACTTGCAAATGTCAAAGTTCGCCTGGTCCAGCTGTCTGAAGTTTTGCCAGACTTGCTGTATTCATGTTTAACAAGACATGTGAAAATGTTGATCCCTGAGGAAAAACAGAGCACTACGTATCTGATCTTCTCCATGTTCCCAAACGAAATACTACTTTCTAACAATGTTGCCCCCATCCAATTAGCTAACCAAGGGTTCACACCAAAGTCCATCGAGCACGGCAAGAAATACCCCGTCCACCCTGTTATTGGCATCTTCAAGATCTAACTCGATTGCGAGTGTTTCTTGCTTTCTCTTAAGTCCTTTTTACAAATCATATGCGAACGTTCCAGCATTGCCCCACATTGCCTTTGATGGCCTATAGTTGCCCATAGTTTCCGGTAGTATGCCCATTCTTTCTATGTGTGACATCACTTTCTTCGCCACAATTTTTATCCAGCAGTTTGCCATACACATTTTGCCAGGTTATGATTCTAAAACTGCTGAGCTGCTAGGGATCCCTGTCTGGTTTTGGAAATGGTTTAAGATAGCTATGTAACCAGTCATCTGCTACATTTGACGTCTGGATACTATCATTAAAGACCCTCACCACACGTTGTATTTCATCACTGCATAATTGTTTAATATGGCCGGAGCATTATGTCTGCTGCCTCGCAATGCCACCTGCAGGTCGATTTCAGCCACCAAGTCTTCATTATCGTTGTCAATGACAGTGCTTAGCCTGAGATTCTCTAGAATATTCTGCAGACTATTGTCTTGACATCGACCTGGCCGCATAGAGATACGAAGATAAGTGATATTTTGTATTTGTGTTCTAGTGTCTAACCTATGTATGTGCTGAAGAAGGCTCTATAGCCGCAACGTTTACGTTTTGTTTGTGTTTGTTATATTGTGAAGCTCGCTGATATACTTTTCATTCGGTTTTATATCTTTTCCTGATCTGTCCTATCGTCTTTATCCGTTTGGATTAAAAACTGCCTAAAAATTCTTGCATAGTTTGCCTCTTGAATGCTGAATATTTATTTGGCATTTGGTGGATAGTACTTTTTCTATTAATTTGTCGGTGCTAATTCCAGAATGTGCACAGTGTTTTCTGCCCCGCTACGTCTGTCACATAATTTTCCTAAATGCTTTTATGGGCCTCTTTGGCATCATTATCATCAACATGTGCCATGCCCGATGGCGGAGGCACTCTTGCATCTCCACAGATCATGATCACTGGTTGTCTGGAACAGCTCTCTTGATGATATCCCTCCATGCCATCGATTTCAGCCCATCTAGCATCGTCTCTCTTGGTCTGCCTCTACCCTTCTTTCCACTGATCTGTCCAGTTGTCACTATGTTTTCCAACGCCTCTTTTTTTATTAGGTGGCTAATGAGCAGTGTTTGCCTCCTTCTTAATGTTGTAAATAGAAATCTACTTTCATTAGCCTCTTTCAAGCAATTTTTGTTAGTTACTCTGACCGTCCAATGTATTCGTAACATTCTACTCAGACACCACATCGATGTTGCTCCCAAATTCTTCTTAATTCGTTCACTGACATTCCAAGATTCGCTGCCGTACAGCAGAACTGGTTCTGTGTAACTTTTTGACACACATTTCAAATGAATTACTCAGGTTTTGTTTATCTTGATGTTTTTGCTCAATATTTTCATAATTTGCGGTTCTTAGTTTTTATGCTTTCTGTCCTGCATTTGTAGCCCATATTTGTGCTTTCCATGCCTTTTCCACCTGTTCGTTCCACCATGGTGGTTGCACAAATGTTTTTTTTTTTTTTTTTTTTTTTTTTTCAAATATTTTGTCTGGCTGTTTGTCGCAGAAATGCAATGTACCAACTTGATCTTTATTGGTCGTATATTTGAACGTGTGTCATGGTTTCATTTTCTTAACAGTCTGTCCTTTTGGGATAAGAACAACGCATGGCAGGGATGTCAGAGAAAACCTTCATTTTGTCCCAAACCATTACCAAAATATGCCAGAAAATGCCAAATAAAGTGTAACATTGTACGCACTTCACACCAAAAGCTGTAGATTCTTTACTGTCATCCTTACTGTACAAGTGAAAGACACAGAGTAAACCTTTTTGGATGTAAAATCTTGAAGTATTTTCTCAGATCGGGTGAAGTCTTTGCTACATCTATACTATATACTATCTATACTATATCTTGTTCCGAAAATCATCAATAAGGTCACTTTTAAGTGCAGGTGATAGCATTTTTTTTTTTTAATTAGACATTTAGTTATATGGAACTGTATGTGCTCCAATTTACTTCCCCGATCATCCGCTCTTATGTTCTTGGATGATCAATTGTGCTTTTTGCACAATGACAGGTCACGCCTACAGCAAGTTGCAACTCTGCTGCCTTTAACTTCATCATTACTTTGCCTAAGAGTCATTGTTGTAATAAGCTGTGACTATCTTTTTGACGGAGTTTTCATGCTGTGTTTTTCGGATTGTTCATATTTGATATGCTACTAATTTTTGGGTGCAACAGTGCACTGAATAAGTTTGCAATATGCTTCCTCTGATCCGACTAAAGATCTTTTTAGTCGTGGGTGTGTTTTCTTCCAGTTAAGTTGCTTTCAATTTTTTTTTTTTTTTTTTTTTTTTGACGTGGTCATTGGTAAAAGTAACAAAATCTATCAGAGATAGAACTAGGTCTATATCCTCTCTATTTTCTGTCCTCAAGTTTTTGCTGAACAGTCTGAATCACTTGGTATCAGTGGTGGATTTTGGTTTTATATTCTGCATTTATTCTAGTATATTAACATAAATTACAGAGGGCCTTGGTTTATCGGAGTCTTGATTCGTTTAGGGGGACAAGAAATACAATAAGAAATGGCGCGAATCTCCGTTAGTCCGTACCAGGACATCACAACAAAGTCAAACTGAAATAAAGATGTTAACTGTAGCTCCACATTGCTTTTAGTAAATCTGCGTGTTTCTAAAGGAGGAACCATGAAGAAAATGTGAGCACATCTTGATAAGAAAAGCCAGGAAAAACCCAAATATGCCAAAATATACCAGTTCATTTTCTTATGCCAGTCCAATTTTTAAAAATGCCAAATTTGTGGAATCTGGCATCAGAAATGCTAATATGGCAACCCTGACGCATGGCAGATGATCACTTTCTTGCGCCCCAGTAACATCCAGGCGCATTGTGTGTGCATCAGTACTGGACGCTAAAGCTAGGTCGATCACTCCATCCCATGTCTCCGGCTCTCTCTGCTAATCTTGTGGCACGAGCATCGTTTAAAACAGTGAAGCTAGTGCTTAGTAGGGCCTGACAGTGCAAATGTCTGTCTGTCTTCTGTCTGATTTTCCTACTCTGTTGACCAATTGTTAAAATCACTATCTGTTAAACATTTTCCATCCTACTTCTCTAAATCTGCTAGGAATTACTATGCGATTCGTTCGATAGATGGTCCATATGGGCGTATACATTGAAGATATACCTGCCGTGGTGGTCTATGGGGACTATCAGTTTTTACAGTAGCAGTAGCAGTCTGATTGTATATTGCCTAGCCCCTTTGTTGAGTGCTAGTCAAGGCAATCGGGTGACGCTAGTCACTCCCTCATTTCTGATTTACATTCTGTCACTTGCGTGCCTAAGGGTTTCCACTCATGGTTTCTGGTTCATCTTCTCACTCAAAGGGCTTTCACTTGGCTTCTCTCAAAGGGCCTTGGCCATCTATATTGGCATGAGTCACTTTACAACCCAGTGCTGTAAACCTAGCCAGTCTATCGTTCTGTTTGTATCAGAATATACCGGCATATCCCAGAGGAAAGATGCAAAAAGAGAGTAAAGACGCTAACTAGCAGGGATCTCTGAAGCGATGCTTGCCACTCTGCGCGTTGCTTGCCTGTCTCCACCTATTAACCATCTCGACATGTGTGTGCAGCTTGTTCTCAAACCAGCAGGAAGCTGCAAGGATTGCCTCTACCCTCATTCACATGCTAGACGATGCTGTAGCATATGCCAGGCTTTACTGCATCAAGAGTTGTCCCTTCGTATTTGTTATAAAGCCTCATGCACTTTTCTGCCTTTCATCACAGTGATAATTATAATGACAATAACGATAATTTCGATGATGAATTTGATGACCATGAAAGAGAATTATTAGCATCGGCATTATGGTCGTTATTATTATTATTATTATTACTTTACTGTTGATATTATTATTACACTTATGTTATTATTATGATGTGAGAGTAGAGGCAATCATTTTAGCTTTCTGTTGCAGCTTTCTGTTGCAGCTTTCTGTTGCAGCTTTCTGTTGCAGCTTTCTGTTGCAGCTTTCTGTTGCAGCTTTCTTTTGCAGCCAACAGATTTCTGTTGCAGCTTTCTGTTGCAGTTTTCTGTGGGAATAGAGAACTGTGAATCTGCAAATATATTCAGACTGCAAGAACAGCAAGTTAAACTGGGTGTCGCCAAAACAAGAACACTACACGGGCAGCCAAAGAATCCTAATAAACCAACACAGAACTCGTGTCGTCAGTCTCTACACTCTGTTGCTTCGTGTGGAAAAAAAAAGCTTTTCTTTCTCAGAACACAGATTAACACACAAAGTTTTAAAACTATAACGAGCCATAATGTCTCCCAAAATAATAAGTAAAAAGGTAAAGTCGGGAGATGTAAACTAACGTCATTGCACACGGTTACAAACCTTGCTCTGCCACCAGCACGGACAGTTGATAAAATACTGTCCGAACGCAACTCTGTAGCTACAGCAACGTTCCTCCATTGACCCCAGAGTGTTAACTTGGTATCCATTACATAGAGGCTGGGTGAACCCCGGGAGAACCCTGGGAACCGTCTGGTTTCGAACACCTGCCGTGTGCTGCAGCCAGTCGCAGCTGGATTTGAAAGCGAGTCTACTTTCGACTGCGCTAACGCAGACAAAGATGGTCTGCTGCTTTGCAACATGCAAAGAATTTTTTTTTTTTTTTGCACCACTCCTAATAAAAAAGATCTAATTTTGACGAGATTCTTGGTAAACACAATACAAAAAACATTGCAATGATTACCGTAATAAGATTTTAATAAGTATTAGGCAGGAATTCGATTCCGTGAGCGGGAAGCCTATCAAAAACCTACGGCTACACAGATACAAATCAGATAAATAGTGAAAAACAAAACGTTTTTTATTTAATTAAAACACACCGG
>CAJHNH020002082.1:60000-110000 GCA_905116865.2 Candidula unifasciata
CTAAAGGGGTTATTGATATTTTTTATTTCCGGTGGAAGATTATTCCACAGCTGAGCTGCAGAGTACGCTAAGCTTGTTTTATATAGGTCTATTCTAGGTTTAGAGATATGCAATATGTTAAGGCGTTTGCTATGTCTTCCATTGTATTTAAATAATGGCCAAAGATAACATGGAGCATTTTGAGATATAATTTTAATAATAAGTTTAGCTTTATTGGATAGTAGGCGTTCCTGGAGCGGTAATATCATGAGTTCTTTATATAGGTGTGAACAGTCACTTTCATGACTATTAGCTATTAAACGAACAGCCCTTCTGTGTAGTGCTTTCAGCCGTTTGATGACTGAATTTGCACATCCATCCCATATTGTGGAGCAATAGTCTATGTGGGTCTGAACATGAGAAGTGCAGAAAATAAAAGGCGGTTGGCTAAAAAAAAAAGTTTAAGAAACAATTATTTATTTTATCGTCGAATGTCACACATTTGGCACAAAGTTTGTGAGAGGAGAATAATGTGCGGTATTACTTTCATCCACGTATAGCTTTCGATCTTTCATATAGTTTAGCGCTTTTTACCATCTCTGTTTCTTACCTGTTTATTTATGCTTGCCAAGCAGCACGATTTGTTTACTGTGTTTAATTTAAAAAAAAATGTCACACTGATTTCCAGAAATCCACATCCGGCCAATCTGGCAGAAACAGGCGGACCCAGTCTGGGGACGAAAAACATAACGATCTTGGCTTACAAAGAAAGATGATCATTGCAGGTGAGAAAACAGACCTATCTATAATGATTTAGAATATTCTTAAGCCTTTAAGCTGTTCTCCTTTTTTTGCCCCTGATTATGAGATTTGTTTCTTTCTCATTAGCCATTCCGTTTTTTTAATAAGCGGCGGAGGTCTCTTTATCTCCATTGATATTATCTTGGCTTGTAAAAAATATGAGAAATGGGGGGGGGGGGGGGGGGGGGTGTTCAACGCCATCGTCGTGACATTGAATGCCTGCTTGATGTCGTGGAGAGATGGCTTATTAGACAACATCTATATCTGGTAACACACGCTACCACAGGTTTGGAATGTTCTATTGACTTCACAAATTCCAGGTCAAGGTTCTTCAAGGTGTGGTTGTTTGTTCCATTCCTGTAAAATATTAAACTTCTTTCTACTTTCTTCTTTCTTTGTCTTTCTCCTCTTCTTTATCTTATTATTATTATTTTTATTAATTATTATTTATTGTTATTATTATTATGGTTATTTTTATTTTTATTGTAATTATCATTACTGTCATTATTCGTTATATCATTTTTGTTGGCTGTTTCGGAGCCATAGTTTTCGGAACATAGCCTACATCGTTTAAAGATTACACCTGGGCCATTGTTCTTGTTATTTTTAGTAAAGTAAAGGATATTTTTCCATGAGACCAATTGGTACTCCGTGGATGATATGGTCATTTGCACTCCGGCCGCCTTCACTTCCCAAGCACTGTATTTGGTACCCATTGAAAGCTAGGTCGATCTGGGAGCCAGGGATATTTTTTTTTTCGAAAACAAAAATCCAGCTCCGTCAAGGCCTGAACCCACGACCTTCCGATTCACAGTCGAGCGTTGAGCTGCTACGCCACGATGGCTCCCTTCTGCTGCTCATTAAGGTAGTAATTGTTACAATAAATAAAACACACACAAAAAAATGTTGACACACGCTGGTAAGGTTTAAGCAGCTGTTGATAGCTTCGACTAAAATATGAAACTCAACATTATATAGTTTTAGAACTAAGTTAGGTGTTTGTGATCATAATGTTATCCCCGTTCCAGTTTTGTCAGTAAAAGTTGTAGTTTGAGAACCGTTCTTTCTTTTTAGCTGCGTATCCTTTACAGGACGTTGCAGAACCAACCCCAGCAGCCCCTGGCTGTTGTGTAGTTTCTCTAGGCAAATTTACGTCCAGTAGTTTGCCGTTGCTCTCTGGGCGGTCAGCTCTTGATACTTCTGTCGAAACCAACGAAAGGCGCTTGGCCAGCACCTGGGATCTACCCGGCACCCTGGCATTACGAAGCGTTCGTATCAACAACGTAACCACAGAGCCGACGGAGAACCATTAAAGATACGAAATGAAATGTTTCTCTCCCTGCGCTTTGCTGGGGGGATACAATCGTCACGTTTAACCAGCATCCTCGAATTTCACGTGTTCCTTAATGTACCATCCATTGTTACTGCGTTGATTGGGCTTTTCTGAGCTATTTATGATGATATTGCTGTACCACTTTTTCGTGTTTTATTAGCTGATAAACTACTGGACGTAAATTTATCTAGAAAAACCACACATCAGCCAGGGGCTGCTGGGGTTGGTTCTGTGACGTCCTGTAATTGATACGCAACTAACCTTTATTAGCTGATATGGCTGTTGCATTAGGTCCTCAGTTGCTGTCGCGATCTGGACTGGGCTTCGTCAACGTTGTCTTCGTCCATATCGCAGTACGAGATGTTCCACACCGTCAACGAGGTCAAAGAGAACCCCCGTGGCTAACGTTGATGAAAGAACCCACAAGAGATGGACTGGACTCCATCCATGACATTAAACTGGTTGCACAGGACAGAACGGAATGGAGACGCAGACTGCCAAAACTCTGTCACATTTACTGGCAACACAGGACAGTACTGAATGAATTGACCCTGCAGGAAAACTCGCCAGTCACTATGCCACCACTTATGATTTACAACAACAAAAAATGCACAGAGCTCGAATTTTTTGGCAGACGGCTTTTGTGGTTTTCGTTCTGTGGCACAAGACCTGCACCGTGGGAAAGATTATATCTTTCCCCAAATAATATTCCCAAAACCAGCACTGCTTACACTGCAGCCAACCCTCATTGCCAAGACGACACACAAAGCAGAGGTTATTATATAGGTGTTTCGTCCTTTTTAGGACGAATTTTTTTTTTTTTTTTTTTTTTTTTGTTATTTGAAGCCCCACCCTGGCTTTTGCCAGGGGCCGTAATATAGGCAGGCCATAAATATGGCCAACTGTCTGAACGCGGTTTCTGGGACCTCTCTACGTTGATCCGCATCCACATGGTGGCACTTTGTGGCATCGGGTGTTTATCGCTTGTGTGATGTCCCAGTGGGGTAGAAAGTCAGTCAGTCAGTCGACAAAGCAGAGGGAAAAACAAGCGCACACTAAGTCATTAAGAGAAGTAAGCGAAAATGAAACAAAATGAAGTAATTAACATGTCAGGAAGGGAATACTGCATTGTTATGTCTAGCGTGTTCTGCTGGGTGGCAGTGAAACCTGGCATGTGAACAAACAAATGAGAAAGAAGGTAGGGGCAGGGAGGATTTGATTTCTGAAATAAATGTTAATTCCTTAGTCGATTAGGGTAGCCAACAACGATTGCCTAGAACAAAGGAGGCAACATTAGGATACTAAACGTACCGTGTGGATTCAGTGGCCTATTTGTGGGGGGGGGGGGGGGACAGGCCCACTGCCTCTAACCATAATGTAGTAACTTGCCGGTACTCGGTGGGGTAGAACGTTTCTGATATCGTAGTCTGACTGTAAACCACAACACAACGTGCAGATATTTGACCTTTTAAGAGCAGCATAACTAGAATGTCTTTGCGTTGGAACCCACAAGAGCATAGGAATAAAGGAAGGCCACACCAAAAAAAAACATGGAGAAGAGAGCTGGATAATGAAGTTAGAAAGATGGGGAGGACATGGGAAGAACTCCATGCAATGGCGAAGGATAGAACGACATGGCGTGAGTTGGTTGAGGGCCTATGCTCCATTGGGGGATAGAAAGGCAGAAGAAGAAGAACAGCAGCAACAGGAGGAGAAGGAGGAGGAACCTGAGTCCTAACACAAAAAAGTCAATAAGGGGTTTGGTGCTTCAGCAGAAGGGCTTGATTTCTATTTCAAAACACGGAGGACATTAGTGTATCATTCAGTTTGGTACCAAGGCTGACCCAGGCTTATATGAGCACCATAAAATTGTTCGGAGAGTGAAGGTGGCCCCTTGAGTACACCAGCCATAGGGTGCACCACCCCTTGAGTGCACCACTCCTTGAGTGCACCACACCTTGAGTGCATCACCCATCGAGTACACCACCCCTAGAGTGCACCACACCTAGAGTGCACCACCCCTTGAGTACACTACGCCTTGAGTGCACCACCCCTGGAGTTCACAACCCCTTGAGTACACCACCCCCTGAGTACTTCATCACTTAAGTACACCACCCACTGAGTGCACCCCTACCCCTTGAGTACTCCACCACTTGAATGCACCACCTCTTGTGTACGACGGTTTGTGGCCGATTACCTTCGGAATGGCACAGTCTTAGTCAGTGTTTTCCAAACTTTTCTCAGACTTTTTAATTAAAATGTTTTCACAGCGCCCTAACCTAAGTAAAAGTATGACTGTTCGTATATAAGCGATTTAGAAAACAAACTGTTTTCTCGAAAATTTCGCGGCGCTTCTGTGAAGAGGTCGTGGCTGCCCGGAGCGCCGCGGCGCACAGTTTGTGAATCACTGGTCTTAGTTATAATCCTAGTCGATATTTCAACTTCCCTGCATTTGGGTCATACCATACTTACTCTGTCGGCTCTGTGGCTATGTCGATGCGAACGCTTCGTAATACCGGGGTGCCGGGTTCGATCCCAGCTGCGGGCCATGCTCCTTGCGTTGATTTCGACAGTGGTATCAGAGGGCCGACCGTCTAGTAGGCAATGGCAAACTACTGGACGTAAATTTACCTAGAGAAACCACAACAGCCAGGGGCTGCTGTGTGGGTTCTGCAACGTCCTGTAAAGGATACGCAATTAACCTTTAACATACTTACTCTGCTCCTGTGCTAGTCAAAATCAAATAACATTTCCCTCACTGTCGCATTTCAAACTGGTGAACAAACAATTACTCCCGGCACAATCCAGAAATATGCACATGCAGTAAATTCATATGGCAATTGCTAGAGGCGCCAAAACCAACTGTTGCCACCAGACATGCAGTTTGTCGTTGATGGAAGTAGTCGGGTACAATAATGACATGTTCTGATGCAGTAGTTCGTGTGCGAATGCTGGCTTTCATGACTGATTGCTTGCATTATTAATGATTCGCAATTCTAGTGAGAGACTGTAAGTGTTGGTACATCTGACGGCTACCTTATACGTTTACTTTGCGGTTCGATCTTCACAATTTTTCCTGGGACTCGTTTTTCAAATGGGGACATTGTGTCTGATTTTCCCGGCACAAGAATGGGAGCTTATTGGGTAACCCGTCTGTGTTTGGAACCTAGACTAACCAATAATCTATACAAATATGCATATGATATCATATGTCAAACCCGCCACTGACGTCCAATGGGTTTTTATATGGTTGAAGCGAATACTGCCTCTGGAGTTTGACATCTGGAGCCTATACCATTTGGATCAAGCGTCACATTATACGACTGTTGCGCCACTAGCGTGGAAATGACCCAATTTCTTATTTATTGAAAATATAAGAAAAGTCTTTAGAACGTTAAATCGAATCATGAAAAGAGTACTTTATATAGTGAAAATATAATGAGAGTTTTAGAATGGTATACAAAATCATGAAAAGAGTACTTTACTTATATAGTAAAAATATAATGAGAGTTTCAGAATGGTATACCGAATCATAAAAAGGGTACTTTACTTATGTAATGGCATCCGTCAGTCCCGGGGGACTATGGAGATGTGCCACTTGCTTTGGGAACAGCATCTGCTGTGACTGTAAAGCCCGATGCGGGAATGGCAGCCTTTGCCACACAGGACACACACAAAAGCAGATACTCCCTCGTTGTGAGGCAGTTTTACTCTCCGGTGTCTCCTCTCCACAGCTCGTTGTGTTCGGTTGCTTTCAAAATGTGACAGTCCGTCTTTCACTTTCTGTCTCCATAGTAGTCGATCTGCAGCTGATTTTTCCAATGTCTCTGTGCCTATGTTGGTATCTATTAGGTCACGTTTGCATACATTTTAATAGCGCAGCTTTGGCCTTCCTGTAGGTCTATTCCCAGTTACCAATTCACCATATAGGAGATCTTTTGGAATACGACCATCCTCCATGCGGGAGACATGTCCCAGCCAGCGCAGACGTCTTTGCTTCAGTATACAATAGATTGATGGTATTTTTCCTCTTGTTAGCACACATTCGTTGGAGACAAGGTCTCGCCATATTATACCAAGGATGCGTCTCAGACCGCGCATATAAAAGGTATTCAGTCTTTTTTCCTGTGGAGCATAGAGAGTCCAGGATTCGCAGCCGTACAGTAATGTGCTCAGGACACAAGACTCATAAACCTTCATTTTTGTATTATCAGTTAGCTTTTTGTTTGACCAGACTCTCTTTGTGAGATTTGCAAACATAGCAGAGGCCTTTCCTATACGTTTGTTTAGTTCTGCGTCCAGAGAATGACTGCCTGAGATACGTGAGCCTAGGTACTCAAACTCATTTACAGCCATTTACTTTACTTATATAGTGAAAATATAATGAGAGTTTTAGAATGGAATACCGAATCATAAAAAGGGTACTTTACTTATATAGTGAAAATGTAATGAGAGTTTTATACTATTTAACACCTAATCATACAAGAGTACTTCACTTATATAGTGAAAATATAAGAAGAGTTTTATACTATTTTACACCTAATCATACAAGAGTACTTTACTTATATAGTGAAAATATAATAAGAGTTTTATACTATTTTACACCTAACGATATAAGAGTACTTTGCTTATATAGTGAAAATATAATGAGGGTTTTATACTATTTTACAGTTAATTATACAAGAGTACTTTACATATATAGTGAAAATATAATGAGAGTTTTAGAATGGTATATGGAATCATGAAAAGAGTACTTTACTTTTATAGTGAAAATATAATGAGAGTTTTAGAATGGTATACCGAATCATGACAAGAATAATTTACTTATGTAGTGAAAATATAATGAGAGTTTTAGAATGGTATACTGAATCATGAAAATAGTACTTTGCTTATATAGTGAAAATATGAGAGTTTTATACTATTTTACACCTAATCATTCAAAAGTACTTTATTTATATAGTGAAAAAATAATGAGAGTTTTATACAATTTTACACCTAATTATACAAGAGTACTTTAATTTTATAGTGAAACTAGCTGTACCCGGCCACGCGTTGCTGTGGCATAGTTTGGCTAAATGGAAATGAAAGAAAATAGAAATCGCTCGTGTCTAATACAATCATTGTCTGCTCAGATATAGAGATAGTCTTTGATCCGCCCCCCCCCCCCCCCACCACCACCACAACTAAATCCACCTACTACTCTCTCCCTCACCAGAGGTTTTTGGAAAAGAAAGACAATGGAAATCGCACGTGTCTAATATAGTTAATGTCGCAATCACTCTCTGCACAGATATAGAGATAGTCTGATTTTCCAACTTTAGAACACGCACCTTATAATTGTGTCTTTATATTAGTGGTCGTTTAAATGGTGTTATTAGCACAGTAACAAAAATGGTTATTTGGTTATCACATGCTAAAGCTGTTTGTATTTTTATAGGGGACGAAAGTAAAGCTACAACTGTACTTGTGAATAGCAAAGTAAGTCGTAAAAAATAGAAAAGCGGAGGTAGCGTTAGTAAAATATAAACAAATTAGGTAATGAGAACTTAAAAATCACGTGTAAAGCTCTTTAAGTTCTCTTAAATTTAAGTAATTACCCCCTCCCCTCTTCCATCGACTACTGCTCTCTCCCTCTTCAAAGGATTTGAAAATCACTACCTGGCGATATTTTTTTGTTGCTGTAACTGACATTGACATCCCTGTCCATCTGGACTAAAATAGGGAGCAGGAATTGTAATAGGTAGTGAATGGGGCTAGTGTAATATTTACCACATCATCCTTCGAGTACCAGTACAAATACTAAAATAATTTCACTGCTATCTGTGTTACCATCGGAGTAGACAGAGAGTCGTGAGCCAGAAGATTTGGTTCCGCATGGCTAGTGCTGTCGCCACAGACTGGTCAGGTTAGGATGTATAATTTCACTTGCCGACAGAAGAACGCCATAACCTTACCGGCGGTCTTCACATGAGAGCACTATGGTGTAACAGCCCAATCACAACTATTACTGCTGCTGCTACTTTAAGTGGGTAAAGCAGTTACTGTGACTTAAAGCTCTCTCAGTTAATAGTTTTGCCCCCCCCCCCCCCCCCAAATTCACCGACAACTCTTTCCCTCATTGAAGTAGTTTGGAGAAAAAAAAAACACTTGAAAAGCAAATGAACACAGGAAAAAAAAACCATAATTAGGAAATGAACGCTATGGTAAACAGCACAGCTTAAAATTCCAACGCAGATAAAATAAGTAAATCTAAATGAAAATAAATGAAAATCTGTGAAATTTCAGCGTAACCATGCAATCCGAAAGTTTATAAATGCAATCATAAGTATGCGAAATAGTCAAATGTAATTATCAAATGGTTTACCCATTTACTTTTTTTTTTTTTTTTTTTTTAAATATTAAGGCAACATGGCTAGTGCTGTCACCACGACAGAGCAGATGAGGATATTATTTTAGTCCAGGGGTAAAAAAAAAAAATTAACTGCTGCGGATTCGAACCCAGGTCTCCCGCACAGGAACCCAGTGTTGTAACCATTCGACCAAGCAGCCACTTAATCGGATCAACGAAAAGAGAACTTAACTATTAGAGATGCGTGTACCTACTACTGTGTCGCCATTAAAACACAATTCAAAACCGCAGGCAATTGTTTTCTCGTAGACAGATACTCCAGATATATTAATGAAACGGCACAAAAATAGAAATCGCACGTGTCTAACACGGTTAATGAAATTAATGTCGCAGTCACTGTCTGCGCCGACGTCGAGATAGTCCTTGATGCCCCCCCCCCCACCCCTCTCCCCCCCCCCCCCCAATCGAAGGTTGTTTGAAAAAAAAACAGAAAATAGAAATCGTGTTTAATATGATTATTGTGGCAAATATAGAGATAGTCTTGTTTGCTGAACCACGACCTACTCTATGTATTAGAGAAGGCGTTGGCTGCACGTAACTCGCCAGCGAATGGTTACTACGGCGCATGCGCAATTACTAACGTGGCTATAATTAGAAATCACTAAAGTTATAAATATTAGTTGCGTATATTATGGCATAAATTGTGGTCACCTATCTCTAACAGTGACAGGTTGAATTTCAAACCACGACAGTTCAAAATCCGGTATCACAACAAACATATCCTGAAAATTTCAGCTAAATCGGTTCAGTAGTTTCCGAGTCTATAGGGGTGAAACAAACACACAAACATTGATTTGTATATATATAGAATATAATGAGAGTTTTAGAATGGTATACCGAATCATACAAGAGTACTTTACTTATATAGTAAAAATATAATGAGAGTTTTATACTATTTTACACCTAATCATACAAGAGTACTTTACTTATATAGTGAAAATATAATGATAGTTTTATACTATTTTACACCTAATCATACAAGAGTTCTTTACTTATAATGCGAAAATATAATGAGAGTTTTATACAATTTTACACCTAATCATACAAGAGTACTTTACTTTTATAGTGAAAATATAATGATAGTTTTAGAATGGTATACCGAATCATACAAGAGTACTTTACATAAATAGTGAAAATATAGTGATAGTTTTATACTATTTTACACCTAATCATACAAGAGCACTTTACTTATAATGTGAAAATATAATGAGTGCTTTAGAATGCTGTGGGATAGAGGGGGGGGGGGGGGGGGGTGGTGAGGGGTGCGTGATGTTTCGACTAGACGCTCGCCTGCGGATCCTAAGGCAGTGGGCTCAGGTCCTGATAATAGCGGACTGTTTTCAAGAATGACCTTTGGCTTCCATGTTGACCCAGCCTTAAATGGGTACCAGGTAATGTCCTGGGAAGTAAAACCGACCGGGGTGATTTTGACCCCATTACCCACCGAGTGGCCATTGGTCTATATAAATATAGGTTAACCCTATATGCCCAACACTGATGGCATGGACAATTGTCATTTTTCCTTTACTTTCACTTGAGAATGCTATACCGAATCATGAAAACAATACTTCACTTATATAGTGAAAATATAATGATAGCTCTAGACTGTTGCACCAAATCATGAAAAAGTTACGGATTAATAAAGCTTCCCCAGAAATGTGAAGTGTCACTGCGGATGTTGCATACCCCACTAGTGTTTCTGTGTTTGGAGAATGGATGTTGCATACCCCGCTAGTGTTTCTGTGTGTGGAGAATGGATGGTGAAAAGCAACAAGAAAAAGTGGTTGAATGATGTATTAAGAATCCACATCACAGCACTTGTGACATTATCATAAACCCTCTGTTCTCATCTTTATCAGCAAGCGCAGTACTCTAATTCTGGTGACACCAGTTACAAAGTTACTTTCTATCAGTCTTGCCTCTTCATTAAGAGTTAAGCGGACAGATTCACTGATCACTCCTCGAAGAACCATTTTCCTCAGACCGTAATAATATATTTGTGCCTCAGTACTGTTTACTCCCTGCCAAAGGACCCTTAAATTATGTAGCTTGTCATGCATCAGTTTACCACCAAGTGGCGTAAAACCAGCCAGTCCATCTGCCTGTTCGTTTCCCAATGTACCGACATTCCTGGGGAAAATATCCGTAGGACACTAACTACCGGCGAACTTTGAAGCAATGCTTGCCACCCTGCGCCGAAGATATCTGTATCCACCTTTCTCCCCATGCTCTGTGAGTCACCTACAGTTACGAATTACGACATGTGTGTACAGTCCCAGTGATACGATATTTTAAATACACACATTGCCAGATGAGATCAGCAGGCACGCACATGTACAGACTTACAGACATATCGACGTACAGATACTCAGGCAAGCACACACACATACACACACACACATATACACACAGAGGCAGCCATGCATATACCTTCACATGCTTACAGAGAGACAAGTACACTCAGACAGAAATCCATACCTGCAACAAATGAATAAAATATTAGCCGGAGATGGTTGAGGCGAAGAAGATAAAATCTCTAGCGAATTGAGCCTGACTGCAGACAACATAGATAAAACTCTAAAGTGTCTCTTGTCTCGGACACATTTGTGTAGGGACATTAGGAAGAATCCTCTTAGTGTCCCTGCCCGCATTCCCGCATACACACATATGTATACATACACACCCACATATACATACACCTATACTGAGGGAAAGGGAAGACCTGAGGTGGAAAGAGATCAATGCAAAGACTATGGCTTCCTGGAATGTAAAGGCGGCCGGCGTCATGTTATCCACATCAGCAACCGATTTGCTCTGAAAATATATGTTTAACGCTGTACACAAAATACGCCTAAAACATACGGACAAAGATCCGTTATTGTACAATATTTTCTCTTTTCTCTAGTTCTTCTTCTTTTCCTTGACTTCCAGATTGACCCAGTCTTAAATGGGTACCAGGTATATTCCTGGGAAGTAAAGGCAAGGGGGGTAGTGTTAACCTCATCACACAGTGAGTGTTTATAAATATAGGTCCTACTTTATATGCACAACACACCTGAAGGCTTGAAAAGGGGTCCATTACTTTACGTTACTTTTTCTTTCCGTTCTCCCAGCCAGTGATTGTCCGAGGACGACGCCACCGGCCACTAAGAAGGCTGTGGTCAATTCCTCCATTGATTTTTACAGCCTATAATGATACACATTACACTCAGAGGAATGGCAAGATGGACATATAATATGAGACTGCGTCCGGTACCATTAGTATTTACACCCTGCGCTGGCTGCTGAAGATGGGGACGGAGCGCTGAAGATGGGGACGGAGCGCATATGGGAATGCTGTGATGTCTTTCTCGACTCAGCTCAAAATTAACTCAGTCGAACATAATAACACATAAATTTACTTCACTCACCAATGTATTATGAAAACACGCCTTTGATAAAACATAGAACCAGCACTTCATATTTTTACTGTAAAATCTAAAAGTTCACTCCACTTATTTACAATGGTTAAAAAATGTCAAAGGCATTTGCTGGTATTCAGCATCCTGAACATCTATGGACTAAAGAATATCGCTACTTTTGCGTCATGGATATTCTAAGGCTACATGCAATAAAACTCGTTTTCGATAAAATGGTTTGCAAGTGTGTTTATGAGATGTTGAACGAACTATAGTTTTAACTGGAATGCTAACGGGTATATTCTTGGATCACTCAGTCGCGTGAAGAGAGCATGTCAGCAGTGTAGGTCTAGTATTGTTCTCTAGTCCCAGACTCGTCTTGTGATTTTGCGTCTATTTATTATTATCTACATGTAGTCCAAAGGCGCCGGAGCCTCGAGTTAATCCTACCTGCCCCCCCCCCTTTTTCACCCCCAACCCTTTCTCCCCCTAATTGTATAAGGAGACTAAGTAGCCCTTTTCAACCACATATAGTTTGTTCTTTTAAGCAATTTGTTTATAGATTTTATATTTCTTCAAACTTACTATATAATATTTATTAGCATTCAGCATATTATTATCATTATCATTATTATTATTGTGTTCTTAAACTAAAACACGACACCTCCCTAAGTAAAAGTAAATGACCCTTTTCCACGCCTTTCATTCGTATTGGGTATATAGGGCTAGACCTATGCTTTATAGACAAACGGCACAAGGTATGTGATGTCGTCAGCATCACGCCGACCGCCTTTACTTCCCAGGACTGCACATGGTACCCACTCAAAACCTTACTTTTTTGGGCTGTAAAAATATGTATGGCGTCAGGGGCCGGTCTGGTGGGTGGAGAAAGGGGGAGCGGAGAAGGAGTTTGTGACTGAACACCAAACTTTTTCTCCCAGTCGGCATTCTTAAAATTGTCAGATAATACCAAAAAGAAAACTTCTCTGTCTATGTTTTTCTCTGTCTCTCTATCTCTCCTATTCTCTATTTCTCTGTCTGTTTCTCAGTCTCTCTATCTCTCCTACTCTCCTTTCCACTCCCTCTCTCTATTTCTCTATTTATTTTCCCACTTTCTCTTCCAAACTCTCTCTCTCTATTTCTCTGTGACTCTATCTCTCATACTCTGTGTCTTCCTCTTCCTGTTTCTCTGTCTCTCTTTATCTCTCACTCTTTCCTCTCTCGTTCTCTCTGTTTCTCTGTCTCTCTATGTATCTCACTCTTTCCTCTCTCGTTCTCTCTGTTTCTCTGTCTCTCTACATATCTCGCTCTTTCCTCTCTCTTTTTCTCTGCTTCTCTATCTCTCCCACTCTCTATTTTCTTGTATCTGTGTGGTCAGTATCCTTCACTCGGTGGGCAATGCTTTACTTGTGCTCATTCAAGGCTGGGTCGACCTGGGTGTAAGGCCATTTCTGGAAAACGTCCTACTCCCTTCTGATTCGAACGCATGCTCTCCAGGTCAGGCAGGCAGCTTGCCGCTTAACCACGGCGGCGCCCTCCGGCCACGTAGACTTCCTAGAATATTTCCTGATACATGTATTAGTTTCGGTCCATGTTTGAGCCCTGGTCAAGTTTGCAGACACACAAACATACACATACACACATATGCACACAAATTCACACCACGCTAACACACGCGCACACACACTCAGTTTCTTATCCATTCCCCCTTCCTCCTCCTCCTCCCCCCCCCCCCACCAACTGCAATACACACACTCTCTCTCACCCAATACAGAGAGTGAATAAGGGTGCGATAGGGGCTAAGTGTGAGGAGATCAGCCTTATCAGTTCGCATTCTGCCTAGTGGCACCTGAGGCTTCAGGGAGGACTTTCCATGCTTTCCTGTCCTGTCCAATCTTCAGTGCAGTTTTCTATGTCTGAGATGCAGCACTCAGTTCCCTTTCTATAGTTCGTCTCTAGATTGTTTTTGGGCGCCCTTTCTTTCTCCTCCCTCTGGTGTCAATGTAAAAGCTGTATCCCATGATTCATTCTCATAAGAAGATAGAAATGGCTTGGCCACGATATGAGGGTTATAAGAAGGGAGAGAGATCAATGCAAAGAAAATAGTGCTTGCTTTTTCAGTATTTTTTTTTTTTTTTCGGTTTCGCTTACTTCAAAAATACATTGATTCTGTTTTTTACATAACTGTTTTTTTTTTTTTTTACTAAGATATTTCTACAAATAAATCATCTCTACCCGTCTTTCTTTTTCTATCCTCCATCTCTCTCTCTCTCTCTCTCTCTCTCTCTCTCTCTCTCTCTCTCTCTCTCTTTCTCTCTCTCTCTTTCTCTCTCTATCTCTCTATCTCTCAATCTCTCTCTCTCTCTTACACAGACACACACACACACATACACATACAAAGCAGTATCAGGTAGGGGCGGGATGAAATATGGAGAGATCAATACAAAGAAAACAGCATCAACTTTTGCGCAATTATCATTTGTTTTGCTGAGCTCAAAGACTCATTGATTCTGTGTTTTACATTATTGTGTTTTGGCTTGTAAATCTGATCTACAAATAAATCATCTCTACTCATCTTTCGCTCCCTATCCCACATTACTCTTACTCTATCTCTGTCTCTCTAAATCATGCATTCTCTCTCTCTCTCTCACACACACACACACACACACACACACACACACACACACAATATCAAGCATTTGGTTTCTGTTTTCGTACAACTGCCATCTAATTTTTCGAGGATCAACTTAGTCTGTTCTAGCCTCATGTCCATATGATACAGCCTAAAATAGTTGAAGAAATCCGTATACATTTACACATTTAAGGGACAGGGCGGGGAGAATCGGGGATGGGGGGATTTTTAATTCACTTTTTACTCACCCAAAAAATGAAATATCTCACAAACATATATACGTATAGAATAAGGAAGGACAGAAAGAAGGATGCGAAAGTAATGAATACTGACAATATGGCTTCTGCTTTTGTACAAACGTCATTCAACTGTTGTCTCATAAAGACTAAGTGAATTCTGTATTGCCTATCTATTTGAAATCTCCTAAAATATTATGAGAAATCCACACAAGCATACACACGTATAGATTGATGGCGTGCAGAGAGAGAAAGGCGTAAGTAATGAATACAAGCAATACGGTTTCTGCTTTCTACCAGCCTTCATTCACATTTACTCAGGTCAAAGTCTCATTGATTTTGCATTTTACATCCCTTTGTTGTCGCCTTAAGTGAGCTGATATGTTTGTCTGGACAATTTCTCTGTGACATCCCTATCAGTTTATGCAGTTTTATTTCCTTGGATTACTATCTGGCCTGTCAGTTCCGTCTTTCTCTTTATTTAAAAAATGCAAAACTACACGCTTTTCTGTCACTCGTTAATTTCAGTGTTTGCAAGCCGTTTTCTTATTTCAAACTTCTTGTTGTCTGTTTTCCATTTCCATTGTTGTTCGCTGTTTTTTAATTGCTGTTTTTTTCTTCCATCTGTTGCGACAATGCTTTCGCTAATTAGCTGGCAGATAGGTTTTTCCTTTGAGGCTGCATACTTAAAGTCTAACACTTATGAATGAATGAATGAACTGACATCACTCCACTCCAGCAATTCCCAAAAATGCCATCACTTTTCTCAGTGCCCAACGAAGTGTTTCTTTATATACTGATAGTGATAGTTGTAACCAGACTAAGACATGAACTGCCGGATGTTGATAGCGATAAGAAAATGATTATGATAATGTTTTTGATGATGATGGTGATTAAAAGGATGAACACGGTGGTGTGGATATTAGTGATAAAGATGATTAAAAGAATGATCACTGTGTTGAGGATATTGATGATAATGGTGATAATGGTAATTATGATGCCGAAGATAATAATGGCGGGGATGATAGTAGTAATATTGACGACTCAGGCAATGATGGTAAAATATCTGAAGATCCCAAGCTGGTCAAACACCAAAATAAAATCAAAGCAACAAAATCCAATGTTAACAAATTTTGAACATAGATTTACGTCGGTACGCCCCTTTATTTACATATTCCACGACTGTTCTTTGATCTGTCTAACTCCCCCACCGTTCATGGACAAGAATGATCCACCTTTTGGCTTGCAGTGTTTACGTCTGTGTCTAGCGGTATCCACCTGGTTCTATGTCTGGTTTCGTTTCATTATATGCTTTTTTCTTTTCTTTTCAACCTGTAATACGCCACAGCCATTCCTGATAAATGCGGTGTTCGTACCAACCTTGTGCTATCAATGCCAGACATGGACAATCCTAGAAAAACACGAACGCAGTATTAAATGAGAAGTTAGATCGACCTCATTAGAAAAGAAGAGGTTCGCCATAAAATTATACAGCACATTGGCAACCACAAGCCTCTTTAAAATACAGTGAAAAGGCGAAAAATGCAATAGTATGGACATGTGATAAGATCTAACGGCGTCTCAAAAACAATACTGCAGGGCTGAGTAGAGGGAAAAGGGAGAAGAGGCAGACCAAGAAAGACCTGGTTACAGAACCTGACTGATTGGACAGGCCTCAGGCATGCAACCATAAAGTCCAACTGACCGCCGCAAGAAGTGGAAAGAGCTGATCAGACAGTCAACACAAATTGGTGACATAACCACACGTAGTGATACGGGATGATGATGATGATGATGATGATGATGATAAAGTGAGATCTGTTTGGTACACTATAACCAACCTTTAATGTGAAGACGGCACCCGATTTTGTTTTTGTGCAGACACTGTAGCACTACCACGAGAACGGTCTATATTTTCTAAATCAACGGTCCGCTATAGAAATCGAACTTTACTTGGCTGTCGATTGTGCAACAAAACACATTAGCGGTGCAGTCGGAAACAACTAGTAAATTGATTGTATACATTGTAAAGTAAAAACTAATGCCATTACCGTCTGCATTTATCACTTTTGCTGTCTAAGTGGTTGGGGTAGTGGGGAGGAGGGATGGGGAGGGGGTTGGGGGATGGGAGTCTTTGAGCTTAGCAATTTAGCGTCGCATTGCGAGCGCTCTCGTCACAGACTGTACGTTATATTTAATTTTTGCCCTCGACATAATAACAGTTACAACATTAGGTAATATTCGAACTCGGTCACCCGCTTAAGAGCCTATCCTTCCTAACCGTTCGGCCAGCAGCTCCTCAGTACAGGCTACACTAGCAAGCCGAAAAGAGGTAGCCAGCGAAACAAACGAGAGTACATCAAGAGGTGGACAAACAACATTCTGAAAGAGTGTAGATTTAGAAAAGCGATACAGACTTTGGAGATTTATTCTATATAACCTTGATTGTGCAGATAACGCCTGACAGACTGACTAAAAAGTCACTGGAGATAACTCAAATGCATTGTTATTGTTGTTTATATCGATCCAAATCTTTCCGGACGTCGCTCTTCGGCATTGTTGCACGTTGGGATATATGCCAGTGTTCATTGCTGTGTTGTTCCTGTAGAGCAGTGTTATTGAACCCGTGCGTCGACGCCCACTGGTGGCTCACGGTAAAGTACAAATGTGTCGCTAAACATGTCTGATTACTCATATAACGGTGTAAGGTGTCTACTGTTTCTCTTGCAGGAGAACTAACAATTTTAGGGTGAGATTCAAACAGGTACAAGTCCCAGAAATCCAGTCGACCTCAACAGCAGTATTAGGGCACTTGATAATTACAAAACATGTAGTCCAGTCTGCGAATAAGGGCTGTAAATAATGTCAGTAAAAAATTTCAAATAGAAATTGAAGGTATGTTATGAGCTTCAAATACACCTCTAGAGCGACGTTTATCAGATTTTCTAATCTATAACCGTCAGTGATCAAGCTCTGAAAAGATCTGTGCAGGGAGGGATAGAGGAAGAGAACGAGAGAGGATTCTGGACAGTCTTGTTGCATGGCATGGAGGTGTGTCGGCACACGAACTGATACATGCTGCAGGAGATAGCAGATCGTGGAGAGGCATGATCGACAAAGCGCCTGTTGATGATGATGTTAAAGCGTCAAAGTCACGTTGGCGAGGAGAAAAAATGCATCTTTGTAACAAATAGATTGCTACGCTTAATTGTTTTCTTTGTTTTGCTTTTGCTTAACTTTCACGTGGGCCGTAAAACAATTTCCTCTGTTTTGATGGGCCACATGTTTCGAAAGGTTGACAAACACTGTAAGTGTAGAGTGTTGTTGTTAACTGGCTTTGTTCTTGGAGTATCAGTTGTATGTTATCTTTACGAACAAGACACTCAGCGAGGTGATGTTGAACCAGTGGTTTCCAGTCTGGCAGCTCAAGAAGGTTTTCAGGGGGGGGGGGGGGGGCTTTAAGCAATTTTCGAATTCAATGTGTCATGAAATATTCATACGCAACTCCATCTAATCTCTAAGAATAAAGTGTATGCTTCTGGAATTGTCGTAGTGCTTGGACAAATATCATCATCAGTTTCTTTTTTCTTATATTAAGCGTTGTGGGAAGAAAAATTTGTGATCTATCGCTTGATCTGCAGCAATTACTATTGTGACTCCGTGTCGGTATAGGAGCTCTTTAATGTCTTCTATACTTTTTTTTCTTCTGCTTTTATTTTAGATCTTTTTATGCGTAGCGCCTGCGTTGGTAGTCTTTCTGGCTGCAGTTGTTACTTAATGACCAAACCATTTGATCTTAAGCCTCTCGAAGAATTTACTACACTGTGTTGTTTCAACAAGTCTGCCTTTTAATATCAATTCTAACTTTTTCTCGAATGGTTAAGATGGCGGCTTTTCGCTAGCCTCTTATTTTACAGATGTTTATTTTACAGATGTTGGCAAAGTGTTGGTGTAAAAATGCTGTTTAGAATCTTTTTCTTAGCGTTCATACTTATGTTTGTTTTTCAGTCAACCAATCGTGGATAGAACTAAATAGGAAACGTCACCCTTCCCTATTCCTTAATCGGAAAGGTATTTTTGTGCAGGTCATCAACGAACGAACGAACGAACGAACGAACGAACGAACGAACGAAAAAACCACATAGAGAAGCTAGAATGAAGTAGATCGGAAAGCTTTATAATAAGCAATGCTAGCCATCGGAATTACCTAAAGTTGTGTGATGTTTGTGAATGTAGACGCCCTCAAGAGTTTTCCCACCTATAACAGTTATGGTTAATATTGAAGACACTTAGTTTCTTCAACATGACAGTAAAACCTGGTCTGCAGTTTGTTGACGCCCAGCTTAAACTTGTCTGAAATAAAGACCATCCCGGAAACGGCCACTGATGCTCCAACAATACTAGGAAGGGCAGTTTCAGGTCAATGACATCCGTTTGAGATGATCTCAGACTAGCAATTCTAAGTCAATGATTAAAGAAAAGAATTTTTTTTTTTTTTTTATAAAGGAAGCTTCAAATCAGTGGTCTCTGTCGTGATGTGAATTTAAATTTCCCTTTGACTTGCGCGCCAGAAAGATGGGCCGCCTTAGTTATGGAGGAAAGTCATGGGAAATAAAATAACGACTTAAAATTAGGGGGCACTGCATTAGAGTTGTTGGTCCTGGTTTAAAAGATTAAAATTCGTTGTGTCAGTATGATCATAAATGTTTAAATGTTAACTGCATTCTTATTTTGTTAAATACAAGTTTGTATTGTGGTTCTACAAGAAGGCTTCTGCATCTATGAACTATGAACTAAAGTTGGAGGCTATGTATATTGTGTGTGTGTGGGGGGGGGGGGGGGGGTAGATATTTCGCAGGTGTCCACATTTTCTATTTCAATGCGGTCTCACCTACCATCTCATTCTCAAAACCTGAATTCCCGGCTGCTTTTATTATCTGGGGACAATTACATAGGAAAGAGGAAGAGAGAGATAATGACTGGATAATTAATTAAATTAATTTCTCACTCCAGCAATTATCATTTCTGCAATATAGTTTCCAGGGACATTTTCCTAGACGGACATCCATTTTGAGCCGTGCAGAAATAATGCTTCCCTGTGCATGCAGAAAAGTTTTGGTTAAATATCCAAGTAAATACATTAAGACAGAGTACGTTTGTACTTGTAATAATCTGTTATACTAACATAAATCTGTTCAGTTTAAAGTTCTGTGTTTGTTAAAAACTATTAATTTGTTAAAAAGCCAAGGACGTTGTGTTTTTTAACGCTTTGATTCATGAGGATGTTTTTGTTGTTGTTTTCTAAATCCTTCTGAAAGGTGTTTTAGATTTGTCCTTCTCACCTATCTTTAGTCACCGTTTGAGGGTGCGGGGGGGGGGGGGGGGAGGGGGAGATGTTGAATGAATGTTGAATGTTGAATAAAGAATCAACATCACAGCACTCGGGACACTCCCACAAGTGCTCAGTCCCCATCTTCAGCAGCAAGTGAAGAGCTCCAATTCCGATGGTATCAGTAACCGTCTGATTGTATATCCGTCTCACCCTTTCCCTGATTTACTATTTACACTGGGAGGGCGTCGGGGGGGGGGGGGGGCGGGCTGGGAGTGGAATTTAGCTTTATGTTCAGGGGGTTGAAAAACCACCGAATTGAACAGTGAAATACATTGTATTGAGTCAGAGTATTGAGTCAGAGTATTGAGTCAGAGTATTGAGTCAGAGTATTGAGTCAGAGTATTGAGTCAGAGTATTGAGTCAGAGTATTGAGTCAGAGTATTGAGTCAGAGTATTGAGTCAGAGTATTGAGTCAGAGTATTGAGTCAGAGTATTGAGTCAGAGTATTGAGTCAGAGTATTGAGTCAGAGTATTGAGTCAGAGTATTGAGTCAGAGTATTGAGTCAGAGTATTGAGTCAGAGTATTGAGTCAGAGTATTGAGTCAGAGTATTGAGTCAGAGTATTGAGTCAGAGTATTGAGTCAGAGTATTGAGTCAGAGTATTGAGTCAGAGTATTGAGTCAGAGTATTGAGTCAGAGTATTGAGTCAGAGTATTGAGTCAGAGTATTGAGTCAGAGTATTGAGTCAGAGTATTGAGTCAGAGTATTGAGTCAGAGTATTGAGTCAGAGTATTGAGTCAGAGTATTGAGTCAGAGTATTGAGTCAGAGTATTGAGTCAGAGTATTGAGTCAGAGTATTGAGTCAGAGTATTGAGTCAGAGTATTGAGTCAGAGTATTGAGTCAGAGTATTGAGTCAGAGTATTGAGTCAGAGTATTGAGTCAGAGTATTGAGTCAGAGTATTGAGTCAGAGTATTGAGTCAATGAGAGATAGGAGCTTTTGTTTTATTTTTTATTTTGTTTTTATTTTTTTTTTTTTTTTTTTTTTTGATTGTTAATGCTTAATACAAACGGTACATGATTTCACAGAGCAGGAAGGATCAGATGATTTGGTCATCTGGTCTTGTCTTGTCTTGTCTTGTCTTGTCTTGTCTTGTCTTGTCTTGTTCACAATTGCCTCACAGCGTAGTGGGGAGTCGCAGTTTTCTATCCTGGGCCAGGTGTGTTGCACGTGTTGTTGTTAGTCCGTGTTGCCTCAGGATCTTTGATATATTGTCTATCCATCGTACTCTCAGTCTGCCTCTTGTTCTAGGGCAGTAGTGCTGTTCGTTGTATGCTCGTAGAGTCTCGTCATAATGTAATAAATACAACCAACAGCAGGCTTCAAGACAAGAGAAGCAGTAGGGCATGTCCCGTCTGGATATCATGTGGATCCATAACGGTCTTTTATATAGTTTTAATAAAAACCGAAGGTCGGTTCTTTATTAATATTCTACTCCCACATGAAGTCACAGGACAGTCCAACATTTTAGAGGGTGGTAAGACTGGGTTTCCCGGCTTTCTGATGCTTTTAACGACCCCAGAAAAACTGGAACTGGCCCTAACCCCAACCCACCTAGGTCCCACGAGAGAATGCAGACTAGGTCCCACAACTCCACGCAGCCTATCTACCACCACCTTAAATTTTAGACTGTCCCGTGACCTGTGGATTTCCCTTGTTTGGGGTAGGATATTATTAAAGCACCCAAAGGGTTTGTTTGGCTGTGTTTTTCAAGATGATGGTATGGCGCTTTGTTACTTGAGTGGTTTTAGAGGTCAGGCTTCTTATAGATTATTAAGGAGTGGTCTGGTCGGGAAGGGGGTGGGTGGGTGTTAGGGCCATCCCTGGACAGATGGTTCTAGAATAGAAGGAAAAATTATATAATAAGCCGAGTAGCTCATTGTCAATTGGTGGAAATTAGGCTGTATGGTGAATATTACGAAAATCTCCCCAAACAGAGTTAGCCCAGCCTGTTTACGCACTATGTTACTTTTCCTTTATAGTTTGTTAGGCTCGTCAACTTTGCTGAAAGTTACGAGGGTGTCCCGCTCTACTATTTGCTCGAAATTCTTTCAGCGTTGTCTTCCATTTACGTTTTCATTCCCATAAAGAGAATGCCTGTGACATAGGTAGCAGCACTCTCGTAGGGGAATTTGTGTTAGGGCCAGTCCTGCATGTTTTTGGAGCGTTAAAAGCGCTGACTTGCTGATATATAGAACACGTGATATCAGCGGTATTGCGAAACACCCCCGTAACCTTCACCAAAGTTGTCAGGCCTGAGCAACTAACAATCAAAAGAATTGTGTGTATGTTTCTGTGTCTGTGTATGAGTGACTAGGGCTATTTACTGTGTTAGCTACTTTTAAATGTAGAGCATTCGAGAGGTCAAGGCTAAGATTATGTATGTCTTTTTATAGGAATATATACAAACAATTTATTTATTAGGAAGTACTCAAACGTTTAAAGTGACAGCTGGATACTGTTTTTTGAGTGGTAAGTAGGGGACAGTGGTATGGTCAGTAGTTGTCAGTGGTGTGGTCAGTAGTGGTCAGTGTTGTGGTCAGTAGGGGAGAGTGATGTGGTCAGTAGTGGTCAGTGGTGTGGTCAAGTATGGCTTTATGTAGGTATATATAAAAATTATTCAGGGATGTCAATGTGACTTTGTTAGGGGCTTTTTTTAGTGGTCAGTAGAGGTCAGTGGTATAGTCAAGTATAACTTTATGTGGAAATGTATGAAAATTATTCACGGCTGTCAATGTGACTTTGCTAGGCGCTTTTTTGTGGTCAGTAGAGGTCAGTGGTATAGTCAAGTATGACTTTATGTGGAAATGTATAAAAATTATTCACGGCAGTCAATGTGAAATTGCTAGGCGCTTTTTTTTAGTGGTCAGTAGTGGTCAGTGGTATTGTCAAATATGACTTTGTATAAAAAGAAGCATAAATAAAATCTCAGAAACTGAGAGTAAATGTTTAGAGAGGTCATGAGAGAAGTAAAGTAAGTAGGTAAAAGTAAAGGACCCTTGTCCACGCCATAAGGCGTATAGGGCCTATAGGGCTAGACCTTTATTTTTACAGACCAATCGGCACAAGATGGGTGATGTGGTTAGCATCACACCGGCCGCCTTTACTTCCCGGAAATGCTCCCGGTACCCACAAAAGGCTGAGTCGACCTGGGAGCCAAGGTCATTTTTGTTAAAAAAAGTCCGGCTCAGCTAGGAAGCGAAACCATGACCTTCTGATCCGTGACGAGCGTCTAGCCGCTCCGCCCCGGCGACTCCCCTTCAAGAGAGAAGATGCTAGACATTTTGCCATCATGGCATGGAGAACTATCTACATTGTAAATGACTGAAAGAACACGAGAAAGAACCTTGTGGGCATTACTAGTGCCACATGGCGTGGAGAACTATCTACATTGTAAATGACTGAAAAAACACGAGAAAGAACCTTGTGGGCATTACTAGTGCCATCATGGCATGGAGAACTATCTACATTGTAAATGACTGAAAGAACACAAAAAAGAACATTGTGGGCATTACTAGTGCCACATGGCATGGGGAACTATCTACATTGTAAGTGACTGAAAGAACACGAGAAAGAACCTTGTGGCAATTATTAGTGCCACATGGCGTGGAAAACTATCTACATTGTAAATGACTGAAAGAACACGAGAAAGAACCTTGTGGGCATTACTAGTGCCACATGGCATGGAGAACTATCTACATTGTATATGACTGAAAGAACACGAGAAAGAACTTGTAGGCATTACTTGTGCCACATGGCATGGAGAACTATCTACATTGTAAATGACTGAAAGAACACGAGAAAGAACCTTGTGGGCATTACTAGTGCCACATGGCATGGAGAACTATCTAAATTGTAAATGACTGAAAGAACACGAGAAAGAACCTTGTGGGCATTACTAGTGCCACATGGCATGGAGAACTATCTACATTGTAAATGACTGAAAGAACACGAGAAAGAACATTGTGGGCATTACTAGTGCCACATGGCATGGAGAACTATCTACATTGTAAATGACTGAAAGAACACGAGAAAGAACCTTGTGGGAATTACTAGCGCCACATGGCATGGAGAACTATCTACATTGTAAATGACTGGAAGAACACGAGAAAGAACCTTGTGGGCATTACCACAGCCTCATGGCATGGAGAACTATCTACATTGTAAATGACTGAAAAAACACGAGAAAGAACCTTGTGGGCATTACTAGTGCCATCATGGCATGGAGAACTATCTACATTGTAAATGACTGAAAGAACACGAAAAAGAACATTGTGGGCATTACTAGTGCCACATGGCATGGAGAACTATCTACATTGTAAATGACTGAAAGAACACGAGAAAGAACCTTGTGGGCATTACTAGTGCCACATGGCATGGAGAACTATCTACATTGTAAAGGACTGAAAGAACACGAGAAAGAACATTGTGGGCATTACTAGTGCCACATGGCATGGAGAACTATCTACATTGTAAATGACTGAAAGAACACGAGAAAGAACCTTGTGGGAATTACTAGTGCCACATGGCATGGAGAACTATCTACATTGTAAATGACTGGAAGAACACGAGAAAGAACCTTGTGGGCATTACCACAGCCTCATGGCATGGACTCTAAGATGAATAAGAAAGAATGCAGATTCTCTTATCTTCTTCTGTTTTTTGCGTTCACCAGCTGTAAACTACGGCGGAAAGTTCTGGTTGTTCGTCCACTTCTGGACTGCAGTCCTGTTCCAGAACCTGAGTGTTGTGTGTGCATCCGTTTGACAGATCTGAAAAATGTATATGTAGACTGTTGGTTCCTTGCCTCTCAGGCAGACGCACTCTGACTTCGAAGAGAGCTCCAAGTTAGTCGACTCTTACGACATGCTTTTGGGTAAGCAGTGGGACTCATCTTGTTTTCCTTGTAATAGGGCCCCTGAACCCACACAGGGATCTCTTCTAATGATGAGAGTAATCAGTTTGTTTGTTTTCTAATGGGTTTTTTTTTTTTTTTTTTTAAAGATATTTTCATAAGACATTTTTTGTTAAATAACTATGGCGTTCTTTTCATTTAGGTTTGGGTTTATTTAACGGATCAACATCATGGCACACGGGTATAACCCATTGATGCTCTGTTCTACTTCTAACTCAATCCTGAGTCTAAAATCTCAGCACAGTGCACGAACTCCGTTGCACCAGCGAGGATCTTGAAATACCTATAGGTAGATTTTGTAACTTCAAATTTGCCCAGGTAGCGCCGTTAGGCTACTCTTTTTCGATTTCCAACTGCCAAGGGATTTTTCGCGTCCACAACAATACACACGCACCTCCGATCTTACTACCCAGAAACCAGGGAAAATTACTAGAAGTCCAGTCGAAAACAACCTCAGCTTTCATCTGGATTTAAACCCGGGACATCCAGCACTTGTGGCTGATGCCATACTCCAAGACCAATCAGCCCCCCCCCCCCCCCCACCCCCCTCTTTTCTTCATAATTATATAATACCTGTGCAAGTTCCAGGACCCCGATATTCGGGAAAGGCAAACATACATGTTGCACAATAAGTTTATCGTAACAGCTGAATAATTATGAATATGCGATAAATGGATGTGTTTGACCAAAAGGAACCGACATGCAACCTAGCTGTAAACCTCTACGTGCCTACTGCTTTTTTTAAGGGCGAACAAAGAAGAAGACTAATAAAAATAATAATAATATTAATAATAATAATATTAATAATAATAATAATACTATTATTAAGAGAAAAGAAGAAGAAGAAGAAGAAGAAGAGAAGAAGAAGAAGAAGAGAAGAAGAAGAAGAAGAAGAAAGAAGAAGAAGAAGAAAGAAGAAGAAGAAGAAAGAAGAAGAAGAAGAAGAAGAAGAAGAAGAAGAAGAAGAAGAAGAAGAAGAAGAAGAAGAAGAAGAAGAAGAAGAAGAAGAAGAAGAAAGAAGAAAGAAGAAGAAGAAGAAGAAGAAGAAGAAGAAGAAGAAGAAGAAGAAGAAGAAGAAGAAGAAGAAGAAGAAGAAGAAGAAGAAGAAGAAGAAAAAAGAAGAAGAAGAAAGAAGAAAAAAAGAAGAAGAGAAGAAGAAGAAGAAGAAGAAGAAGAAGAAGAAGAAGAAGAAGAAGAAGAAGAAGAAGAAGAGAAGAAGAAGAAGAAGAAGAAGAAGAAGAAGAAGAAGAAGAAGAAGAAGAAGAAGAAGAAGAAGAAGAAGAAGAAGAAGAAGAAGAAGAAGAAGAAGAAGAAGAAGAAGAAGAAGAAAAAGAAGAAGAAGAAGGAGAAGAAGGAATGGAAGAAGAAGAAGAAAAAGAAGAAAAAGATGATGATGATGATACAGCAGCAGCAAAATACGCATAATATATTAAATCATATCGCTGCAGCCTTTCCATAATTGCCAACAGATCTGTAGACTCACTACTTCGCTTACAGTTCGCAAGACAACTCTATATCAGTATATCAGTCGCCACCAAACCAAGTTAAAATGGTATTCAAGACATTTAGATTACCCAAGAGATTCCAATAAGAATGATAATGTGCGATTGAAATGAACACATACATGGCATCGTTGCTGGTAGCAGAGAGAAATACCAAGGGTGTACCGTGCTTTGTACAGCAATCTTTCACAGTGTAAGTGGGTATGTCTGCGAATTAAAGGAATGAATGTCGACTGGAGATTGTAATGAACTACCTTTTCTAAAATGCTAAGAAACACCATGATTTCATCGTTACATTGTTGTTGTTTTTTGTTGTTGTTGTGTTGTTGTTGTTGTTGTTTCAGAAATGTCGTGGCATTAGTGGATTCCAGAACTTGGTGACGACTGGCAAGATTCGTTAAGAGCAAAGTTATATATATTGCGCCCCATTAGAATGCTAAGCATATGATACCTGTCAATATCTATGCAAACCAGTCACCACTCGTCGGCTCTGTGGCTAAGTCGATGCGAACACTTCATAATGCCGGGATGCCGGGTTTTGTCCCAGCTGCGGGCCATGCACCTTGTGTTGGTTTCGACAGTGGCATCAAGAAAGCCGACCGTCCAGTAAGCTATGGCAAGCTACTGGACGTAAATTTGCCTAGAAAAACCACAACAGCCAGGGGCTGCTGGGGTTGGTTCTGCAACGTCCTGTAAAGGATACGCAACTAACCTAGTCACCACTCGCTGATTCTCATCTCACTTCAGCTGTTTCCTTGTATACCTCGCTAAGTCCAGTAAAAGTAAAAACAACGCCTGCCTGTCCGTCTGTGTTCCAAATATTGTCTGTTCCAAGGACTCTGTTAGGGTTTGACCGCGACCGACGCCAGCTGGAGACGGTAATGGTTTGGCATTCAAAACTCTGTCAACCTTCGGACCGGAGCAGTGCCAGACTGGTAAAAATACTGGATTTGTTTAAATGTGTAAATATTTAGCAGATTTAGCGGAAAATGACTACATTTACAGTCCGTTAAGAAAGAAGATAAAACAGTAAATTAAAAGCCACAGGCATTTCAATGTTCACCAACTATACAATAGTTCTTGGAAGTTTGTTCCAACTGAATAAAATAGTTCATGGAATTTTAATGTAAAAAAAATATTTTGGAATTTTCATTCACGAACATAAAATAGCGCCTCATAATTTTAATTCTGGAAATTTAAAAATGTGTTCCATGCCAAAAGTCTAAACATATTATCGATGTTCTGATTTGTTGAATATCAGCCTGTGTACATTTAACGTGTTTATTTTTATTTTCGGAGTTTTCAGACGCCTTCATTTTTGTTTGTTAAGCAAGAGTAGCCCAACCCTCCCCATGTCCATACACAGCATATTTTACTCTGTTACACATTTATGGTTTCCATGGTGGCGTAGTGGCTAGACGCTCACCTGATAGCCCGAAAGTCGTGCGTTCGAATCCGAACTGAGCCGGATTTTTTTTTTTTTTTTTTTTTTTTTACAAAATTCCTCTTGGCATCCAGGTAGACGCAGTCTAAAATGAATAGCAGAAAATGACTTGAGAAGTAAAAACGGCGGGTGTGATTTTTATCACGTCACTCTTTGAGTACTGAATGGTCCATAACAGTATGAGCCTAAATTTGTAACCTAACAAAGAATACCCACACAGGATTGTTTGTTACCGGACCCTCTTTATAACTTTCTTGGGTTGGCATCTTCTTTTTCTTGACGTTCATCGGCTGTAAACTCCGAGTTTATAGTTCTAGTTGTTCATCCATTTTGGACTTGTCTTTTTGAAGAATTTGACTTTTGAGTGGCAATCCGTTTTACTGATAATCCTTTTGTTATGCAGACTGTTGGTTCTTCATTCTTTCAGGCACATGCAATCCGATTGCTAAGGAAAAAACGTTAAATAGTCGCCTTTAATGAGATGCTTGTCAGGTCCTGTTGGTCTGCCATCGGCACTGCGATTCTATAGTATCATTCTGTCAGACCTTCAGGTCCTCTTGGTCTGCAGTCTGGACTGTGATTCTTTAGTATCATTCTGTCAGACCTTCAGGTTCTCATTGTCTGCCATAAGGACTGAGATTCTCTAGTATCATTCTGTCAGACCTTCAGGTCCTCTTGATCTGCAATCAGGACTGAGATTTTTTAGTATTATTCTGTCAGACCTTCAGGTCCTCTTTGTGTGCCATCAGGACTGCGATTGCTTAGTATCATTATGTCAGACCTTCAGGTCCTCTTGATCTGCCATCAGGACTCAGATTTTTGGTAACATTCTGTCAGACCTTCAAGTCCACTTTGTCTGCCATCAGGACTGCGATTCTTTAGTATCATTCTGTCAGATCTTCAAATTCTCCTGATCTGCCATCAGGACTGAGATTCTTTAGTATCATTCAGTCAGACCTTCAGGTTCTCATTATCGTCATCAGGACTAAGATTATCAAGTATCATTATGTCAGACCTTCAGTTCCTCTTGATCAGCTATCAGGACGGAAATTTTTTTAGTATCATTCTGTCAGACCTTCATGTCTACTTTGTCGGCCATCAGGACTGCGATTGTTTAGTATCATTCTGTCTAATCTTCAGGTCCTCTTGATCTGCCATCAGTACTGAGATTTTTAGTATCATTCTGTCAGACCTTCAGGTCCTCTTGATCTGCCATCAGGACTGAGATTCTTTGTATCATTCTGTCAGACCTTCAGGTCCTCTTTCTCCGCCATCAGGACTGAGATTCTTTAGTATCATTCTGTCAGACTTTCAGGTCCTCTTGGTCAGCCATCAGGACTGCAATTCTTTAGTATCATTCTGTCAGACCTTCACGTCCTCTTTGTCTGCCATCAAAATTGAGATTCTTTAGTATCATTCTGTCAGATCTTGTCCTGTGGGTCTGTCATCAGGACTGCGATTCTTAAGTATCATTTTGTCAGACCTTCAGGTCCTCTCGGTCAGCCATCAGGACTGAGATTCTTTGGTATCATTCTGTCAGACCTTCAGGTTCTCTTGGTCTGCCATCAGAACTGCGATTCTTTAGTATCATTCTGTCAGACCTTCAGGTCCTCTAGTTTCGCCATCAGGACTGAGATTCTTTAGTATCATTCAGTCAGACCGTTCGGTCCTCTTGGTCTGCCATCAGGACTGAGATTCTTTAGTATCATTCTGTCAGACCTTCAGGTCCTCTTGGTCAGCCATTTAAATACAGACGGGTGATTATAGTTTCGCTGTCTAAGCTACTGAGTACAGTGTTTTATGGGGGTAACCGGGTTACGTGTCGCCTGGGTAAATACCGTATGTAATAAATTGTGCGTGTGTGTGTGGCCATCTTTTCGTAACTGACGACTCCTATCAACGACAAACTGCAGTTCTGGTAGCAGTTTTTGGCTTTGGCGCCTATCTCTGGACTGTGCCTGCACTAATTGTTTGTTCACCAGTTTTCTTTTGATTTTCTCTGTGACAGGAACGGAGCATGTGTGGGGTCACACGATTACAGCGAAGATAAAACCGTGACAACTAGTACGAGTAATGCCAGCATCGTCATTATCATAATCTCATCACACTGACCATCATCATCATCATCAGTATCATCATCAATATCCTCAAGTATCACTTTTTCTGTTCGATCTTTGTGTCAAGCCATGTTGGTATTTATTTTGGTCGACGTCTTCCTCTCTTCACGCTTCAGGTTACCTAGCTGTTCATCAATTTTCAATTTTTTAAAAACTAATTCATATAGAATTATTCATCTCCCTGTTATTTCCCCTAGAAGAGCATATATCCTTAAAAAAAAAAAAGCGCATAACAACGATTCCTACTAACCCTTACCTCAACTACAGCCTACAACATGTCCTCCCTCTCTTCTCCGTCACATTCACCCCTACTCTAACCCTCTTCTTTGTATGTTTCTCTCATAAGTTTGTTCCAAACAGGTTGGAGTGAACTAACAACCCACTTGTATTGTTGTCAGAATTTATCACTGCGTGTGTCTGGCACAAACCAGAGTCTCCCCATCACTTCCTGGTTTGCCAGATTAAGTCTGTCGCTTGCAATATAAAATGCATTTGTTAAGGTAAACATGGTACTTATTGTCGTATTTTGCCCGCACTTGGAATCCAACATTCGGTTTTTGCTAGGTACGTTAGGATATGTATCTGTGGGTTAGGGTATATTGGTGTGTTGTTGCGTAGGTGTGCGAACATGGGTTGTGCGAGCATGGGAAGCTGTGTGTGTTTGTATGTGTGTGCATCTGGATTTATTATGTGTGTATGTGAATGGATTACTGTGTGTGAGGTTTGTGTGTATAAGGGTGGGTAGTCGTTATGTCTATTAATGGGTTTGTGTTTGTGTATGTGAGTGTGTGTGTGTGTGTCTGGGCTAGGTGGTATGGTTTGGTGTAGGTATGTAGCCGGGATGTGTGGTGTGGTGGGTTATTGTATGTATATGTCTGTGGGTAGAGGTGTGGGGGTGGCTTTGATAACTGCACCAGAAGTGCCACTGTTCTCAACAGGAAGCTTTCAGTTTGGAGTAAACAGGGGTTAACTTTTCAAAGGAAGGAAAACGGTGTACTTCCCTCTGAAGCCACATCTAGTGATATCATACGGGCTTTGCTAAGGCCCAAAATGGATTTCTTATCTAAGTGAGCACTTTGTTCAATGATAAGGGTCTTTTTATATGTGTGTGCTCTGTTTAAATGGTCAGCCACAGAGATGTGTTACTTAAATAATTTTATTGTATCTTGAAACCAGCAAACATTTGGTTTAAAGCAGTTCTAAATATAACCATATTATATATCATCATCGTTATGTAGGTACTTTACGTGAGGTCTCTCTAATCACAGACAGCCTGAAAGAGACTCGGTTATTCACACGTTCTTCAGCCTCATGCACCACTTTCCTAGCCAAGTTGTCTCTAATACCATGTGCCTATCTGTGTGCTGATCGGCCCCTTTCTTGTGCCATGCTCTCTGCAGCTGTTCTTTCCAATCCACTATCTCGCTTAATTTTGACAAAATACTTTTTTTTCCGAGAAATGATGCTGTTTACAAGTCAATCTTCCTATATCTTTAAATCGTTTGATTTGCCAATATTTCTTTTCTTCTTGGTACATGGTATTCTAAGATTCTTTCTTTAGAATTCAACACAAAAGCCTGTATTTTCTTCCTCAGTGATGGCGAGACAGTCCATGACACACATTCGTATTTTGCAAGAAGCATCCAACTTAGCCAACAAGAAGCACTATGCTACAAGGAAAGCTGGGGGAAAACCCAGAAATGCAGCAGATATACCCAATGGGAATTCCCGATGTGCCATCAACAAAATAGACGAAAGTTTTCATAAGCTGATTGAAGGCGATCCAGGCTTTAGTTTTAAACTTCAAGTAAATATTTATGCTCTCGACATTTTTACTTGTATTTCCTTGCTGGTACTTAGCCATCAAGATGACCTTGTTTCCTAGTTTGTCCCAGCCTTAAATGGGTATCAGGCAAAGATCTCTCTAAAAAATGTTCCATGCTTGTGTACTCTTATTCCCATTTCTTCTTTCACACCCAGGATGTCCTTAAGCTTTTCGTCCTTCTATTTCGCTTTTCATCTTTTCCCGTCTCTATCCTTCTTTGTTCTTTGCTTTTCAACTTGTTATCACTTTTCCTATTTTCTTTCTTTTTTTTTTTTTTTTTTTTTTCAAGCTGCTTATTCTTTTATTCAAATATACACAAAATCAAAACTTTCATCCAACTGATGAAAATCAGGCATAAAACCCACAAACAGACACGCACAGACGCCCGCGTTATCTTTCGCGCGCGCGCACACACACACGCACACACGCACACACACACACGCACACACACACATATACACACACACCCAGCCTAAATTAGGAGTAATGCTGCCACATCATGGGAGCACATTTGTTCTGTTGTGAGAAGGGAGATAAGAAAATTGAATTAACCAGATAGAGCTTCAAAGTCTGATCGATGTAAACAGGGGCTTTGTTTCAACACATTTCACAAGATAAAGAATATGTTTGTTCTTGGAGTCCGCTTTCCTCGCCAACATGCTCCCTGGGTGTAACCTGTAGCAAGTTAAGGGGTCACTACACAAAAAAAAAAAAAAAAATTTTTTTATTTACAGAGTTAGAGCAGTTATTTTATAATGGTCATTTGTAGGGATACAAGTTATTACATATCATTCCTTACGTCCTTCTTAGGACGTTATTCTTTGTTATTTGAAGCCCCACTTTGGCTATTGCCAGGGGCCGCAATATAGGCAGGTCATCAATATGGCCAAATGTCTGAACGCGGTTTCTGGGACCTCTCCACGGTGATCCTCATCCGGCATGGTGGCACTTTGTGTCATCGGGTGTTTATCGCTTGTGTGATGTCCTGGTGGGGTAAAAAATCCAATCCAAGTTATTACATTTGTATACTTTAAGTGTTAAAAAATTCATAGTTGTCATGGCAATAGCCGCCATCTTGTGAAAAAAAAACAATATGTACTTAGGATCCTAAAATTTTCAAAACAAACATAGGTATTCAACAATAGATGATGGATTCATGACTTTTTGTCCTATTTACAGGTACAGGTCTAGTTTATTTACTTTAAACATGTTTTTAAATATTTTGCGTAGAATTTTAAAAAGTAGGTTTATTGAAAAAGTCAAAAAAATCTAGCATCGTCGGACAATAATCAAATTTTAAAAAACAAAAACTTTCTAAAATCTACTTTTAGATAGACCAGTCCCTATAATATTGTTTACAGAGTATGCATACAAAATGTCATGTTTCTACTCTTTGTATTAGCTTAGATTTTAGGATTTCACACACACAGCAAACTGAAATACAGAGATTAGAGAAAACTGATTTTTAAACTTTTTTTCTCTTAAAAAAGTGCACGAGGAGGTGTCGTTAGTATTAACTTCTCAATGCTAAATTGTTTAAAAATGACATAAATTTTGTGTGTCATCTATTCTACGAACTTTACAAAAACGAACACATTGAAAAAGTGATATTTTTGTCATAAATTGGAAAAAATGCGTGTAGTGACCCCTTAATAGTTTAGGTTTTCTTTAAACAGTTCTTCATTTGTTTTTTAAATAGTTACAAGGTAATGTCATCAGAAGAAAAAGCGATCGGTATGGTATTGATGCACTATACATATATATGATCTTCTTTACATCCTTTTCAGGACGTAATTTTTTTGTTATTTGAAGCCCCACTCTGGCTTTTTCCAGGGGCCGCAATATAGGCAGGCCATCAATATGGCCAATTGTCTGAACGCGGTTTCTGGGACCTCTCCACGGTGATCCTCATCCATATGGTGGCACTTTGTGTCATCGGGTGTTTATCGCTTGTGTGATGTCCTAGTGGGGTAGAAAGTCAGTCAGTTAGTCATGGTATTGATTGGGACCTCTCTACGGTAATGCTCACCCACATAGTGGCAAATTGTGTCATCGGGTGTTTATCGCTTTTGTGATGTCCTGGTGGGGTAGATAGTCAGTCAGTCGTATTGATAATCCAAATGGTCCAACACCAATACAGTACCCCGGTTTGTTTGTTTTTAAGCCACATTCTGACTTGAGACAGGACTACTAAACATAACCTAATGCCTGAACGGGCTGTCTAGGACTAACGACCAGATGATTGTCATCTGAATGACGACACTTTGGGTAACCGAGTGCTTATCGCTCGCTGTGCGGAACTAGTATAGTTCACACGACGCCCGGATGGCCCATTGGCTCGCCGGTAGACTACTTCGTCGTCAGTCAGGACAGTATTTGGGTGTTTGCCATTTGATCGCATCAGCACTGCAGGAGTCCTTTTCAGGGCTCGTGGTATGGATCTTGTTTCCCAAGTCCACCTAGCTTTAAGTGGGTACCAGGTTATAGTCCTGGGAAGTAAAGGCTGCCGGCGTGGTATGGACCTTGTTTCCCAAGTCCACCGAGCTTTGAGTGGGTACCAGGTTATAGTCCTGGGAAGTAAAGGCTGCCGGCGTGGTATGGACCTTGTTTCCCAAGTCAACCCAGCTCTGAGTGGGTACCAGGTTATAGTCCTGGGAAGTAAAGGCTGCCTGGGAACCTTGTTTAAAGGCAGGTTATGTCCGGAAGTAAAGGCTGCCGGCGTGGTGTGGATCTTGTTTCCCAAGTCAACCCAGCTCTGAGTGGGTACCAGGTTATAGTCCTGGGAAGTAAAGGCTGCCGGCGTGGTATGGACCTTGTTTCCCAAGTCCACCGAGCTTTGAGTGGGTACCAGGTTATAGTCCTGGGAAGTAAAGGCTGCCGGCGTGGTATGGACCTTGTTTCCCAAGTCAACCCAGCTCTGAGTGGGTACCAGGTTATAGTCCTGGGAAGTAAAGGCTGCCGGCGTGGTGTGGATCTTGTTTCCCAAGTCAACCCAGCTCTGAGTGGGTACCAGGTTATAGTCCTGGGAAGTAAAGGCTGCCGGCGTGGTATGGACCTTGTTTCCCAAGTCCACCGAGCTTTTAGTGGGTACCAGGTTATAGTCCTGGGAAGTAAAGGCTGCCGGCGTGGTATGGACCTTGTTTCCCAAGTCAACCCAGCTCTGAGTGGGTACCAGGTTATAGTCCTCTGAAGTAAAGGCTGCCGGCGTGGTGTGGACCTTGTTTCCCAAGTCCACCTAGCTTTGAGTGGGTACCAGGTTATAGTCCTGGGAAGTAAAGGCTGTCGGCATGGTATGGATCTTGTTTCCCAAGTCAACCCAGCTCTGAGTGGGTACCAGGTTATAGTCCTGGGAAGTAAAGGCTGTCGGCGTGGTATGGACCTTGTTTCCCAAGTCCACCGAGCTTTGAGTGGGTACCAGGTTATAGTCTTGGGAAGTAATGGCTGCCGGCGTGGTATGGACCTTGTTTCCCAAGTCTACCTAGCTTTGAGTGGGTACCAGGTTATAGTCCTGGGAAGTAAAGGCTGCCGGCGTGGTGTGGACCTTGTTTCTTAAGTCCACCTAGCTTTGAGTGGGTTCTAGGTTATAGTCCTGGGAAGTAAGGGCTGCCGGCGTGGTGTGGACCTTGTTTCCCAAGTCAACCCAGCTCTGAGTGGGTATCAGGTTATAGTCCTGGGAAGTAAAAGCTGCTGGCGTGGTGTGGACCTTGTTTCCCAAGTCCACCTAGCTTTGAGTGGGTACCAGGTTATAGTCCTGGGAAGTAAAGGCTGCCGGCGTGGTATGGACCTTGTTTCTGAAGTCCACCTAGCTTTGAGTGGGTACCAGATTATAGTCCTGGGAAGTAAAGGCTGCCGGCGTAATGTTGACCACATGACCCACCGAGTGCCGATTGGTCTACAAACTATAGTTCTAGCCCTATATGCCCAGTAAGCCTAAAGGCGTGGAAAGGGATCTTTTGCTTTCACTTACTTTATTTACCAATCGAATGTCGACTAGCCTATGAAACTATGAGTCTAGCATAATATGTCTGATGAACCACTGACGTTGAAGAGGGCTCCCTTGCTTGTTACTGTTACTCTATTGTCATTATTGTTACCTCGGGGGGAGAGGGTGGGGGTGGGGGTTCGCGGTCTTGATGCATGGTGTGCCCCACTCGAGTGCTATAGGGTCCGGGTTTAATCCCCGGTAAGAGCTGGAATGTTTTTACGTCGGCTTGGGCTTTTAGTGATTCCCCCTGGTCTCTGGGTAGTGAGATCGAAAGCCCATGTGCATAACTGCGCACGTATAAAATCACTTGGCAGTTGGAAATCGAAAATAGTAGCCTTACGGCTCTGCCCGGCCAAAATTGGAGTTTAAAAAAAATATACTATAAGTATTTCAGGATCCTCGCCGGTGCTACAGAGCCTGTGCACTGTGCTGAACTTCTTCGGACTCAGACTTAACTATTTTTTAAAAATAAAGGAGAACTTATGGGTTACTACCCGTGTGCCATGATGTTGATCCGTTGTTTAAAACCTCAAACCTTAAACTAATGTTTTCTCATTGTCTGCTTTAGTCATTAGTCAAGTTTTCAACTTCCCTGCAGAAGATCTTGCCATAAATGCTCCATTCCTGGGTCAGTAAAAATCACACAAAATGTCGGTCACTGTTCCATTTGTAATTTAGTGAAAACATGTCAGGCTCTGCAAAACCTTGAAGTCCAAAGCAAATACATAAGGCAG
This sequence comes from Candidula unifasciata, assembly GCA_905116865.2. Classification (NCBI taxonomy): domain Eukaryota; kingdom Metazoa; phylum Mollusca; class Gastropoda; order Stylommatophora; family Geomitridae; genus Candidula; species Candidula unifasciata. Next base: position 96,703 of record CAJHNH020002082.1, read on the forward strand.
CTGTAATATGTGCCAACACCAACAGTTCTGCTTGCGTTTAGTAGCACAGGATGTCGATTTCATCGGATTGGCATAGCCGTTTCATCGGTAAGTAGTCCTTTTTAACAATAAGTTTAATTGGATTTCAACTTTTGTTACAATAGATTAATTTGAAAAAAAAAATATGATTAGATCGTTAAGCGGGAATTTGATTTGAAAAACAAATTTTTTTTTTTTTTTTTTTTTTTTGAACAGGATGCGTTTGATTTTCAAACAGGTGAATTTTATTTTTAAAGACTCATTTTTGGTTTGCTAATCCTGTATATTGTGTTCATTGAGCGCTTTCATTGTTCACCTCAACATTGCTCAACAGTATAAAGATTATAATTCTATTTGCTGGCACATATACTTGGCTCCAGGCCTCAGTAAGCTCACATAATTCTCTCCCTGGCGGTCTTATTATTGCCCTATACAGACTGTGTCGACTGCTCTACCTGTGCAGCCCCCTCCACCCACCCACCCCCCTCCCAAATCCTATAACCTTCTCTTATAAACATTCGTATAGTTAATGCTTTTGAGCTGAAATCATATAGAAAGATTCTCAGAATACCTAGAACAAAGAAGAAAAGAAATACTGACATGAAAAAAAAAAATATATCTGAAGATCAAGGAAGATTGGCAAGTAAACTTCATCTTGCCTTGGGAAATAAAATATTTAGGCCCTACTAAACGCCACAGAGGAATGGAAAAAAAAAAAAATAAAAGCATAAGGCATGGTACCAGGAAATATCAGCAGGCGATATAAGTAATACTCTAGGTACTAAAGTGCTGGCCAAAAAAAAAAAAAAACAGGGTTTTGTAAGGTAGACGGTGATGAGAGCGACGTTCTGCCGAGGATCTGCTACATTATGATAACAATAAGTGCTGTAAAATTGTTTCAGCTATGAAATGTTTAGCTCTGCGGCTTTTCATATATTATAAACAAATAAACAGACAATTTTTGATGGCAGTGACAGAAAGAAGTCGGGGAAAAAAGAATGACATACTAGACAAGTTAAAAAAAAAAAAAAAACGTTTAGAAAGCTTTAGTTACTATGCTGGGAATCGAGCCTGTAATCTTCAGATGACGACAATGCCTCGCTGTAAGAAAACTGCACTTGGACGCCCGACTAGCTAGACTTTGATTTTTAAAAAAATAATATGTCCTTATTAGGCATGTCTATCGTACAACTTGAACCTATCGTTATACAGGATTCGTCTCCACCCGTTGAAATGGCACCATAAATTACACGAAATTATATTTACCAAATATAGGTCGAATCATGAACACAACCACAATTATGAACACACCAGACCGTTATACTATGTCTAGAATCAAACGAACATTTTGAGAAAAGGTTTGTTCGGTTGCTTTGTGCTGCACATAATACTTAGAAATAAACAGATATGAAATTATTTAGATGGCAGAAACAGTATATATAACAAAAATATTGACATATATTGATAAGTCCTTACAGAAGGAAGTAGAAAGATAGAAGGACATACTAGACAACATAAAAATCGAAAGCTTTAGTTCGGTTATGGAGCCGCCACCTCCAAGTGACGACTCGTTTTCCAGCAGCGAGGTACTTTTGTAATACCGGTTTTGTAGCACAGGGACAATGACTGTGTGTCACAGTTTTTCAGCTTCCACCGTTTAATTTAAGCAGACAGAGGTTTGGAAATCAAATCGTTCTCCTTTCTTCCGTTTTCTTCTTTCCGAGCCTGAAGTCTTGATCGCGCTCAGATTAAAAACTATAAATTTAGACGTCAAGCCAACAAGGTATGTTTCATATTCTGTATCAAAATGTATGAGATAAGAATGACCTTTCCCCAACCCCCGGTCCCTCTCACCTGACCAGTTCTCGTGGCTTATGGACAGTGGCTCTAGAGCAGCATCATAGAAGAGATTTGGGCTTTACCAAGTACCATACGACAGCAGGGGTGAATATAGAGGGGTATTCAGAAAGTTTTTACATAAAAACTGATTGTTCAAAATGTGCGAAATTCACTGACAATATAACTCATCGTGTCCTCTGCACGTTATAGTCTTCAAAAATAATCTTTGCTCACTTTAGTGACCTTACGCCAACACACGAAAATGGCATTCACGCCTTGTCTGTCGTATCAAGCTTTTCTAGTTTATTTATGCATGAATAACATCCCCAGATCCATCTTTAAACTTTCAGAAGCCTTAACGGTGCTCCAGTCGACTGCAAAACTTCAGTTCGCTTCACGTGCACGTTGATGAACGTTAACCAGTGTCTCATTTCACAATCATAATTTTACCGTTAGCTGTTTTTAATGCACATTGTCTTAGTACTATATTTAATATGACTGTTAGAACTGTTGTTGCTATTGTTTTGTTGTTGTTGTTGCTCCTGTTTTCGTGGTCGTCGTTGTTTTTGTCAAACAAATGAATTGCCATATATTTCATAAAATATCGACAGTTCAAATGGAAAGCCTGTAATATTTCAATTTTCATTTTTCGTTGGGGAAACACAAGAAATTAGTTTCTAAATGTATTTTCTAAATCTTATTTCCGGCCAAGCTCCCAAATGTAACACCAAAAACAGATATACCGAATGATAGATGGAACGTCTGCAGAATCATGTAACACAATACAAGAGTTACACTCCCTCATGAAATTGGTCCCCACTTCAATTAAAAATCTGTGAAAGGTACTACAAATAGAGAAATCCTAAAAGGCATATTAAAATCTGTGGCCCTGGAAAGGATGTGAAGTATTGCGAAAGCTGGAGGCAATTGATTTATGAGGTGAAGTTTGAAACTGTTGTTAAGAATCCTCGTTCATTGGTACTAATGTTGAGGGATTTCTAAAATCATTATTACTTTTCACCTTCTCCCTCTTAATAATTTGTATCACTGTCTGCTTTACCTTCTACCTTACTTCCTTTTCTTTCTGTTGCTGTTACTCTACTTCTTCCTCGACCCCAGTGCTAATTTTTTTTTGTGCTGCTTTGTTTTATGTTTTCTTCACTCTCCTGTATCTTCTTGCCGCCTCTTTCTCTTTCTCTTTTTCTTTTTTTTTTTTTTTTTTTTTTTTATCTTTTCCTACTACTTTTCCATGTTATTTTTCTTCTTGTTTATTCCTACTATTCTTCTTTTTATTTTCTTTCTCCTGCTCCAACTTTTTTTATCTTCGTTATTTTTTCCGAATCCTGGTCTGCTTCTTCTTCTTTGTTTCCTCTCTCTCTCTTTCTTTTCTTTATCTTCTTATTTTATATTCTTCCTTCTACAATTTTTGTCTTTATCTTCATCTTAACAGTGTTGATATTGGTACAATTACTTCTTCTTTTTCTTCTTTTTCTTCTTCATCTTCTTCTTCTTCTTTTTCTTCTTCTCATTTTTCTTCTTCTTCTTCTTCTTCTTCTTCTTCTTCTTCTTCTTCTTCTTCTTCTTCTTCTTCTTCTTCTTCTTCTTCTTCTTCTTCTTCTTCTTCTTCTTCTTCTTCTCGCTTCTTCTTCTTCAGTCTTCTTCTTCTTCTTCTTCTTCTTCTTCATTCTTCTTCTGCTTCTTCTCTTCTTCTTCTTCTTATTCGTTCTTCGGGGACCGGGTCTTCTTCTTCTTCTTCTTCTTCTCTTCTTCTTCATTCTTCTTCTTCTTCTTCTTCTTCTTCTTCGCCGCGGATTCTTCCTTCTTCTTCTTCGGCTTCTTCTTCTTCTTCTTCTTCGTCTTCTTCTTCTTCTTCTTCTTCTTCTTCCTTCTTCTTCTTCTTCTTCTTCCTCTTCTTCTTCTTCTTCTTCCTCTTCTTCTTCTTCTTCTTCTTCTTCGGCTCTAGTCTTCTTCTTCTTCTTCTTCTTCTTCTTCTTCTTCTTCGCGCTTCTTCTTCTTCTTCTTCCTCTTCTGCTTCTTCTTCTTCTTCGGCACTTCTTTCTTCTTCTTCTTCTTCCTTCTTCTTCTTCTCTTCTTCTTCTTCTTCTTCTTCTTCTTCTTCTTCTTCTTCTTCTTCTTCTTCTTCTTCTTCTTCTTCTTCTTCTTCTTCTTCTTCTTCTTCTTCTTCTTCTTCCCGCTTCCGCTTCTTCTTCTTCCTTCTTCTTCTTCTTCTTCTTCTTCTTCTTCTTCTTCTTCGTTCTTCTTCTTCTCTTCTTCTTCCTTCTTCTTCTTCTTCTTCTTCTTCTTCTTCTCTCTTCTGCTTCTTCTTCTTCTTCTTCTTCTTCCTTCTTCTCTTCTTCCTTCTTCTTCCTTCTTCCTCTTCCTTCTTCTTCTTCTTCTTCTTCTTCTTCTTCCTTCTTCTTCCTTCTTCTTCTTCTTCTTCTTCTCTTCTTCTTCTTCTTCTTCTTCTTCTTCTTCTTCTTCTTCTTCTTCTTCTTCTTCTCTTCTTCTTCTCTCTTCTTCTTCTTCTTCTTCACCACGCCTCTCAAAATTCTCTTCTTCTTCTTCTTCTTCTTCTTCTTCTTCTTCTTCTTCTTCTTCTTCTCTTCTTCTTCTTCTTCTTCTTCTTCGGGGATTCTTCTTCTTCTTCTTCTTCTCTTCTTTTCTTCTTCTTCTCTTCTTCTTCTTCTTCTTCTTCTTCTTCTTCTTCTTCTTCTTCTTCTTCTTCTTCTTCTTCTCTTCTTCTTCTTCTTCTTCTTCTTCTTCTTCTTCTTCTTCTGCTTCTTCTTCTTCTTTCTTTCTTCTTCTTCTTCTTCTTCTGTCTTCTTCTTCTTCTTCTTCTTCTTCTTCTTCTTCTTCTTCTTCTTCTTCTTCTTCTTCTTCTTCTTCTTCTTCTCTTCTTCTTCTTCTTCTTCTTCTTCTCTTCTTCTTTCATTCTTCTTCTTCTTCTTCTTCTTCTTCTTCTTCTTCTTCTTCTTCTTCTCTTCTTCTTCTTCTTCTTCTTCTCTTCTTCTCTTCTTCTTCTTCTTCTTCTTAGGACTTCTTCTTCTTCTTCTTCTTCTTCGTTCTTCCTTCTTCTTCTTGCTTCTTCTTCTTCTTCAGGCTTCTTCTTCTTCTTCTTTCTTCTTCTTCTTCTTCTTCTTCTTCTTTCTTGAATTCTTCTTCTACTTCTTCGAGGATTCTTGAATTCTTCTTCTTCTTCTTCTTTCTTCTTCTTCTTCTCTTCTCTTCTTCTTCTCTTCTTCTTCTTGTTCGTAGTATTCTTCTTCTTCTTCTTCTCTTCTTCTTCTTGCTTCTTCTTCTTCTTCTTCTTCTTCTTCTTCTTATTATTCTTCTTCTTCTTCTTCTTCTTCTTCTTCTTCTTCTTCTTCTTCTTCTTCTTCCTTCTTCTTCTTCTTCTTCTTCTTCTTCTTCTCTTCTTCTTCTTCTTCTTCTTCTTCGCGTTTGCCAGCTGTAAACTCTGGCGAAAAGTTATAGTTACTTTTAGACTGCAGTCTTGTTTCTGAACCTGAATGTTGCGTGTGCATCCGTTTTATGGATCTGACTAATTTGTATGCAGACTGCTGGTTCCCTGCCTCCCAGGCAGATGCACTCCGACTTCCAAGGAAGCTCCCAATAAGTCTACTCTCAGGACTTGTTTTGGGTAATCAGTGGGTCTATCCCCCCCCCCCCCGCCCCCTTTAATAGGGCCCCGGAACCCACACGGAGATGTTACAACTAATTATACCCTCAAACACATGCACAGACTTTTTAAGCATTTCACGCGTGTGTCCAAGTATTTATTCCATTTGCTTATCTTTAACAATCATTTTTTTTTCTCCATAGAACTGTTCTCTCGATTAATATTATGCATCCATTATTGTACCTGGACATGTCTCGGGAAGTAAAGACGACGGGAGTTATGTTGACTACAGCCTCCATTAGGTTAAATTGGTCTATAAAAAATGCACGATTCGCAAATGGCGATGTCTATTATGGTTGGGATTGTTCTTTATCTTCAATGCAGTATTGGGCAGCCCGAGCAGTACTGAAGAGACCCTGTGTTGCCTATGCAGCATGATTTCCCTTCGGTTTGCTTTGTTAACTTGAAAAGAAAGGTAGCACGAAAATGTTTGCAACAAAGTATGCTGCAAAGATCCTGAATCCGTCTACTGCAGCGTCTCCTAGCTACGTGTTAACCATGTTTAAGTTGACTGTTCACTCATCATCATCATCATAAACAACTTCTGCTGTTAAGCGACGTGGGCAGGAATAATTTCCGATCCAGGTCTCGCTGGCTGCCACTGGCTATTATCATGTGGTGAAGGCGTGGAATGTCTTTGATGTTGTCTATCCATGTTTTCGCGGCCGTCCTCTTGATCTTGTAGCTGATTTTTCTAGATGTAGTGCCTGCGATGGTATTTGATCTTGCTGCATTCTAACGACATGGTCAACACCACTAGCTCTCTTGTTTCTCGATGGGTGTAGCACAAGGTGTAGCTCCCACAATATGTCTAATAGTATCATTATTCACTCGATCTCGAGTTTAATGAGTTAAAAAAAAAAACCTATTTAAGAAAGTACAGGATTCATTTCCACGTAAAGTAAAAGTTACACTTCTAAAAAATGTTAACGACCGTTACTTTACGGGTGATGATTGTAATTAGAAATTAATTTACGAAGCTGACAGACAGAGCACTGCTCTTTCTATCTGCTGACAGAGCACTGCTCTTTCTATATGCTGACAGACAGAGCACTGCTCTTTCTATCTGCTGACAGACAGAGCGCTGCACTTTCTGTCTGGCAGCTTCTGCAGCCTGTTTTGTTCCACCGGAAGTACACTGGTGGTCTCTCTCTTTTGGAGTTAGGAAAGAGAGTGAGAGATGGTGCTGCGTGAACAAAACGTGGTTTTATTTGCAAAACGCCGAGGCGCTATCTAGCGAAGTAGAAGAACTTCATCACTGGCTTAACAGGTTGCTATGGTGTAGGTTCATTTGCCCTCTTACATTACAATGGAATTGTATCGTTAGGAAAGAGGGAAAGATGCAATAAAGAAAATCAAATTTATTAAGAAATCGGGTTATCCTAAACAAGAACTGATAGTCTAAATTCTCTGAGCTCGTCTAGACAAAAGAAATGTAGATTGTCGTGACAGCAGAAAAGTTTGAATCAACGAGAAGTGGAGGTAGACAGAGAAAGAAGATATTCGACATGTGTCATCTTGGCATAGAAGACAATTTAAAACCTGGGGATCCGAAGCTCATGGGTTCGTGTCCTGACAGAGCCTGATCACTGTTTTAACAACCTTGACTGCCAGGTCAACCCAGCCTAGAATTGAAGTCCTGAGAAGTAAAGGCGGCCGGCGTGATGTTGACCACATAACCACAGAGTGCTGATTGGTCTATAAAATCCAGATCGAGCCCTATATGATCAGTATGGCTGAAGGCTTGGAGAATGGTTCATTACTTTACTTACATGAGACAGAAGGATGTAGACAGACATGATTACGAATACCCAAAAGTATAGACTATACTCATCATTATCCAGTTTTAACATATGGCTGTCAGTCCTGGACAATTGGTAGGCTGACCAAACAATTTCTTAAGGCCTCAGAGATGTGGTTTTACAGAAGAATACTTAAAATACCTCGGACAGCCAAAAAGAGCAACCAAGAGGTTTTGAAAGAGGCGGGAGCCCGAAGACAACTTATCACAGACATCAGAAGGAGACAGATCGTTTTTCGGTCATGTTATGAGAAGAGCGAAAATAGAACATGTTGGACCAGTGGAAAGATCTGTAGAAGGAGGGATAGAGGAAGACAACGAGAGAAGATGCTTGACAGTCGTGTTGCATGGCATGGAGGTGTGTCGGCACACGAACTGATACTGCAGGAGATCGCAGATTATGGAGAGGCATGATCGCCCACGCCAGTCGGCAAGGCACCTGATGATGATGATGATGATAGACTATAAGAAGAGGAAGTCTTTTATATCACACAGGTCGCCTTTATCACCCAGGCAATTTGTTTATATTTAGTTTTTACCTGATAACCCTGAAGCTCAGTTCAGTGAAATAAAAATCCCTTCAAGAATAAAACAACACAAATGCCGGCTAAAGTATCTTATGTTAAACAAATCCAACCAAATACATATGGATCAGGTACGCTAATGGAGGAAGAGGAAATAGACACACACAAAATCAGAGAAACATTGAACATTGTCTAGATAACCCAAACAAATATGGTAAATCGCTATAGAGACAAATCTGTTTATGTTCAGACAAATCTAGAGGTTAATTCTGGCGCCTCGGTGGCAAAGATGATTTGCTTTGTATACATGTTTTAACGTTTTAGGGATTCCAATGTGCCATCGTTGTCGTAATTGTCTCCCACTTCTCCTATTGCGTATCGTAGAAAAGAACATCGCGTGGTGGGCGGTATCCGCTTCTGTCCTTTTTGTGTTTCTTCTTCTTTTTCTTTTTCTCTGTCCGCTTTTGTTGTGGTTTATAGCTAGGATACGATATCTGGTAATTTGGACACAAAACATTCGGTTTTATCAAACCGCCTTTTACGACATGCTTTAAGAGGCACTGGACTATTCTTGTTTCCTCTAAATAGAGCCCAGAACCCAAGAAGAGAATCCAAACCATTTGAGTTTATTATAGCGTACGTTGATGTCCCACCCAGGTTCGTCTTTAGGTTTGCTACGGGAGGAGTCGATTGAAAGGGTATAGACGAGGAGAAAGATAGTCATGTCGATGGTGGTGATGTCCATGATTTTTTGCTAGCTGCAAGCTTCTCACGTCTCTGATGCTTGTGTAATAAGGTGTCTGGAAACAACTGTTCTTGTCTATACTGTCTTTATTGTGATACTTCAGGAATGTCACAAACAACATTAATGATATTCTGAATAGCGCTGTGTTCGCTCTATGGTTACATACTCTTGAGGTCGCGTTGTGTTCTTCATCTCTAGTTACTTTATTGACTGGCTCTAGTGTCTGTAACTGCCATCTGGCTTCTAGTATTGTTTGATACTAATGGCTTAATCGTCGACTCCAATATCTCAATAGTATTTCTGTCTGATGTGTCTCTGTTGACCATGAATCCATGTATCTTGTGTGTCATCTCTGTAGCTCCAAGTCTTGTTTCATGTCTCCTTTCTAGTGTCTATCTTCGAGGCTCCATGTGACTGGTTCCTCTGCTTCTAGTGTTGAGTTGACATCTCTACAGCTGAATGTTCTATTTAGGGGCCATGTTACTAGTCCCTCCTCTTCTAAGTTCTGATGACCGAAGGCTTTCTTTGAAGTTACATATGACTAGTTTTTCCTCTTCCAAGTCTGGCAAACTGAAGCATTACCAAAGTGGTTTCTCGCTTGTTTTATAAACTTAGATGCTGCAATGCTAGGTATTAGTTTTCTTCTCACTTTGACTGCTTCTAGAATATTATAGTATGCTAAAACTTGTTTACTATGTGCATTCTCACGTGGAATTTTCTAAATACATCTCGATTGCATCAGATTTCTTTATTTTATCCTGCGCCTAATTATACTAATTGGATTGACAGCTGTCCTCATGGAGCTTTCAGAAAGCCGGTACTACTACGTTTCCTTTGAAAGGGCACGTTAACAATGACATCATATAATATTTATAGATTATTCGTTTGCAAAATATGTGTCTGTTAATAACAAACGGAGGTTCTAGAAAAGAATGTCAAGGCGGCCGAAACTTGTTGACTCCAGTACATCATAACTTTGCGCAATATCCTACCTCCTAACAAACAAGTGATGACGTCCCCCTATAACATTATAATTATGTGCGTTCCGGGGCCCCATTGTGGGGAAAACAAGAATAGACCAATCGCCTCCTCAACAACTATGTCGTAAGAGACGACTTTTTAGGGGTTTCTTATGACGTCGAAGTGCATCTGCCTGAGAGGCAAGGAACTAAGAGTCTGCATATAAAATAAGTCAGATCTGTAAAACAGATGTGCAGGCAACACTCTTATTCTTGAACAAGTCTAAAGTCCAGATCTGGATGAACGACTTTGCAGCCAGTGTAAGCCAAGAAGAAGAAGAAGAAGAAGAATTATGTTTGTCAAAGTAAAATGTCTGAAAAAGAAAGAAAGAAAGAAAGAAAGAAAGAAAGAAAGAAAGAAAGAAAGAAAGAAAAGAAAGAAAGAAAGAAAGAAAGAAAGAAGAAAGAAAGAAAGAAAGAAAGAAAAAGAAAGAAAGAAAGAAAAGAAAGAAAGAAAGAAAGAAAGAAAGAAAGAAAGAAAGAAAGAAAGAAAGAAAGAAAGAAAGAAAGAAAAGAAAGAAAGAAAGAAAGAAAAGAAAGAAAGAAAGAAAGAAAGAAAAAAGAAAGAAAGAAAGAAAGAAAGAAAGAAAGAAAGAAAGAAAGAGAAGAAAGAAAGAAAGAAAGAAAGAAAGAAAGAAAGAAAGAAAGAAAGAAAAGAAAGAAAGAAAGAAAGAAAGAAAGAAAGAAAGAAAGAAAGAAAGAAAGAAAGAAAGAAAGAAAGAAAGAAAGAAAGAAAGAAAGAAAGAAAGAAAGAAAGAAAGAAATAAAAGAAAGAAAGAAAGAAAGAAAGAAAGAAAGAAAGAAAGAAAGAAAGAAAGAAAGAAAGAAAGAAAGAAAGAAAGAAAAGAAAGAAAAAAGAAAGAAAGAAAGAAAAGAAAGAAAGAAAGAAAAGAAAGAAAGAAAGAAAGAAAGAAAGAAAGAAAGAAAGAAAGAAAGAAAGAAAGAAAGAAAGAAAGAAAGAAAGAAAGAAAGAAAGAAAGAAAGAAAGAAAGAAAGAAAGAAAGAAAGAAAGAAAGAAAGAAAGAAAGAAAGAAAGAAAGAAAGAAAGAAAGAAAGAAAGAAAGAAAGAAAGAAAGAAAGAAAGAAAGAAAGAAAGAAAGAAAGAAAGAAAAGAAATAGTTATTCGATATCTGGACCTATATTTTTATACACTAATCACTACGAGGTGTGTGATGTGGTAAACATCACGCCGGCCGCCTATACTTCCAAGAACTTTGCTTGGTATCCATTTCAGGCCATTGCTACTGAAACGAACAGTTCTGTAATGATTTTCACATTCAAAAATCATTAAAATGTCATGATTGAAACATTTTTTTTTACAGTATATATTCGTGGTGTTGTTTTCAAATTCCCTTTAATTGTATCATTTCTCACTCAGTCTCTGGTGGGTAAATTGGCGGCTTGTCTCGAGCATCTTATCTCATGAGGTTTGATTTGATTAATCCCACAAGTGTTGTGAAATTTAGGATGTGTGTACGAAAATATAGTTCCCTCTTTACGACTTGGCTTCCATGTGTGTATTACGTCAGCATCGGATGTGGTAAAAGCCCTAAAGACTTTTTTGGAGACGGGGGGGGGGGGTGGTTTAATAAAATAAAAGATAAACATAATCTGAACAAACTGGTGCAGATAACTAGATAATGCGGTAGATATAGGATGCTCTGATGAAAGAAGATCTTCTTGTTCTTCTTCTTCTTGTTCTTGTTCTTCTTGTTCTTCTTCTCCTTCTTCTACTTCTTCTTCTTCTTCTCCTTCTTCTTCTTCTTTCTTCTTCTTCTTCTTCTTCTTTTTCTTCTTCTTCTTCTTCTTCTTCTTCTTCTTCTTCTTCTTCTTCTTCTTCTTCTTCTTCTTCTTCTTCTTCTTCTTCTTCTTCTTCTTCTTCTTCTTCTTCTTCTTCTTCTTCTTCTTCTTCTTCTTCTTCTTCTTCTTCTTCTTCTTCTTCTTCTTCTTCTTCTTTCTTCTTCTTCTTCTTCTTCTTCTTCTTCTTCTTCTTCTTCTTCTTCTTCTTCTTCTTCTTCTTCTTCTTCTTCTTCTTCTTCTTCTTCTTCTTCTTCTTCTTCCTATTCTTCTTTTTCTTCTTTTCTTCTTCAATTTCTATTTTATCGTTTCTAGTGTCAACTGAGAAGCAAAATTTTGCTTTCCGGCTTTTTCTGCCGCCTCGATCACAGACACGTCATGCTGTTGTAGAGTTTCTCTGATTTTATGTTTCCATGTTGTTCTTTGTCTACCTCTTGCCTCGTCGTTCATATCTTGTCATGAATGCATTATATTGTAAGGCCTCACAAGGCATTTACTCTAAGTGTGCATACCATTTGATTTGCTTTCTTTGTATGATCATGCATGACCTTATTGCTGATTTAATCTCTTCTGGTTGTCACAAGACGGTTATGTCACGTGTCTAAATTAGGGTCACCTCTAATTGTTCAAGACACTCTGAAATAGCAGAATGTTGTGATAGCGACCCGCATTAGTCTAGGCGGCGAACCCGCAGCTCCCACAACCATCCAACAACACTCAACGGATGAGCTAACTCAAGTTACTGGCACCGAAGAATATCTAGGGCACAACTTGGCTAGACGTTCTCACCACTTGATTGCACCCAGACTGGATAGTATCACCAACACAGCCAAACACAGCACAATATAGAAGAATATATATTGAGACAGCATATATTAAACAGCATCCTTTGTATAAAGCTGAAATATTTTGGTCATACCAAGCGCCACGACGGATTGGAAAAATTTTTAGCAGAAGGCATGGTACCAGGAAGAAGGGACAGGGGCCGACCGACAGGAAGATGGGCACAGGATATAAGTGACTCCTTGAGTGTGAAAGTGCATGAGGCGGGAGAACTGGCGAGAGACCGAGTTTCTTTCAGGCAGACTGTGATGAGAGCGACGTTGAGAGCGATATTGAATAAGAATTACATGCAAAAAACTAATTAAAATGAACTGTGAAATTTAAGACACTAACAAAGTTACAGCATGTAATCAGGTAAAGCCAATTTAAAACAATTCAAGTGACTGGCGAAGAGAAAAGACACACATGAAACTAAGACACCAAGAATATCTTCTGGGCTGCCAAAAGGTCACAGTTTCTATTTATCATGGACCTAAAGGTTATGTATGGTAAGGATAAGAATTAGCGCAGAGTTTCTGGATGGCTGTAACATTATGGTTTGAACAGGATACTCATCTGGCAGGTGTAGACAAAACTCGAATGTCTCCTTCCATCAGTCGACATGTACGCCTCTGCTTCAGAGTTGAAAACTGGCACTGCAAGAATAAACGAAACAATTTATTTGGTTAGGTGGCTTTTTGATCTTTGGGGATCTCTCGCTAACAATTTAAGTTCGCTGTTTATAAAGGAGTCGGCTCTGGGGCTAAGTCGATGCGAACGCTTTGTAATGCCGGGGTGCCGAGTTCGATCCCAGCTGCTGGCCATACGCCTTGCGTTGGTTTCGATAGTGATATCAGCTGGCCGACCGTCCAGAAAACAATGGCAAACTACTGGACGTAAATTTGCCAAGAGAAACCACACAACAGCCAGGGGCTGCTAGTGTTGGTTCTGCAACGTCCTGTAAAGGATACGCAACTAACCAACCAGTTTATAAAGATGTATCTGTACCCAGAGTGGATGTAAAAGAAATAGACGTTCGTGTCAACTGATATGG